>JANZLF010000003.1:11412725-11427282 GCA_026546835.1 Erythroxylum foetidum
TTTGTTTTTCTTTTAAATTTTCATGCTACATTCATACATACATACTAAATTTAAATAAGCTTATCTTTATTTAATTGTTGGGTATGTATGTATATATATATAATGGCAAAATTGTAATTACTAGATAACGGGTAAACGGGTATGGGGGGTGGTATCCCCATACCCGTCCCGATACCCGACGGGTATTTTTGCTAACCCCCCATACCCGCCTCACGGGTAAAAATTTGCTCCTCATACCTGCCTCCGTTCGGGTAATTTTATTAGGTACCCATCGAGTTCGGGTACAATTGTCATCCCTACTCTAAACCACCAATTTTATTCCAAAAATAACTCACACCTTTTAACCCTAATTTTCACATTTCAGCTTTCAAACAAAAGAACCATCGTCATTGTGTGAAAAATAAATCATTATGATCATTTAGAGTCATTGTCGTCATTTAGAAGAAGCTATTTTTGTCGTTTAGAGCACCTTTAAAATCTCAATTGCTTTCTTATTTGTTTGTGGGTTTCATTCGCTAGGTATTAGTTTCATTCTTCATTATAAGGTTTTTTAGTTTTGTTATAGTTGGTTGCAAGTTTTGGTTTGGTGAAAGAAAGTACATGTTTTATCAATCTATTGTATCAATTTGTTGCATTAAGATTTGGCTCGTTCTGCATCTTCTTGGACTTGTGTTCGACGCATATAAAAGCTTTTCGTCTTGTATGAAGATTATTTCACAATTAATGATAACAACTTTAAAATGTTTTATGCAAAAGTTGTAGATTGGTAGTAGTTTGAAGATGTTATGTTAAGGTAATAGAACTTTCTTTTTCTTCTTCTTGTGTCATATCCTGAGTCTTACGATGGTGTACCAAATGTAATTTGGTTGAACTCCTAAAACAACTAAAAAGGGGGATATGTGAGTTTTCCTCTAACTCAATTCTTCATACATATTAGCAAACCACTTTTTATGGGTGGCATCTATCTCTAGATTTATATCTTATCAATCTGTTAGGTATGCTCGAGTTGAAGAAAATGCAATCAAATGCTGATAACAAACTTCTCTAGGTTTTTCAAGTTAGTGAAGAAATCGTACAATAATGCACCTATAATCGACCACCTGATTATTTCAGGGCATTTTTACATCAGCTATCTAGCTAAAGCAACGTAAGATGCCTTACACTTTGATTATTAAAATCATTTTAATGTTTTGTTTCCATTTTTTTGCTTTACAAAATGATTTTTTTAAAAAAAACTTCTATGTGTTCAGTGATGTTATCAACTTATTGAACTAAATGTGCAGTTAGTCATTTACTAAACGAATTGACCGAAAGCATGCTTATTTTTCAAGTTTCTTTCTTTAATAGATATATCTCTTTCGAAAATTGTAACTATTACATCATTATCTAATTAGTATGTGGCTTGTTCCAAACAACTTGTATACTTTATCCTTTTGAAACTTAAAATATCATATCTTATGTCGAAAGTAGATGGATGGCTAAGGAGATTTAATTGTAGCACATGTCTTGTATTAAACAAAGTGCTTGTTTTATACCTCAATAATGAAGTGTTTTTCTTGTATTAATTGCCTTTATGCTTAACTTAGCATTGATATTTGCATGTAGGAAAACAGAGATGAATAGCTAAGATGGGAAATTAACTATGTTTTTTAATGGGAAGTTTGTATATGGAGAAGATGTTGAATATGTGGGTGGAAATGAGGAAAGCTGGGGCATTAAAATTGATAGATTTTGTTATTAGGACCTTTGAGAGAATGCTTGTAAAAGATGTTAAAGGACCGAAAGCAAATAAGTTTATGTATAAAGTGCCATGTGATGACCTAAAAAATGGGTCAATGGAGGTGAGAAAGAATGATGCATATGTGATGGAGATATGTAAACTGGTTACCAAACAAAAGGTTATAGAGATCTAAATTGATCATGGATCCAATTTTTCACAGTTTAAACAAAATGTGGATGATGTTATTGATGTTGATTGTTGAGAAAGAAGTTGTGGATGACGTTGTTGCTGAGTAAGAAGACATAGATGTAAGTGACGATAAAATTGATCTAGCTAAGAAGAAGATGATGTATTTGTTAATGTAAGGATTAGAGGGCATTTTGATTTGTGCTTGGATGATGAAGTTCTAGGGATTTAACTATTTCATTTAAAATGGGAAATTGAAGAAAAAGAATCGAGATCAATGTCTGCAAGATATAACCAATAAAGGAAAACTATAGAAAAAAGTGTGGTTGGTGATAAAGATGACAATGATAGGAATGACTTACATAATGAAAATATGACAAATTACTTTGACTCAGATGACACATATAGTTTTGAAGAAGAAGGTGGTTCAGATGTGGATGAGAGGCTAAAATATAAATCCCAACTTCATAAATTCAACCCTCATAAAAAAAAGATTGACATTGAGCTTGACATGTTGTTTGAGTATTCTAACCAATTTAAGCAAGCACTTCATAAGCTTGTTATTGATTAAAGAAGGGAGTTTAAATTTACAAGGAACAGTAAACAGTTTGTGAGAGCCAAACATGTGAGCAAGTACATTGCTCATATGTTTGGCTCTCAAAAATTGTGACGAAGAGATTGGTTAAGAATGGAGACATGAAAAATAAATGGGTAGATGAGATAAGTTTAAGAATAAAACAAAGAATTAACATGTGTTGATTATGAACCTGAGAGTAATGATACTAGTGGGTTTGAAGTAATGCAAAAAAGATTTAAGCATGTTATGAAATTAAGATATAGGATATGTAGTTGCGGAAGTTGGGATGTTTTAAAAATTCTATATTCACATGTTATTGCTGCCAAAGAGTATAACAATGAATTGCCAAAAAAATGTGTATCACATTGGTTTGTGAAGGATAAGTATTTACAAGCTTATCAATATATGATGGGACTAGTTCAATGAGAGAAATTTTAGCTAAAACTAAACATGAGCCACCATTACCACCTCTATCTAGAACCCAGATGAGCATCTTTGCAACACAACTGGGAAATGTGCAAGAGTATTGTTAGGAGTTTACCAAATGGTCTACCCATGTTAAGAATTGGCCTAAACATTGTCTTCTGGATGTGTTCCTTAATGGGCTTAAATAAGAACTTAAGGTTGATGTTAGAATTTATAAACCTATATTTGTATATAATTCATGAGCCTTGCCATGGAATTTGGGCACAAAATGGGCTCGAATTGTGGGCTTAAAGGGTCTTAATGGCACAATTATTCAAAGACTAACCTAGCTGCAACCAATTTTTCACAGGAAACTTCTTCCCAGTCAGTAGGTAACCAACTTGTCTTATAGGTCATAATCACTATGATCCTCTCACCCTCTTCAGACTCGTGTATGGGACCTTAAGAGACAAAATAACATCATTAAGGGACTTTGTTTTAGGTGCAATGAGAAGTTTGGATTGGGTCATTGTTGCAAGATGATGACAACATCAATGGGGAAACAATTTTTGTTAATTTGGATGGAATTTCCTTTTATTTCCTGGTAAGAATTCTAGATTAATGATGAAGCTTTAAGGAAATTTAGGACAACGCTTGGTATTGATTTTGGTTAATAATGGCCCAACCAATTATTTTGTCTATGAAAAACTATTGACAAAATTGCAGCTGCTTGTTCAACTTGTACACTCTTTTGGCATCTAAATTGGCAATTGAAAGATAATTTGTTGCAATTTGCTAAAATCTTACTATTCAACTACTAGGACTCACCATCACTTAAGATTATTACCCCTTTTCTATAAGTGGAGCAGATTTGGTGCGTAGCATTAGGTGGCTTCATTCATTAAATACAATGCAAGCTAATTGAAATGAGATGTTGCTAATATTTAATCTAAATAGGAAGCGATATAAACTCTAAAGGGTACCACCAAAGTCGGAAGCGGAATCAACCTTACAATATTTCTCTAAAGAGGACAAATATCAAGGTAATTCTATCCCCTTTTGAAATTCAAAATTTTTGTTTAAATTTTGAACCAAAATTTAAAAACCCAACATCCTTCCATTGTTTCGTTAACACACTCACTCTATTCCTCTATTACCTAATTCAAAACCACCAAATATCCATCCATATCGCTACCCTTACTATTAAAATTTCAAAATTGAGAAGCAAATATTTTAATTGCTTAAATCAGATTTTATAAGGCCAAGAACCAACCCTTTTGCAAGCTTTGTCCTCTTTGTTAAAAAGAAGGACAACATTTGGTGTACGTCTGTTGATTATAAAAGCCTTAACCAAATTACCATTACGGACAAATACCCAATCCCAAACATTGATGAGCTTTTTGATGAATTACATGGTGCCACTATCTTTTCCAAAATTGATTTGCATTCTAGTTATCACCAAATACATATCAACCCTGCAGACATCCATAAAACTGCTTTTTGCACCCATTCTGACCATTATGAATTCATTGTGATGCCCTTTGGCCTCACCATCTCCCCATCCACCTTCCAATCAACAATGAATGACCTATTCTGACCATATCTATGTAAATTTATCATCTTTTTTTAATGAGATTTTGGTGTATAGCCCAACTTTTAAATAACATTTTAATCCACTGCAACTTGCACTTTAGCTCCTCTAAGAAAACCCTATTAGACCAAGGAACCTAAATGTTTATTTGGTTGGACAGATATTTCCTTTATAGGACATGTAATTTTAGCTAAAGGATTTGGTGCTGATCAAAAGAAAATTCAAACAATTTTGGGGTGCTAGTACCGACTAACATAAAAAAGCTATGGAGAATTCTTGGGTAAACAGGTTACTATCGTCAGTTTGTGAAGAGTTATGGAATGATAGCTTAACCACTTACTGATCTTACAAAAAAATGATTTTCAATGGTCTCCAATGGTAGAAAAGGCTTTCCAACAGCTCAAGCAAGCATTAACCACAGTATTGGTCCTCCAACTACCAAATTTCACCTAGCCATTCATAGTGGAATATGACGCTTCCTCATAAGGAATTAGGGTTATCCTCTCCTTCAAGCTGACCATCCAATCACTTATTTTAGTAAGGGGCTTTCTTTTCGCAACCAATTTAAATCTACTTATGACCGGGAATTGCTTGCTCTTGTTTTAGCCTTACAAAAGTGAAAGCACTATTTTTGAGTCGTCATTTTTTGGTAAGAACAAATCATATAGCCTTAAGTAACTCCTTAAATAGCGCTTTATCATTAATGAACAGCAACAACTTCTTACGAAATTATTGCCATTTGCCTTCACAATTATGTATAAGGCAGGAAAAGACATAGGGGCTAACTTACTTTTAAGACTTTCACAATAAGTTGATTTTTTGCTCATGCTCTTCCAATATCATTGGATTTTTCCAATTTGTACAAGGCTCTCCAAGCAAATCCATTTACTAGTGAGATATAGATGTTGTCTGCAAAATCCTTCCTCTTAACTAGATTTTCAAATGGTGGATCATAATCTTTACTTCAAAGAAAAATTAGTTGTTCTATATGCACTTTCCCTTTGCCAAAAGCTTCTTTTAAAATCTCAAGATAAATTCATTGTAGCATATGGAGGATATTTGAAAACCCTAAAAAACCTCTCTTCTAATTTTTTCTAGTCATAAATGAAGCAGGACGTCAAATCCTTTGCTCAAAATTGCTTGGTTTGTCAACAAGTCAAATACCAAGCTTTAGTATCTAGTGATCTTTTACAGCCTTTGCCTATAATCAAGAGAAATGGGAGGATATATTGCTGGATTTTATTACCAAAGTTCCCAAATTTGGTAGCTATGACATTATTTTGGTTGTTGTGGTCCGTATCTGCAAGTATTCTCATTTTATCCCAATTTCTCATCTCTATACTGCTAAGTCCATTGCTAATGTGTTTTGCAGAGAAATTGCGTGTCTCTATGGCAAGCCAAGGTCAATACTTTCCAATAAGGATGTTATATTTCTTAGTGCATTTTGGCAAGAACTTTTCAAACTTAACAATACCAAATTAAGGATGAGCATTTCAAATAATCCATAGTTTGATGGGCAAATGGAGGTTGTCATTAGGTGCTCGGAAACTTATTTAAGGTGCTTCGTTCAGGAGCAACCACATGTTTAGAGTCAATACTTACCATGGGCAGAGTTCTGTTTCAATATGGGGTTCCAAACTTCAATGAGGTCCAGTCCGTTCAAGCTGGTTTGTGGAAGATACCCTCAAACCATTTCCCCTTTTGTTCATAAGGAAACACACATTGCTAACCTTAAAGAGCAGTTGATTACCTCCGATGCCATGCTCAATATCCTCAAGGATATTCTCTTGAAGGCTGAAACTTGAATGAAGCCTCAAGTAGGTCCTCATAAAAGGGATATTACTTCTCAATTTGGGGACTTTGTTTTTTTCTACATTCGCAACCCTATTGTCAACGCACTCTGGCTCGCCACAGGTATAAAAATTATCCCCTCGCTTCTTTGGACCATACAAGATTCTTTGATGTGTTGGATATATGGCATATGAACTGGAGCTTCTTGAGTCTTCCAAAGTCTATCTAAATTTTCCATGTCTCTATGTTTCGCCCAATCTCATGGATAACAAGCTACCATTCTTCTAGTACCATTTCCAATCAACAATGATTATGATCTCTTCTTATCTTTTAAAATGATTCTTTCTCATTGATGAGTTAGTGAAGGTTGTGAATTGCTTGTTCAATGAGCTAAACATCCCTTTGAAGAAGTAAGTTGGGAAAATTATGATCTACTAGCTAAACAGTTTCCTTCTTTTTGCCTTGGGTATAAGTCAACCTTTCAGGGGGAATGCATTGATACAAGCTGACCCTTATGCACCTATTTTAGAAATAAATCAAGGGAAACATATAAGGAGTACATGATAATTGAACAAGTCAGCTTATATAGTTTTTGGGTGTTACGTGCTTTTGAGTCATAATCCACTTCTTAGCATAATTCAATGACACCTTCTAACAAATAGGATGCTTGTGCGCTTCTTAACACCATTTAGTCACTTTGTTATTTGTATTCCTAAGTTTTACGAGTTTGTTATTATCATTTAATTTAAATACTTGTTGTTGGTGGCTTTCCTTTTTGGGTGTTAGTTATTTATTTCATTATACTAGAGTCTTATCCTCTTTATACAAATAGATTTGTTAAGTGCTTAAGATTCTTAATCTCAATTTGCAAATAAAATTTCCTTTTCATTAAATTTCTATATGTGGCTCCTAACATTATAATTTATAACCTTATCTTAAATATTACCAAAACTAAGATAATCGTAATACTTATCTTTCAATCTATCAAAATTGATAACACGAATACTCATAGTACTAACCATAACAACTAGGCAACAAAGTGCTTAATAACTTTATTTTCACACCAATATGATGTTTAATCACAAAATTTAAAAATTAATGCCAATTAGCTTATCTAGCATTTCTACAAACGATGCATCATAATTAACTTGAAAAAACCTTAGTAAAATCAAGTAGAGTGTTTCAATAATCTTTTATTTTATTTAAATAAATTCCTTTGTAACAGTATTGGACCATCAGAAATTATATTTTTTCAAGAAATTCAGTGGTAAGAGTTATAATGATATTAAATCCCCTAATAAACCTCCTATAAATAAAAGATAAATTATGGAAACTAAAAGCCTCAATCAATCACATAATTAGGTTTAGACTATTCTTTAATAACTCCCACTTTCTCAATATCGTCTACTTTACCATGTTTAAAAATAATAGAACATAAAGAAAACATACGTAGTTATATGAAAGAACATTTCTTAAAGTTAGCATCAAGATTAGCTTTTTGAAGAATGACAAAAACTTGCTTAAGATGAACTAGATGCTCATCTTTAGACTTACCATAAAATTACCAAAGAACGATTAGACAATAAAGGCTATGAATCTCATAAAGGTAATAAGAACCTCGAACAAACCAAAAGGCATGAATTGGCATTCAAACAAACCTTTTTATTCTTAAATACAATTTTTCATTCATATGTTGCCTTAATGTAAATTTGGTGACAACCATAACATATTTATGTTCGAAAATAGGGTAGAATCAATTAAAAAATATAACATGTCCTTAAAGATTTATCTTCAAAAACTGAGTAGAACTAATTAAAAGATATAACATGTTCTTAAGGAGAGAAATAAGAGACTTATGACTATGATCTTATTAATGGGCCTACTATACATACATTCTTTATAATCCGTCTTTCTTAGGTTTAATAAAGTAGGTATCACATAGTTTCTCTAAACCTTTCTCTAAAAGTCCCTCTTCTTGCCTACTTATCTCATCTCTCTTTTAGGGTCATCCTACTAAACAAATTACATGTATATCCTTTACAGGTGACAATTGACTAGGAAAATCATTAGGTAACATCAATAAAATCAACAAGTAAAATTTTTGCCTAAAAAGCAACATCAACGAGCAAATAATTAAATGAACCCTCTCTTGCTATTAATGTCAAACATATACTTGTTTCAATTTCCTCTCTCTCAAACTCTTTATATTTCAAAATATGTAAATTGTTTGGAGAAATTTGATATATGTCAAGTTTACCTTCATTTTTTTAGGTGTGGCAATTTTAAAAATAATGTTCTTTCCGTTCTGTCTAGATGAATAAATGGTATCTATATTAAAGTTAATGACATTAAGGTCATAAAGTCAAGGGAAACCTAAGAGTATCAGTAACATCTATTTATAATCCTTATTTGAATATAAGCTAGACATCTCCAAGAGATAGGTAAAGTGGTCTTATAAAACCCATGCTACTTTTAAATGAATGTCAACATAGTTCTATTTTCAATTTTAACAAATTAACATCACTTTTATAAACCATATTAAGTGAGCTACTTAAATTTATTAATTGCTTACCCACTTTTTAATGATAGTGGGAATAATGTCATTTTCTATAGTAGATATGAATATACCAATACAATTGCCCTTATTAAGACATGAACTAAGGTCATCTTTATCACCAGAATATTCTAACGAGTTAAACAATTTTCTTTTCCTTAATATTTAAACAAACTCATTTTATTTCTAACTTTAGTTTAGATATAATATAACCTTTTTAGTGACACTTATGACAAATAATTACTTGCTCTAAACTCAATCACAAAAACATCCATTTTAGACTTATTAATATTATACTCCTCACCAATCACAGGTTTGAATACCATAGAACGAAGTACTGTATAGAACTTTAGTACTAGTTGGTACTGACTCTTTCAGTTGGTACTGGCTAGTAACTCAAATATCCATTAAATACCGATGAAAATTTTAATTTTAAAATTTCTAGAACTAAATTGAAAAATTTAGAATTTCTCCTACATAAAATAATAATTACCTATACATAAAAGGAAACATGATAAAATTATCTTCAATTTATTTAATAAATAGTAAAGAAACAAATAAAAATTTATTAAATAAATTTTTATGTAATTAGACTTATATAAAGTGATTATAGGCTATATAAATAAATATATTAGTTTAACATAATTTAAATATATTTAATATATATTTTAAATATATATACTTCATATCTACGATCTATATACTTTTTAGTATATACATATGGAAAATTATTATAATTTTTTAAATATGTAAAGATAACATTTGAAATTAAATTCATTTATTATAATTGCATTTTTATTTTTGTTAATTTTATATTTATAAGAGAGTTAAATGATCGGTCCTATCTTAATTTATAAGAAATATTCGAAAATATTATTAACAAGAGTAAAAATATTTATTATATCAAATTTATATTATTATGATAATTTGGGATAAGTATTAACGTAAAAAATTTCATGTCCTCCTAATGAGTGGTCGGTAGTGCATTTAAATAGACTATATCTTTTAACACATTTGAGCAGTTTTGGTTAGTTTCATTTTGGCAAATTGAACATGTTCACTATCAATCATATCATACCGATCAGAATATTCCGTAATAGAAACTAACCAATTATAAAATACATTACCATATAAAATACCGTTGAATTTAGGAGTCGTGACCCCTTTGCGATGGTCTAACTTGTCAATTCTACTCCCTACTCTCTACTCCTAATTCAACAAATATAAATTAAATTCACAAGATTCTTTTTTTTTATTCGAGAAAATTTAATAGACAGATCAAATGGGTACACCTTTCTGAGGGCTCAATTGGCGCACCACCTCACAGGTGGATTAAGCGGGTGCATCTCATTATTAAGGGCCCAATTAGTTCTCCATCTACAGGTAAAATCTCGGCTGCCGCAGGCTCTTACAAGAGGGACTAGCATGGAATCGAATCTAGGACCTAATGAAAGTCAAGTCCCTCTCTCAACCATCGAGTCACACTCCTTAAAGGCTTCAATATTATTATATGTCTAATTTTCACTAGTCACCTATAAATGAAAAGAAAAGTATCTTTATGCTTTATCAAATAAAAAAGCTATCAAATAAAATTCACCTAAATTAATAAATATTAAACAATGTTTTAAAGCAAAAGAAAATTTACCTGGATCTTAGGAAAACTTCTACTGATTAAAGCAAAAATTGCTTGAACACTCATTTAATTATAAGATTAGAGGTGCTAATGACAAACAAAAGGCAAAGGCAGTTCGTGATGAAGGCAATAACACAAAAGACACATAACTTAAGGCGGTCACTGGCAAGCGACTGATGGGGGTGACTAGTGACAGGTTAGGTGACTAGTGACGAGCTAGGTGATATCATGGACGACGAACTTAGTTACCGAGCATAGCAACCAATAATTTGACGAATGTTTTATTGGAAAATTGGTCAAGAGCTGGCAAGCAATGACAAAAAGTGACATGCTACTCAAGCCGATGATTGCGCAATTGAGTTAAGTAGCAAAAGCAGCGATTTTTTGAAAAATTAAATTTGTTGAAAATTATATGAAATGCAGTATAAACATTTAAGTTCAAGAAGCCTCTCCTATATGGGGGATGAGCTAAACGACAACGTTATAATAATCAAGGAACAAGCAAATGACACCGTGATGATCACTAATACAAGCTAATACTTAAAATGACAGCGTAGTAAGGGTAGAAATAGACAAAGGCGTTAGCCATCATAGTTTGCCCACTGTTCTGTTTTTCGTTTCGTATCAGCTAGTACCGAGCAGTACATATTATACTGGCTACAAAATTGTACAAGATAGAGGGAGTTTTGTATCAGAAATGAATACCAGTCAGTATCAATATTTTTGCTTAGTACCGACCAGTATTGCCTATTAAGTTTTACATAATTAGAGGACTAAGTTTTACATGGTGTATTTTATGAATTGTGCATGGAATTGTGGGTTTGTTGTTACATTGCTTGTTGTGTGGATTGTGGAATGGAACTGGAAAATGAAAATTGATTCATTAAAGTTGTTTACTTTCTTCTATTGAAAGAGCACCGGTTTAATTTAGTTAGCATTAAGTTTTTTTGGCAATTTTTAATCATATAATTTGTTGTTATGGGACAAACATAAGGTTAGTAATTTAGAGTTGAGTCAGTTGACATAATTTTTTTAAAAAATTGGCATGCTAAATAATGTTACATATTCAAATATATATCTTATTTTATGTTAATAAGATAAGTATATCTTTATTTATACGAGATTAAAATATTTAATATAATAAATTTTACAATTAAGTTATACAGTTTAAGACATTTAGATAAAAAAATAAACTTCAACTTAATAGAAAAAGTCAAAATCTAAAAAAAAATTAGTAAAACGCGATTAGCAACGACTTGGCTTGTTGCCTAATAAAATTATAAGTTTACAAAAAAGTATATGCTATATGCATTGAGCAACACATTTTAATTTTGATTAAACAATTTTTTAATAACTCTTTCTTATATGTTAGAGTTATTGGTAGGAAGGCGAAGATGTGTGAGTTTACCAAGACTAATAGATTGAATCTATGATTTGATTTTCAATCATCGGCTTGTCAAATATTTTAAATTACATAATTAATGTATTAACTATATAATTATTAAAAGTTTATTAAAAGTATTGATCGCAAATTTCGAAATTGTTGAGAATGGAAATTGTTTATGTATGTTTTATAATTGTTGAAAATTGTTAAAATGGAAATTGTTTATATATATATTTTGTGATTGTTGGAAATAGAAATTGTTTATGTTTATTTTATGATGTTTGAAACTTTGAATTAAAATTGTTGGAAATGGAATTGTTGGAACTTTTTTAAAGTGGAAATTGTTTATGTATATTTTGTAATGATTGAATTGAAATTTTTATAAAATATTATAAATGAAATTGTTAGAAATTAGAAATGGAAATTGTTTATGTATGTTTAGTGATGTATGAACTGAAATTATTCGAAATTGTTAGAAATAGACTTGTTGGAAATTGTTGGAAGTAGAAATTATTTATCTATGTTTCGTGATTTTTGGAAACAGAAATTGTTTATGTGTGTTTTGTGATGTTTGAAACATTGAATTGAAATTGTTCGAAATTGTTGAAAACAAAAATTGTTTATTTATGTTTTGTGAAGTTTTAATTAAAATTGTTCGAAATTGAATTATTGGAAGTAGAAATTGTTTATGTATGTTTTGTGATTGTTGGAAATGGAAATTGTTTATGTGTGTTTTGTGATGTTTGAAACTTTGAATTGAAATTGTTCGAAATTATTGGAAATGGAATTATTGGAAATTGTTAGAATTAGAAATTGTTAGAAATAGAAATTGATAATGTATGTTTTGCGATGTTTAAACTGAAATTGTTCGAAATATTTGGAAGTAGAAATTATTTATGTATGTTTTGTGATTGATAGAAATAGAAATTGTTTATGTGTATTTTGTGATGTTTGAATGGAAATTGTTTATGTATATTTTGTGTAATTATGTATGTTGAATAATTAAATTTTTAGTTTTTGACTTATGGTGAATTGTGCTGGATGAAATTATGTGTTCTTTATTTTGATATATACATTCATTTATTTTTACAGATAAATGAAAGGAAGTTCAAGTACTTCCGATCAGATCACTTCAGAAAGATACAATAATCCATTTTGGGCTCACGCTGCATTAGTCCCCAGTATAAGGAATCATACTACTTACTTGTTTTGTAACAAGTATTTGAAAGGTTGAGGAATAACCCGATTAAATAATCATTTAGCTATGATTAAATGAGATGTGAAACCCTATAAAAAAGTAAGTTATAATGTAAAGTGGCAAATGAAAATTTTGCTTGAAAAATACAAACATGAGAAAGATAGAAGGGAGAGGCTGAATTATCAAATTGGTAGTGGAAGTTCGTTTGCTGGTTTTCGTGATGATTATGGGAATGTTGAAGGTGGTAGTAGTAGTGTTCCATCCCAGGCTAAAAAAGAAGTGAATGTTACACCTGGACTTAATGTGAGGAAAAGAAAAAGGCAGGTGACTAGTTCTCCTAATGCCCAACCTTCAATTCATAATGTCATGCAATCAAGAGATACAACTCACAATGTACATATAGCAATAGCTAGATGGTGGTATGATACAAGTTCACATTCAATACTTCCTAGTCTTACTATGATTAGCCTATGGTGGATGCAATACCCTCTTAGATCCAAGATACCAAGCTTATTTGATTGATGACTTAAGAGGTAAACTTTTGAGTTGTTCAGTTTCTGAAATTAAAAGTTATTTGGCAGAAAGAAGAGTGAATTGGGCTACTTTTCGACGTTCAATCATATGTGATGGTTAAACAAATAGGAGACAAAAGCTTATTATTAATTTAGAAGAGTGAATTGGGCTATTTTTTAGTAGTCAATTATGTACGATAGTTGGATAAATAGGAGACAAGAGCCTATTATTAAGTTTTTAGTTCATTCTACAAATGACTTAATGTTTTTGAAGTCTATTTATGCATTTAGCCTTATTAGAAATGCTAGTACTTTATTTAAGGTATTTGATAAAGATGTGAATGAAGTGGAGCTAAAAAACATTGTTCGGTTCATTACTGACAATGATTCCGCTCATAAAGCGGCAGGAAGAAGGTTACATAATAGGTATAATTCTTTTTTTAAGACTCCTTGTGTTGCATATTGCATTGAATTAATGATGGAGAATATAGGATATCCTAGGTATTTTTCTATTATTGATGAGACCATATCGAAAGCTAAAAAGGGGACCAAGTTCGCTTATAATCGTGTATGGGTGTTGAATTTAATGAGAAAAGAATATACTAATGATAAGAATTTGTGTCGTCCTGGTGTGACAAGAATTTCACCCATTGTAGACTCCAAAAGCCTTGAATGTAAGTCATCAGTCTCAAAATTATGTTCCAATTATCATACAACAACCCTTCGGTTGAAATAGAACCTAATCTCAACTTTCATTCAATATTACAGATCTTACTAATTTGAATCCAAACTTTCTTTCTTTATACCAATTGTAGACCTCTTTCTCTAGTTCATAACAGATCAAACATCATTTCATTTGGAGGTCTACATCATTTGTAACGCCCTAAATTAGGGGTTAGAATATTAACGAAATTTAGTACGAATTATAGTTGTTATTTGCATATGGAATATTTGCTTAATTGTGCATAAATATTTTGGCATGCATTCATGACATTTTTCGGGTAAA
>JANZLF010000003.1:11447454-11458891 GCA_026546835.1 Erythroxylum foetidum
GGGGGAAGGAGTACGCACATGCAGATTAATAAGAATAGGTCGATGATCGGATTTCAAGAAAGGTAAATGGGTAACGATAGTGGGAAATTGGAACCAATTGGTGGAGCAAAAGGCACGGTCAAGCCGGGCAAGAAGTTGTCCTCGCTTCCAGGTGAAGCGAGGCCCCACAAACCCAAGGTCATGAAGATGACAGCTCTGCACACATTCACAAAAATGCGAATTGACAACGGTTTGAGCTCTGGAACCACCCCTCTTGTCCCCGATCTCCAGCTTGGCATTGAAGTCACCCCTCAGGAGCCAAGGCTTAGTCATGAAACTCGCGATATGCTGCAGGTTGCGCCACAGATAATGCTGCAGGGAATATGTCGGGCTAGCATAGATAGCCGTGAAATCAAACGACAGGCGATTCCACTCAATGTTAGCATGAGCAAATTGGCGATGAGCCAGCATAATCCGGACTATAACATCGTCTTTCCACAGAAGCCAAATCCCTCCTGAAAATCCTTCAGCTTCCATACGATAAGAGTGAACAAACCCTAAAGTCCGAATAACTTTCAACGCTCGGGTCCCACTGATGCGGGGCTCGACCAAAACAACTAGAAGAGGTTTATGAAGGTGACAATAGTTTTTGAAGACAGGCTTGAAGGTCCGTCCTCCAGCCCCTTGACAATTCCAAATGAATATAGACATAAACATGGATAGAAAGGAAAGGCAGCTAGGCCGTAGGAGACTCGTCGGCCCCATAAGTATCCGAGGTAGACGAAAGGAGTAGGGAAACCTCCCCCATGGGCGTATCAGAAACCTCATTAATGGTTCTGGGCCTAGGGGGTCTGGCCCCGGGTCTGGAGGTGGCACCGGGGGTACCGTGGAAGTGGGATCGACGGAGATCGAGGCTGGAGGCCGATCATTAACCGAGTGGTCGGTCTCCATATCCCTACCGTCCAATGCCCCTTGTAAGGGGATCGATATAGAGGAGTCTTGGATGATAAGGTCAGCGTGTGAGGGGATCGAGATGGCTACATGGTTCGACCTGAGGCTGGGGATTTGAGGGGGAGTGGGCTTGGGAGGCAAGCTGGTGGTGGAGGGGCCAGGCTAGCCCATGCTTTGGGGCTGCTGGAGGGTAGTGGAGAAGGCTGGGGCGGGGGCCTGGGATGAGGGGCCTGGCGTCTGGCCTATGAAGACTTGCAAGAGGCGGGACGGTTGTGTTGGGAGCGCGGATGGCAGCAATTTGTGTTGCCCTTGAAACGCCACGCTCTTTCCTTTGGACAACGTTCTATTCTGCTGCCTTGGGTTCCGGTGGTTCTTTTGCTGCTGTCGCTGGGGAGCGGGGAGGGGAGGCACCGCGGGGGCTGGAGCAAGAGCCGTTGTAAATTCCAACGGTTCGATCGAGTGCAGAGTTGCAAACCGAGAGCCGTGGGGAACCTCGCGAGGGCCTGGCGCTTGGTGCTTTTGACGGAACAGGGAAGGAGTCGGAGGAGAACGACGCACCAGCCGCTGAACTTGCATCCACGTACCGAACTCGGGAGGGCTGGGAGCGGTAGAGGTAGAAGCTGGGGAACGGGCGCTGGAATCCGAGGTTATAGTGTCCACTGTGGGAACCGCAGGGGTAGGAGGTGGGGGATGAGTGGACGGAGAAGGGTTCGCGGACAGTGACGCAGGGGTGGAGATGCCGGGGGCCTTTGTCGGACAGAAGGAGCTATCATGGCCAACAAAGCCACAGGAAAAGCAGATCTGGGGTAGACCCTCATAAGCCACTTTGATGAGGTCACCGTCCAATTCCACCATAGTTCTGAGCGGAGCTTGAAGATCAATCTCTACCGCCACCCTAGCGAACTTACCACTGTGAGCATTCTGGGTAGTTTGATCTATTTTAATGGTTTTGCCAATCAAGTTGCTGAGAGCCGTTAGGATGGACGGATGATACCTTGCCACCGATAATTTAGGAAACCGGATCCAGGTGACAACATGCGAGACTTGGCCAGAGGAGGGCCGAAAGTCGGGCGACCAAGGCTAAACTGAAAGGGCATGGCCAGCGATGACCCACGAGCCCTGCGTCAGAGTGAGAAGAAAATCCTCCTCTTCCACAAATTTAACCAGAAAAAAAAAGTCATTCTCAAGGTCCACTAATTTCATAGGCCTTGACAGGTTCCAGAGGGTAGAGATGCGGGATTTAATGAGATTGAACCCGATTCGTCGACCAAGCAGTTTGATGATGACTGTGTTAGCCCAGGCTTAGTCGAGTTTTTCTTTGAAGGTTGGAGATAATTCAATACCCAGACCATAGGAGCCTTGGATGATGGAGATGTCTCCGTTAGTAATTTCAATGGCTTCCTCCGCAGGCCAGGCCAATTCATCAGTGCCAGAAACAGAGTTAGCCTGGTTGGAAACCACCGCACTGTAGCTGAGAGGCTGGTTTGGGGGCGTGGGTGTAGGGGGAGGGGGGTCCTCGTCCCTTCCCCGAATTCTCGGTTTCTTGGCAGCATGGCGGCCAGCGTCAGTGGCGGTGAGACCTGCCATGAACACCAGTAAAGGGGTGAGGTGGTGAACAGGAATGATCTGCGAAGACTAGAAAATCGTCCAGCAGGTTGCGTTGTACTGTAGCAAATTCAGAGCGTTATTTTACTGTAGCAAATTCAAAATTTTCTTGGATTTTCTTCTTGTGGTCAATTTTAATGATTGTTGCATAGATCTTTTCTCTACAGGAGACCTATGAAGTTAAGGCTGGAAAACCACAGGAGTGCTGGTACTCTTATCATTTAAAGCAGCGGAGGTATCAAATTCAAACACACATTCGATCCTTAAATTAGGGTCCCTTTTAACAGGCTTGTCCTTACAAAAATTCAAAGTGTGGTGTCTTCGAATCTAGTTTTGATCTCTACTCCTTTGGCTAGTGTTTGAGAGCCTTGCATCCAAACACCTTTAGAAGTGTATAAGTTGGATCCTTTCCTTTTCATACTCTCCTGGAAATGTCAAGTTCCAATGGGATAGAAGGAGTTCTATGAATCAAGTATACAATAATTTAGACTACATCACCAAAAGAACTTTGGTAGTTTGTCCATTTGAAACATATATTGAACCTTCTTTACAATGGTTCTATTCATCCTCTCAATAATACCATAGTGTTATGGGGTACTAGGTTCCATCTTCTCATTTCTTATGCCATATCTTGCACAATAATCTTTAAATTCGTTAGAAGTATACTCACCTTCATTGGATTCAGAGACATTTCAGCGTTCTCTTTGTATCCTTTTCTGTAACATCCCATCACCGATGGGAAGGTTATATTGGTAAATTGGGACGGGCTAGGTTATTTCATTGCATATTTGATTTGTGCATATAGTGGGCCTCTAATTATAGAGGAATGAGTCTTTTGGCACATGCACTTTATGTACATGCATTCATGGCATTTCCCGACATTTAATTGTGAATATGATCTGTTTTATAAATTCTGACATATTTGTGCTTGAGATTTGGAATTGGAATTGTTTTAGAGTGATGGTCACTTGATAGTGACCTTTAGAAATTTTCTGGCTAATTCGGGAGATAAGTCCGGACCGAAAATTTTTTCGAGTGGCGGACTGATTGATTGTATAGTACTTGAATAACTGCCCAATGACCATGAAAAATTAGATATATGATTTTAGAAATTAATATGTCGAGCCATTGAAATTTGGTGACGAATTGGACTGGAAATAAATTGTGAAAAGAGAAAGAGAATTAAATGGATTGTGAGGAAAAAGATAAGTGGTATGATTCTATTGTTAAGAGAGAAATCCCTTTAAATGTCTTAGATTTTGAAATTGGCAGAAAAGCTTTTTCCTTCAACCTAGGGCTTACTTCTTTCTTCTTCCTTGGTGATTTTCGATCCCTTCTTCACGATTCTTGCTTGTCTCTTTAGCTTGCTTGCTTCTTCCTTGTTGCTTGAGCCAACCCTAATCTATGAGAAGATGAAGATTGTTGAAGTTTTGAGAGAGAGCCGTGGGTGATAGAGAAAGTGAAAGGGTTAGAGAAATTTTCGGAAATTTATGAAGGAGAGCTTGTTTTGGTAAGTGATTTCTGTATATGTTGTTTATTTGTTAGTTAAATGCAAGCATGGGTTTAAATGTGAAAGATTGGGGTAGTTGTGTTGAGTTATTGTTGAATTTTAGAGAGAGAAATATAAAAAGGGAATCGGAGAAGACGATCCAGGACCGCACGTCGCGACGAGAGGATAAATGGACGTCGCGACGAGCGTACGCTGCGACGAGCATACGCCTCGACGAGCGGTTCGCCGCGACAAACGGGACGTCGCGACAAGTGGTAAGTGGGACGTCGCGACGAGCCACTATGTAGACGCCGCGGCGAGCGTCTTTTCACGCCGCGACGAGCGACTCCAGGACGCCGCAGCGAGAGCTCTGAGGCCGCGGCGATGACCATTTTCTGAATTAGTTTATTTTAGTTTTTGGGGCATAACTAATGATGTAGACCTCCAATTGAAGTGATGTTTGATTCGTTATGATCTAGGGAAAGAGGTCTACAATTGATATAAAGAAAGAAAGTTTGAAATCAAATGGGTGAGATCTTAAATATTGAAAGAAAGTTGAATATGGTTTCCTACTGCAACCTAAGGATTGTTTCATAACAATTGGAGTATAATTTTGAGACGGTAGAAATAAATTCAATGCTATATGGAGTTTTAGAAACTGAGCCTAAAGGGTGAATTTTGATCTAGAGAATAGTGACGCTGGTTTTGAGGTCTTTCTTGAGACTTTTCTAGTGAGTATGACTTGGTAAATTGACTGAATGTTAGAAATGAAATTGGTGGAGTTCCGTGATATGCCATTGAAATGAAATGAGTCATTATTGATGAATTGAGTGAAAAGTTAGAATTTGACAAAAGAAAGTGAAATTTGGGAATTAGCGCCGGGAAGGTCATGAACATGCATCGTACGTCTTTTATTTAAGATATGTGCATCATTGAATTATTCTAATTGTGCTTTTAATAATCAATGATTATTTGACTGTTCTAGAGGTACCGTTGGAACAACATTCCACGGACATTGCTAGGACTTCCAGGCAGTAGCTCGGAAGTACAGGTGAATAACCTAGTTGGTTCCTCAATTTTTTGATTGCTAAATGTTCTGTAAACTGTCTGTGAATGTGAATTGTATGAGCATGTGAATGATTAAGATCGATATGTTTACTTTTGATAAGTCGGTTCGACTGCCATGTGATTATGAAGAATTGTGATAAATGGGTTTTAATGGCAATGTGCCTGTGATTAGATTGGGCATTATGCATTTCATACACAAATGCATAAACGGATAATAATAATAGTTGTGACATGAGTCGCCACTGATACTGAAAAAGAGCCTCGAGCTCGAAAGGGATTAGTGCATACCCAGAGGGCTCTCCTATCCCTACTGAAGCGTGAAAAGTAGTGCATACCCAGAGGACTCTCCTACTTCCTAAGACGCGATTACTGTTTAATATACCCGAAAAGGGACAGACGCGTTTGCATCCCTCGAGTAGGGGCAAAACAAAACCGTGAGGATGGCCCACCATGCCAAAGCGGACAATATCGAAGGGTGGAAGTGCATTCCCTGAGGGCTCTCCTTCCCCTAAGACGCGTTTTTATTCAGAGCTTAAAGCTCAACGCAACAGGGCCTCGAGCCCACCATAATTCAGAGCCACAGGCTCACAGTTAATGAACCCATTTTTTGGGACAGATCAGGCGCACGGTCACAACACCGTAATAAAATGAAAAGTGTCACATGTGTATTGCATATACGAATGATTAATGTGAACTATGTGAAAGGCGAAACGCCTTATATTTGTGAAATGATAACACATGTGATATTTCCGAATGTGTTACTATGTGATATTTTGTGAATTGGTTGTATATGCATGAGTTGAGTGAACCATCGATGATGGTTTCTCACTGAGTTCGCAAACTCACCCAACATTGCAGATATTTTTCAGGAATTGAAGAGTACCCCGTTAGATAAACGAGAGTATGATTACTGCAAGCGAGTCAGAGTTTGAGGTCGGGATCAGTTCACGTCTGCATTAGTGTCTTTCCGTCTTGTGTAAAATTGTATTTCTGCAATTTCTGTAGAATAGTACTATTATTGCAGAGGGCCCCAATTGGTAAATGTTATATTGTAATGTGATTACTGAAAGTATTCAGAAATGACATTGGGTCCAACTTGATTATGGACTCTTATGTGTGAAATGGTTACGTACTGGTGAGTGTCTTTATGACTAAAATTGTGTATCGATTGAAAATATTTTCGTTTTAACTCGGGCCCAAATCGTTTATTGAATTCCGCGAATGTGATTGTTTTAAAAATAAAAATGTCATACTGAGTTTTCGAACTGTTTTGACTGCTCTAGCATACCACTCTCGTGAGGTCTGGGCTCGGATATCACCCTCGATGTCGAGTTTGGGTCTTGTGGGAGAGGGATGCTACATTTTCTATGATATTTTCGAAAGATCTCATTTACCTGATTTTTATTTTTAGCATGAAATCCTAAGTCGTCCTTGTGGCATCATCTATAAATGTAACAAAATAATTGTTACCTCCTAAGGACTCCACCTCCATAGGATCACACATGTCAGAATGCACTAGCCTTATTTGTGGTACATATTTTATTAAATAAAACACGATATTGCGTTCCAACCATACAATAATCACAAAGGTTACAAGAAAGTATAGTCTTTATAGGAATAAGTGATTTTCTAGCTAGCAACTTGATTCTCTTATTGCTGACGTATCCCAAAATTTGGTGCCATAAATATGGAGAATTATTTCTTTCAATGATAAGTATTTCTCTAGCACACACTTTCAAGTGTTGGCTAGGGTATAACACATTCTACCACGAGTCATTGTTAATTTTCCTTTCAATAGCTTCCACTTGCTATCTCTAAAAGTGTGCCTATATCCTTCTTGGTCAAGCACATTCACAGACAATAAATTGAGGCATAAGTCTAAAATATATAGAACACCTTTCAAGGTCAACATAGACCCAACATCAGTATGAACTTGAACATCAATCATGCTGATATTAATAGAGCTTTAATTGCACATCTTCACATTTCCAAATCACCACTCCTATAGTTGGTGAAGCACTCCCTCTTTGGAACACAATGGTATGCTCCTATATCAACATACCACTCAGAATCTGAGTAACTAATATGGAGACACTTATCGGTAACACAATTCAACAACATTTCATCATCTGTGCTTGATGTTGCTACTGTATTGTTGTTTTCATCTCCATCATTCTAGTTGTCTTGTTTCTTCTGGTCTCACTTCCACTTATAACATAACTTCTTTATGTGATCAGGTTTGGTGTAGTAGTGACACGTTCTGATCCTCTTTCCATCTCTTAACTTCAACTTGCGTTGCCCTTTAGGACCTATTAATGTTGCTTCTTCCTTTGTTTTCTACTATAAGAGCCTGTACATTGTCGACATCAATATCCTTCCTTATAATCTCTTTATTGAATATGCCCTCTTTGATCACATCTAAAGAAAATATACCATTTAGAACAGAGTTATTGATATTATAACCAAATTTTCTCAACTATTTATAAATAACTCAATAGGTACAAAGCTTGTAATTCATCATCGAGAACAATGTTCATAGTAGTCAACTTGTTAATGATGCCCTAAAAAATTGTTGAGTTACTCCCACGCTAGTTTCCTAGCCTTTAACTTGAGGTTTACAAGCCTTTTAATCAAGAAGGCCATGTTGTGAGTGCTCTTCCTCTCATAAAGAGACTTTAACTTCTTCCATAGCTCCAAAGGGTCCACTTCTTAAGATATGTGGTTGAATATATTGATATAAATCTACTGTCTAATTGTTTCCAAGGTCTTTTGTTTCATCTTCTCCAGTTTAGATGGGACATCATTTTTATAATTTTGTCCATATCGATTGGATCATGGAGATCTTTACAATACAAGAGATCTTCCATCATAGGTCTTCATATCAAGTAGTAGGTCAACGTCAAGTTTATTATAAAGCTATTGCCACTCTACATACGTAAGGCTTTGATACTACTTATTGGGGCTCTAGGCAATAATACTCATAAGATCTTTAAGATCACTCAACTAATAACGAACTATTCACAAAATAAAGATGACTAAAAGATAACAAATAGATGATTTTAACTTGAAAAACCATCTAGCATAAAGTTAAAAAACTATGAAACAAACCGACAATAAAATCCATTAAATCAAATAGTAGGATACAAATGATAAAACTTTCAAACAATGTTATAAATACTGTACTGGTATTAGTATTGGATTTGGTTCTGGTATAGTACTATATAGGTACCAGTCAATATTAGGTATCGTTTCAGATAATTTTTAAATTTATGAAATAGTCCTTTAATATTTTAAAACTTGCAAAATAGTCTATTAGTATATTGTACAATATACTTTATAATTTTACATTAACCTAACTCCAAAAATCACAATAATAAAATTTTAAAATAACATCAATTTATTTATTTTTATTATCATTAACAAAAATTTATTTATTTTTATTATCATCCATGAATTTCAAATTGAAAACAATCACCAATCAAAGAAAAAGAAAGCTTGTATTTTGTGAAACTTAAAATAAGTACCACTAACACCAAGTCCATTGGATAAGAATCTAAAAACAAGTTGACATTCACTTTCTCAAGAAAGTGAAATTGCTACAATGCAAACAACTCTTTCAAACACGAATATCAGAAATTTAAAATAAATGAAAAAATATAGAAAGTAAGCTCCTTATTCCCCAAAACCCTTTAAAAAGCCAAGATGTTCAATTAAAACTTAAAAATCTAACATTAAATAGTGATGAAACTGTAAAAGTTCTCAAAGCATATTGGAAAAAGTTCGTTAAGAGCTAAATTTTCAAAACCCTAAACCATCAATTCAAATTAAAACCCAAACCCAAACACCTCCTTGCCTCCTTCTCCCCAGATTTGATATGGATCTGCAAAATTCTAGATCTGACTTGATTTGTAGTTGGAGGTACATGGCAGTGATCATACTTGAGGACTAGAGATGTGGGAGAGTGGTGGTCGACAACTATGAGGAGCAGAGGACCAGAGGTGGAGGCAGTTGGGCAACAGGCTTGAAGTGACAACACACTTGATAGGAAACGATCACTCGCGGTGCAGGTGTGGTGGTGGTCGATTACAGAGGGAGAGACTTGTAGTTGGGACACTAATAATTGGGAGAGGAGAGAAAAAGAAGAGAGATGACTTGGCCGGTATTTTAATGGCCGGTACTTGGCCAAATCACTAGTCGGTATCCATTAGTTACGTTTCATACCATTTTCTGGTCCATACAAATTGAGAGAAATCACTAGACTACACTCATTAGTTACATTTCATACCATTTTTTGGTTGATATAGTACCTTTCGACCGATACTGACCAGTACAGTACGAAACTATAAACATTGTTTTCAAGCTTTGTTACTCAAGAACACTTCATAAGATAGCAACAACTATTCTCCCTAGCTCTCTCTCTTTAGCTAGCCATAAAGCTCTCTTGAGTACTCTCTAAAACTTCTTTTAGAAACTTTTAGGATTGAGTACAAATTGACATATATATAGTAATACTACTCCAAACTATTTTAGAGATCAAATATTGGTAAAACTGTAGTTGATGAATGCTATTTGGAAACTAAAATTCTTATTTCATTGAGTATTTCTGTCTCATACAATTTTAATCTCTCAAACTTTTTTTTTGCAAAAGATAAGGCTTTTGACATGATGATGTAAAAATTTCAAAAGTTGACAATGCAAAAATACATGGTTACAATAAGTTAGACGTCCAACAAAAATGGTCATGCTTACCACTTACATGAATGTATTTGACTCCATACAGGAAAGTATGATCTTGAGGTGTCAACTTTCAACTTGCACACGATTATAAAAGCTTATGCGATCATGTACACGACTGTGTCTACCATTGACATGAGCATGTGCCTCCCAAACACGAGTGTGTCTTTTAAAAATAGTTTCTAATCATTAATTTCTGCTTTAAATTCGCCTAAACTTTATTCCTTTTAATCCATGAAGACATCTAAGACCTCCATAATCCAAATTTAGTAGTATTAAACAAATAAACATCGATAAAATAGGATTGGAACCTACAATAATTTGAGTATGAATTTATATTTCACGTTGTTTTATAAAATAGCATTTTTACCATCAATATTTTGAGAAAATTAGTTTAAGATGTGCAAATGAATTTCTCTTAATTTTTAATGAAATATCATACTAACTAACATAATGACAAAATAAATTGAATTTTTAACTAAAGTGATCTTCATGTTAAGAAACACAAATGAAAATTTTAAAGCTACTAAAAACTAAAAAGATGTCAATTCAGGAATTACATGTACATTTTTTCTCTTCCTTAGTATCTTAAGTATGGTCAAAATATTACAAAAGATAAGATATTATAGTATTTCACTTTTCATTACTTGAAATTAGATTTGATAGAATTTTATTATTTATTTTGTGGACTAGCATAATAAATATAATTTTGTACAAATCCTGATTAATTTGATGTCAAGGTAATTGGGCTTGTTAATTATCTCTTTAATGTGTTCTTAGGCCTATGCTCATGGGCTTGCTATGATGGGTAGGCTTGGCCCATGTATTATAAAGCACAGGAGACCCTACTACTAGCCATCCTTTAAAATACAATTATCCCATTGAAACTGTATGCAGTTTTTGCTGATTAAGGATTCAGAATAGCAGTAGTAAATCCTCTGAGTCTCTGTCGCTTTCGCTTCACTTCACAGACAACAACAATGGATTCAATGTTTCCCTAATTTCCAGGTATTTATCAGTCCAATTATTCAATATAGTGTGTTGCAATTCTAGGGTTAATTATTTGTGTAGATTAATCATGAAATTAATCTAGAATTTCGTGTATAATTTTCTTTCAATTGGTATCAGAGCCAGGTTAACCCTAATTGTGACTGCTAATATGGTGTAATTTTCGGTATCTTATTTCATAGAATTTGGGGTTTTCGATTTTTTTGCTAATTGTGTTTTGTGAAATCGCTTTTATTGTTGTTGCCATGTTTCGGTTTGGTGATAGAGAATGTGGTAGGTTTATTAAATTTTCTGTTGTCTTTTAAAACCCCAAGAACTCAAAGAACCGAGACCATTAACGTTTTCTTTCGTTTTTTTCCAATTTTTTTAGTATCTTTTTTCGTAAAATTTCATAAGAGGTTTGATAGATCTATAAATTCTGAATCTAATGACGCAAATTTGGTTGAAAACGGATTAAAAATGAGAGAGATACATCGATTTTTCTGAACCGGGTAGCGAACTGGGTCCGGCGACCCGGATACCAGTCAATCGGGCAGCTGACCCTCGCCCATGCGCACTGGTGGCACATGTGGGGGCGTGTGAAGGCGTCCGGTGGCCTTTTTT
>JANZLF010000003.1:11458991-11473893 GCA_026546835.1 Erythroxylum foetidum
CTATATTGTTGAGGTATTTGTAACCTCATTTTGGACTTATGATTGAGAGATTGTTGGTTTTACTTTGACATCCTATTATGGCCACATATTGTTATATTGAACTGGGGATTTGTTCTATTGTTCATTGATGTTTGTTATGCTGTCCAAGTGGGAGAATGATAGAATTTTATTAAGATTGTATTGAAATGTCCTAATAGTTTCTGATCGATTATTATTTCATGAGAAATGAAAACGATTTTTTAGTTTTCAAAGTACATGTAGACTGCTTCTTGTTAATGTTACCTGCTAGGTATATATTGGAAGGCGGTCAAATCTGGGTAGCTGGTCAGCCGCGCATGACTTGGAACTGCTGCAACTTACAATTTCTTCATCGAATGTCTCTATCCAGCGGGTCTGAAGTCAAAACTGAGATCCTAGCCTGTTTTTCAATTCAACGTGGACCAATTCAAATCACCAAAAAATCAATCAATTCTCATCTGGTGAATGAGTTCTCATATCAGGAGATGCTTCCTCGTGCGATTTGGATGATTCGAATTTGGAAGGAGCCATTCGATAAGCTTATTAAAAATTGCAATAGAAAAGCTTAAGGGCTTTAAAATATAGGGAAAAATCTTGATATAATATAATTTATATCAGCTAGTACTTTTGACACGCTTCCAACAAGAGAAAAAGTCTCAAACTACAATGTAACAACCTAAGCACTCACCCACCAAGAAACTCTAAGCTTTGCCAACCAACATTTCGTCAGCTTAGGAATATGGATTTAGCAGCTAGGATACATGTAACTGTCCATGTATACTGCCTGAACTGCGGGTGGGAACTGTTTAGCAGACTGGAATTTTCGTACTTCTTGTCGGATCGCAGACAGGGATTGTAACAATTGTGTTATTTTTACAGAAATCAGGGTCCCAAGAGAAGGACAGTTATTGCTAAAATCACAGAAAAATATGAAACAGTGCGTCTATATTTATTTAAGAGCAATGCGTGTTTATGACGGGCACGGTACAAAAGCAAGCTCAAAATCTAAAACTAATTTCGGAATCTATTATTCATCAGTGAACTCTTAACTTTCTTAATCAAGTTTACTCAATAGAGTGGGGATCTTTTCGTTCTCACAAGCCTTCAAGTCGTCTCCATCCCTCTGTTGTCAGCAAGATCGCCTAAGATCTCTTTTATCCAGTTAATAATCTATTTTAGCGATTCAAATGAAGGATTGCTTTCCATTCAAGATCCCGGCGTTCCTTTCATGCTAATTTGTACGTACACAATAGCTCAGATTTAATTTAAGTAATGTGACATTGTTTTGGCTGGTGATGCATGGATTGATAATCCGATCAATTGCGGCTGACCAGGAACTTTACAAGGTTTCATCAAATAAAAAGGCACAGATATTTTTGTTAGTATTTTAAAACTTAAGCATGAAACATACAAAAGGACAACAAATATGATCAGTTTGATATTAAAAAAGAAAGATAACTCATCAATAAGTTGGGATCGGACACTACTTGTTAAGGCTCTAAGCAATAACGCTCACAAGATCTCTGAGATCACTCAACCAATAGCAAACTACTCACATAATAAAATGACCAAAAATTTATGAATATTTGATTTTAATGTGAAAAATAGTCCAGTGTGAGGTAAAGTTAGAAGACAAATTAATTGTAAAATTTCCTAAATTAAATAATAAACGATAAGGTTTTGAGTTCTCTCACTCAAGAACATCACATAAGATAACTACAACTAATATAACCTTTTTAGCTTTCTTCGAAGCTCTCTTCAAAGGCTTATACTAACTACATCCACCCCCTACTTCGGAACAAATTCTAGACATCAAACTTTAATAAACTGTAGTTAAACAAAGTTATTTGAACACTAAAACACTTCTATTGTTGAATCCTTTTGTTTTATCCAACTGTTGCCTTTAAACTTATCTTGAGAACTTCAAAAGGATAAGATTTATAATATAAACTCCTTTTGATCCTATGGGGCAATTAAGATCTCTGAAGTTTAGATTTAGTGGAATTAGTTAAGTGAACAACTATAAAATCAGGCTAGACCTACAGCAATCTCCCTTTTCAGCCTATTTCTAAGGAGAAATATTCCACTCAAAATATCACTCAAATGTCATTTCAGCAAGCCTACTACAAAGTTCAAGCTTACTCTTGGGAACCATTGTTGTCAACTTGTCAGCAGCATTCTTATATCACTTCGTTGGAGCCTGTTTAGGTCCGTAAAACATCTTCTTCTACTTTCACATTAAGTCATCTTTTCTGTACTTTTTGAAGATTCTCTAGCTCCCCCTTAGTAGTATCTAAAAGATATTCCAAACCATTATATCTTGTCAAAGGTTTTTTTTTTTCACTCTAATTGACCTTTGAAGTGATACATCTTCTAACACTTGAGTGGGTTACTACCCCGTTCATGATGGTTAATGACCCTTTTTTTAACCATCCATAGGATGTGACTTATGTGCCTCCTCTCCATCAGGTTCTACCTGATTATTACCGAAAGATACACAATAGGAAGTAACACTATCTTTTTTAATAAGATCTGTAGCCATTTTATGCTTATAGAAGAATATGTCCCTACTCAAAAAAATCTTCCACTTTTCTAGGTTGTAGAACCTATAGTCAAACTCGTCATCATCATATCCAACAAACACATAAAGAATAGTCTTCAAATCTAATTTCAATTTCTACTCCTTTGGCACGTGCTTGAAAGCCTTACATTCGAACACCCACATATGCGAATAGGTTGGATCCATCCCTTTCCACTCACTCAAGAATGTCAAGCTCTAAAGGGATGGAGTTTTGTTAATCATGTCTCTTCAATGGTTTTTATCACCTCATCCTAAAAGGATTTCAGTTTTTTTGGCATTCGGATCATACACTGAATGAACCTATTCATCTTCTCAACAACATTATTGTGTTGTAAGGTACCATATTCCTTCTTGTTGTGTATTATGCCATGTCCCATCATTACTCTTCAAACTTGCTAGAGGTATGCTTGTCTCTATTGTAAGTTTGGAGACACTTCAGCTTCCTCTCCTTCTCCTTTTTAACTATAACATGAAATCTCCAAAAGGTCTCTAACACCTGACTCTTTGTTTTCAACATTAAGACATAAATCTTGGGCATAGCATCATTGATAAGCATAATAAAGTATTTTCTACCACTTAAAGACTATTTCTATAAAACTACAAATGTTGGAGCGCACAAGCTCCAACTTCGTCTTCCTCCTTATAGACTTCTTATAGAAAGACAGTCGATGTTGCTTTCCAGTCACATCGTGATTACAGGAGTTAAGAGAAATCATAGTCTTTGTAGGGATAAATGATTTTTAAGCTATCAACTTGATCATTTTCTAGCTAATGTGTCCCAACCTCCCGTGTAACAAATTTGGCAAAGTATTTTTTTAACGGCAGGTAATTCTCCTGCATGTACCTTCAAGTATGTCTTATACAGAGTATAACACAACTCACGACGAGCAATCGTCAATACTCCTTTAGACAACTTCCATTTGTCATTCTTAAACGTGTGTCGGTATTCCTCTTAGTTAAGTACATTCACAAATAGTAAATTGAGCTGCAAGTCTGGAATGTGTCATACAACTCTTAAGGTTAATGTGCACCCAATGTCAGTTTGAACTTAGATGTCTCCCATGCCGATAATGCTAGCGGCGTTCTGATTGCCCATCTTCATACTTCCAAAATACCACTCCTATAGTTGGTGAAGAACTCTCTCCTTATAACATAATGATAAGAAACATTTGTATCAACAAGCCACATCAAATTTGAGTGAATAATATGGAGACACTCACTGGTCGCATAAATCAATGAAAATTCATCATTTGCATGTGATGTTATTACTATAGTGTTGTTTCATCTCCATCCTTTTGGTCCTTTTGCTTCTTTTGATTTCTCTTCCACTTATAGCATAATTTCTTTATATGACTAGATTTGGTGCAGTAGTGACACATTTTGGTCTCCTTGTTATCTCTCAACTTTGACTTATTCTTCAACTTACCTTATCCTTTGGTTCATTTGCTCTTGCTTCTTCTTCTTCTTTTTTTTTTTACCACAAAAGCTTGCACATTGTCGACATCGTCTCCTTCCTTCTAATCTCTTCATTGAGCATGCTCTAACTTATTACATCTAAAGAAAGCACACTATTTGGACCAGAGTTGCTGATAATTACAACCAAAGTTTTCCAACTATCTGACAAAGAACCTAATAGGAACAAAGCTTGTAATTCATTATTGAAGAAGATCTTCAATGTATTCAACTTGTTGAAGATGTCCTAAAAATGGTTGAGATGCTACGACTTAATCAAGGACGTCTTGTTGCGAGTGATCTTCTTCTCATAAAGACTCTTCAACTTCTTCCATAGCTCGAAAGGATATGTATTTTGGGATACGTGATTGAAGATACTGATATCAATTCATTGTCTAATAATTCCCAAGGTTTTTCTTTTTCTCCCACTCTTTATCTACCATCTTCTCCGGTTTAAATGGGACATCGTCTTTTACACTTTTTTTCATATCGATTAAATTGTAGAGATCCTTGCAATATTTTCTATCAATGGTCTCTATATCCAATGGTTAAAAAAATGCTTTTGTGATGGAGGAAAGAGTTTATTGACCTCCCAAAAGCCTATCCAAATAGGTGCTCATACTTACACCTATTATTTTTCTTTTCTTTTTCAATAAAAAACATATGAAAACTGTAGCTACTTATTTTTTTAACGTCAATTAAGTATAAGTGAAATACTTTAGAAAAGCATGAATTGCTAGAAGTGAGCTTTTTGTAAATTTTATTACTCTTTGTATTTTAATATTTTTAATTTGATGTAACATTAGTTATGCAACAATTTGTGTCTTTTACGTTAAATGGCTGACAAATTATTTGTCATGTTTAAACTTATTTCATTTTGAATTAATAGTTAAATATATTATATATTAAAATAACAAACAAAAAGTAACTATTTAAATTGCACAAGATCTTTTTTCTACATTATCTTTTAATTTTTTTATAAATTCTTATATTTTATGTATTAAAGAAGTCCACTTTTATCTAATTAAAGGAAAATGATTTTTCTTTTTTATGTTGTTATTTTAAATAAAAATAATTAATAAAATTATTGTTGCACAATCTCTTACAATATACTACTCTCCGTTGATTATAAAGTCTAACACAATTAATTGCTCTTCTTTTTTTTTTTGAGATTCACAATTAATTGCTCTTTTTTTTTTTAGATTCACAATTAATTGCTCTTCGTTCGTTATGATACTTATGTAATCTTTGGTTTAGTTCACTATAACTATATGTTATTAATCATTATCAACTTATGAAACTTGTGAAATAAATGTGCAATTAACACATCATTACTTTTTATAAATTTTGATAGCAATTAATAAGTAATAATTTTCTTATTCACGTCCATTCTGAAGTTATTTCACATATTTTCTTTAAATAAGCCATCTTCTCAAAATATATTTAAAATTGTGTTCATTGTTTATTACTATACTTCAAAATAAAATATCAAATATTTAATAATATCCATTACAATGTTATTATACAATTAATGCATCATTAATAATAAAAAATTCATAAGCATTAACTATTCCTTATTGGAAATTATTCTGTGGGGATTAGTAATAACATAGTTGTTGATATCATTAATTAGTTGTTTCATTTGATCATTCAACATGGGTTTAGATTTGATCTCTCACCTGAAGAACTTTTTACATGACACACCAAAATGGATCACAGAAATATGGCCTGCATCCTTCTTTTTCATTAGAATGTCGCCTATATTCTTCCTTATACTGATTAGTTCATGTCTATTTGGATCATCATACTGAGGTACAATAACATTGAAAATCGATTTTCATAACTGAAATGAAGTTGCTTCAGGATTACATTTTGGTCTTGTAAGCATTACAAATGTCTCGTTCAACAAGTAACATCTAATTAAGAGTTGAAGGAAAAAGTGGGGAAAAACGCACGAATTGATTGATTTCACGTAAGGAGTCCAATCACTTTAAGCAGCTGCAGTTATGTATTCGATTGCCTGCTTGCATATACCAGTCATTGTTGCTTCAGGACCATAAACCTACAAGAGAACGTAAGAGCAAAGGCAACTTCAGTTCAGAATCTTTCTTCACATGAAGGAAAAGTACGGTGGCTTTCACATGTATCAATACCTCAATGGGGATACCGATTTCCTCAGCAAGTGTCCTCATTTTCGCAAGGCCCTTCTGATAATTGGGACCTCCTCTCCTCACATATAAGTGCATCCTTGCTGCTTTAAGCTTGGATTCCTAGTAAAAAAAAAAAAAAAGGAAGATATTATTGAACCATACAATAGAAATTTGAGATGGATCAGGATGAGAATGTCCAACATCAGATGCAAAAGTTCAACTCTTTCTCCAATATGTCTGGCTTTTGCAACAATAAATTCATAACTGTAAAAGACTAAATATTGCAGAAACGGCTAGGGTTTGCAATGCAAATGCTGGAAATTCTCTTAAAATAAATGTTTTCAGAAGAACGAAGAAAACCCAGTTATCGTAAATTCACCTTTTCTTTGAGGGCCCGAATGATGCCATTAAACGTAGCTGCAACGTCCGTGAAGTTTGCAATCCCTCCTCCAATTAAAAGGGCTCTCTTTTGACCATCAGGATTGGAAGTAGCATACTACACAAATTATACACATCAAGACTACAGTGAATACAAGGCAAGATTTTCTAACTTAGCACATTATATACCTTTAAAATTTCGAATGCAATTTAAAATCATCATGTTGTTTCTATCTTTTGCTAAAAGGGAAAAAGAAAGGCATCTATTCCAGAGAAAGTTAAAAGCAACGTTTTTAAAATTAAAAAAAATCAAAGATAGATCTTTGAGACTAAGAGGTGGGGTTTTTACATCTACGACAACTCTTGCATACTGCAGTACTTCCTCTTCATTGGGAGCTCCACTATATTCTGCATAGTTCCCAAGCTCAGAAGCATATCCCAGATCACCAACCTGTTACCAATTACAAATTGATGCATAAAAATTCAGGTAACATGAGTGAAAGAAAAAGAGAAGGTTTTCCACCTCAAACAAGGACTTCTTACCGTGTCAGCATAGATGACACTTGCACCACCACCAGCTACCATTGTCCAAATTCTTCCCTTCGGATTTAAAACTGTGAATTTCAAGGATGCACTTGTCTACGAGCAAATTGAGTAAGGAGAATTATTAACTTTGCCAAATTCTCATTGGCCAAACTATTTAACAAAATCACATTCCATTTAATTGGGAACTTAAAAGGTCATGAATTTTAATCTCATATCAACTTGAATTTCTTTAGAGAAGTGACAGGTAGCAAAAAAATTGAACTTTTTCTTTCGACTAATTGATGAATTTTGATATTTTTTAGCAGATCAAAACATGGTAAACAGAGTATTTTTGAGTAAGCTACATTTCAGTATACCAGATTTCTAAGTTAAGTTCAGAGGAACTTATGAACAACAAGTATACCTTTTCATCTAATCCATGAATAAAGCTTTCAGTAGCGCTCATCACTCTTCCAAATGGTAGTGGAAATTCAATATTTCCCCATCTGTAAATTACAAAGTACTATGAGGAAATGTTAAAGATGAAAAGACAAACATCCAATAAAATGAAAACATCAAATTCTAAAAGAATAGCAAGTGAAGGCAAAATTCACTCTACTTCTTGAAGTTCTTGAAAGCAGCAGTATCATCAAGCTCGCCTCTCATATCCAGTGGATAGGGCTTTTCATTAACCAATGTGAAAGGATTCATCTCTAGGAAAGTGAAGTCAAGATCTGCCTCATACACATTTCATAAGTTACTAGAGAACCCTAAAAAGTAGATAGGTCACCAGAATTTTTCAGAAAATTGATCAAGGACCAAGTATACCTTGAAATAGAGCATAAACGACTTTAATAAACTCCTCGATTTCCCGTTTTATCTGGAAAAGTAAATGAATTTCACGTCAATAATCCAACTGAAAATAAAAAGCTTCAAGTGCATTAATTTTTCAATGTGAAATGAGAAACATATATGTTATTTCCCAAATCAATCAAGTTTTCCAACATTGCTTCAGACAATTGCATCTTAATATATTTACTTGGGAACTATTTGAGGTTAAAATATTTAGCCACATCAAAGAAAACACCTATGCCTGAAGTAATTGATTCTGGAAAATTACCTCCAGGGGAAGCGTTGCAACAAGTGGAGCACACACTTCTGATGTAAACGACACCCCTGTTGGCACAAATATTGTTTTCACCTAAATAGGCAACAAAGAAAGCTTTTCTCACTTATGAGGCAATGAGTATAAAGAAAAATGTACACAAAAGAATGTGAAAAGAGAAATAGCTCTGGTCAAATTAATACATGAAAATGTAAAAGAAACAATTCCAGAAGTACCTTGTCCCAATTCTCTTCTATTTCAATTCCTCCACATTCTGAAAAACTTACACTGCATCCAAGGCGCTCCGAGACAATATTAAGGTAGAATTCTTCGTTGTGGGGGACGAAGGGTTCAATGATGAATGTTGTTATGGGTCCTTTGCATCCACCCATTTCTACCTGTTAACCAAGATTGAATTAAATCAAACCAAAAACTGAAGGCCAGAGAAGCCAGCCAAGCGATTTTCGTGATTGTAGCATATGAAAATTTTAGAAACAAGAAGGAAAGGAAAGAGATGGAAAGAAGAAGAAAGTTCACCTCTTTGCCAAGGCGTTCCTTAACAAAAGTAGCTACTTGGCTCAGATCTAGATTTAAAGCAACAAGACCACTCTTGCCACGCTTCCCAAACAACATGTCAGGTTTCACAACCAGTTTCCCTGACAAAAGCCATGGTTCTTTCTCTGCTAGCTCATTGAAATCGGTTGTTTGCACAACCTATTTCACAAGAAGTAAACAACTAATATAAATTAACAAACGAAAATGGTTTAACATACTCGGAGTTTGTGAAGACATCCATTTCTTACAAAGCAGGAAAACATGGAACTGGAATAAGGTTGCATCAATTTCCAGATTTATCACAAATTAAGTTGTTCCAATGTTTAGAAGCTACTCAAGGATTTCTTTAAACTGTTAAACCCGTGAATAATGTCAGCAAGTGCCCCATTTCCCAGAAAACAAATTCCATAAATCACAACTAGGCAATAACTTAACTCAAATAAAACCCGTCAAAAGAACCCGGCAATTAGACGGCCGTATTGGAAAGATCTTACGTTCCAAAGACATCGCAACAACTTCACTAGGATGTGAACTAAATAACCCGCACAGCACAAATAGAAACTAAACAAAGATCAGGAACTTAACTAAATCAATAAAATTCACTCACTTGAGCAGATTTGATGGGCAATTCATAACCAACAAGTCTCTTGAAGTGCTCCTTCAACAATCTCTTGGAATCGTACTCTCTGATCTTCTTGCGTGCCATTTTATCTCACCTAACCACCACAAAACACCCAAAAATCATAACTTTCTAGATCCCAGAAAAGATCTGACAACGCCAGATCCAAAATAAAAAAGAACCCACAACAACTTCGCGACCGAGCTCTCATTATCTCAGAAAAACAAAACAAATGCATGCAATACAAAACCACCCATTACCAACATAAACCTCAAAGTTCACAACTTTGCGCAAAAGGGTACATAAGAAACAACTTCCAAAAGCTATACATGTACAATGATCAAAAGAAATCAAGAGAAAGAAAGATCGAAATTCAATTGAACTGGGAATCAGGCTAAAGACAGGAGAAGAATCAGGAGAGAAACCCAATTACCGTTTAAGAGAGGGTGAGATGGGAAGCTGTGAGTTGGTTGGTTAGGTAGAGAGCTTCAAGACAGGAACGTGGATTGCAGTGACTCGGGCAAGTGCATATTTATAGTTGGCAAATTTAAGTTTTTTTTGTTGGATCTTAGAATTTAACGAATATGGTTGGTTGGTTGTGTTTAAAAGACTTTCAGATATCAGTAAGTTGGAAGTTGCATCGGACACATTAGATCACATGCCCAACACCTACCATTTTGGTTTTGGACCAACACTTCAATCATAACACCGCTTGCTTGTGGGCTCATTTTGTTGGAAATTTAATAGGTTAATTTTTTCATCCTACTTTAAAATGGACTGTTCATAGAACTATTTAATTTAAATATCAATATTTGAGCCATTTATTTGGGTAACTAACCTTGCATTGAAACCTAAAATTACATGAGAAACGATATGCAATTCGATAAATTGGAATTGCATGTTACTGTTAACAAGATTACATACAAAAAGCTTGGTTATCTCACTTTACATTGCAAAAGGCTTGGTTAATTCGCACATATTAATTCTGTTCAAATGACATGCAACTTTTCAAAAAGTTGATCTCCTTCCCTTATTTCATGAAATTGGTTTGAACTTGCCTTAAAATAAAGAAAATAAGTATTTGACATACTGGAGATATAGCTTATGGATGGCGATTTGAGACGGCACCGTTTTACGTGGACTAAGCAACCACTGGCTCTAGAGAAAGGGAACAAAAATAAAATTAAATATCAAGTAAAAAAGAAAGGCAGTAAGCTAATGTATCGAACAAATTGGCATTTGCATGCAAACCTTAAAAAACGCCGTGCCATAAAGCTGAAAAGTTGACAGAAATCAAACCTCTAATATCTTATTTTATGGTGTCAAATTGTAGTCTTTCGTTTACTGAAATCGTGAGAGAGTCTGGTAAGTCTAGTAACTCGCAACTCACCAGGGCAGGTCAAATGATAAGTGTTCACTTACCAAAACCCTCGTAAAGAAACATTTGTAAATAAGTCGTCTAAACTTGGGGCACAAGATCTTGTGTTTAATTATATTTATTCTGTATCATAAATTTTAGTTATTTATTTATGCGAGATATGCGTTTATTTAAACGAGATATATGTAAAACTCATATAAAAAAATTTACTAAAATTTATAGGACATAATAAAACATCGTAAAATTATACAGGCCTGTAAACATGTCAGGTCCCATTTTTCTCACGAGACATAAATATAAAATTCACAATGCCGTAGTCTCCACTCTCCAGAGAACGCCTGCCCCTAGCTATACCTACTCCCCAAATCATCCCGTTGACTAATTTCTGTTTTCAAGTTCTTCGTTATAATAAGAAAATAAATACAATTTTGTAGGTGTACAGTAAGTAAACATTTTAATAGAGTAATAACCAACAAATTGCACATTCTCAAAACCCAAAACTTTGTTAGAAATTAAGGGCTAGCTTTACTTCTACTTTTTTTAGTTTTTATGATCTCACTGTTCTTTTCTAATAAAAGCAAAATTTTGTTTAGTCATTAATGCTAATTATATTTTTATTAACGATATTAATTAAATATTAGATAAAATTTAAAAATAAATTGATTTTATTTATTATATAGTATATAAATAAATGTTAATTTCAAAATAAAAAATTTAATCACTAAAATTTATTTGTAAATTATTATTTAATAATACGTATTATAAATATTAAAAGTAAATTTATGTCTCTTAAGATATTTCAGATTTAAATTATATTTATTAAATAATTATTGAATTTAAAAAAAATCAAAAATAAACTTTAAGTAATTATAAATAATTAAAATTAAATAATCACATAATATATTTAATTGATGGCAAATCAAATTATGAAAAAATAAAAACTATAAAATAAAAACTATTTTTATAACTGTAATAAGTTATGAAAATAAAAAGAAATCAAAATGGAAACAAATAGGTTCTAAGTAACTATTTGGTCCTACTGTGATTTCTTTTTTTAATTTTTATCTGTTTCTCATTTTTATAACTTATATAAAATAAAAAATACTTTTTATTTTCTTTTTTTGTCTTTTTGTCATAATTTGATTCAATATTAAATAAGTATATACCATTACAATTATTTAATACTAACTACTAATAAAAATTATGACTAATGTAATTTAATTTATTTTAATTTTATAATGACTCAAGATTTTAGTTATTTTGATTTTCAGAACCCATAGTAATTTAATAAATATTTTTCATTTATACAAGTAATCATGTAAATAAAATATACTAAATATGTATTCATATTTATCAATAAATATTTTATAAGAGAATGAAATAAAATTATTTACTTAATTAATTTATCTTTACGTATTTAGTTATTATCAATAATAAAGGTATAAATATATTAATATTAACAATCAAACATATTTTAAATAAAAATTGAAAATAAAAATAAAAATTTTAAATTTTAAAAATACATCAGAACTAGAAGCAGAAGTAAATGACCTTGAAGAATCTCTTTCCTAAGTAAGCCAACCATCCAAGTTTCACTTCTCCATAAATGTAAAGTTGACGGGAGGGGTTTAAGTTTTACTAGACATCATTGCTTAAATAAAATATTGTCTAGTAATAAAGTGATATGTAAGGATATTTCGGTATTACTCTGGTAGTTAGCCAAGTCTTAGGATATCTCGACACCACTATGATACTTAGCCATAGACGCATGACATCTTTGAGATTCAAGATATCCTGATATCTGCTTCACAGATAGATACTTAGCCACCATCATGCTCATAATGACACAATCTATCAATCTAAGACTATTGAATGTAGCCTATCTTAGGTAAGTTACCGATTCTCAATTTTTACCAATTATTCACAACGTATTATCAACCAATTTCTATTTAATTAAAATATTTTTTGTCAAATTAACGAGTAATTTATCTTATAAAATGTAACAAAATATAAAAATATAAACATGAAACACCTTGACTTTGTTAATTATTAGTTAAATAAAATAAACATAATTTATTTATGTAATTGTTAATCATCAATTTAATTAATGACTAATTCAAAATATAATTTATTAATAATAAAACAGAACTATATTTTGAGAGTAAAGACCAAGATTATCCTTACCTCAATTCGGATTTAACAAACTGATAGTCTCAATTACTTCTTAATCGGACTTTCGAACCTATAATTTATAAAATTCTATTAGACTAATTTATGAAAAATTTCTAACCCAATTACGCTTAATGTTCTAACATTATTCTCTTTTCTAATTTATTCTTAATTATAAAAATTAATATCCTTACTAACCTAACCACTATAATTACCAAAATATCCTTAACAAATTAAAAGTCCTATTTTACCGTCATCCATTTCAGGTAATACCAAACACGCCATTCTTGGAAGTAAATTCTAGTTTGACCCTTTACTATTTGCTTCCTATTCTACCTTTACATACAACTTAAATTTTCAAAAGATGTCACCTTCTTCACCCTCTCCTCTTCTCCTATCTCCTCTTCTTTTATCAATTTTCTTGTCACATTTTCTCCATTTTTATCCTTTCATGCAACTTCAATTATTTTCCCAAATAGTCAAAACATATAATCTAACTACAATCTAGTGTAGGATGATCAAAATTCACAAAAATAGTCAAAAAATTGTAGCTAGAAATTTACCTAAATGTGAGAGATTTTGGGTTGTTAACCTCCACAAATTCCTCCAATATTTGTAGCACTCCCTTACTGTAGGGTATACACTGGGATACCCGAAGATCATTCCGATACATATCCTACGATAAGGGTGAGCTACGATCGATCACTAGTTTCTCCTTATATGGCATGGTAACATAATTCACTTATAAAGCATCATAAGAAGATCACAATATTTTAAAACCAACTTTTCTTGTTCCTCATTGCATTTCACAAAATCGAAGTCTCCATTGACTTTCAACATTATCCATATGTACATCATCAGAAACCTAATACAATAGTACTACATGAATGAGGAAAGTGTATCAAGTTATCTAAACCACCCAAAAGAACCCCAGCTGACCGACCTTTGAGCCATGATCTCTCTCACCAATCACAATCTACCCGCCTAGTAGGGTCTCTTTAGTAGTTAGAGTCGTCTCTCGGTCCTAAAAAGATAACGTTGCAATTTTGGTGAGTTTTGCGAACTCAATGAGGTGCCCATCATCGATGGTTCACTCAATTCATGCATCACGTCATTACACATAACATATTAATCACAGCATGGCATAATCCTAATGTATCACCTCTCACCTTCAGAACAATCATAACGATCATATTATTCATACGAAACGCACATATTAATTAGAATTGCAATGCACGTGAGACTCACTTTCATTTATTATTGTTGTTATGACTAAGTGCCTTTTCATTCACTCATATCCCTTAGTGGATATCGAGCAGTAGCAAAATTTGTCCCATATCCCTTAGTAGATATCGGGTACATTCACAATCGAGCCTGAGGCTCTAATCACATTCTGAACTTTAAGCTCTTTATCCTGGCGATTCCGGTCGTAACTTCTTTTATCTTTCATGCATTCATGAAATGAATGTTTCACATATCATAACCTCAGTCAATCACATGGATGCACATTCACTTTTAGATCATATTCATAGTCAGACCTTAGTCCGACCTTCAACAGAACTGCTGAGCACATTTTTTTTCATTCATATGCATACTCACAACCTTCACATTTGAAGCACTTATTTCGTCATATTCACATACAAGGAGCACGTAATTAACTCATTCATACATCAGAATCACCGGACCTTCATTGTTTGAAATCAACAAAATCGAACCACATCAATATCATTATTCAAAACATCTTCTACAACAAAAAATTAATTGAGTGAGATCATCTAGATTACTCACAGGTTACTCCCGAAGCTAATGCCTAGAAGATCCGGCAACGTCTGAAAGTTGACGTTCCAATTGCTTCTCTATAACAAATAACATATACTGTTGGACCCCGATCTTTTGGTAGAAATTAGAAATATTAAATGGAATTAAATGAGTGTGTTTGTATGGGTATTGTGTTATAGATGTTATTGTACTT
>JANZLF010000003.1:11599139-11615537 GCA_026546835.1 Erythroxylum foetidum
ACCCTAACTCAGAAGTTCATAACAATGTAGTTAAATGTGACAATGTAAACTACTAATCCAAACAACACATTAAATATACAACATTTGATTAGACTATAATCAAGTACCTTAACTATAATTTACAAATCCTAGACTTAGGCATTCATAAACCATAGCTCAACTATAGATTAAGCTACTTCCCTTTGAAGCTCAGTAAACTCCAACCGTCACTACATCTTCAGGAGAAAATAAATGCCTAACCAAACTTTTACAACCAGAAACTTTACAACTCATAATGAATCCAAGCTACTCATGGTGGAGTCGGCTGTAAAAATGAAAGAATAAACCTATGCAACAATTGTCCCCAGGGAACCCCGAAGGGAACCCTGGGTGGTAAGGTTGTGAGTCTCTCTTCACTTATCTGTCTCCTCTCTCTGTCTGAATGCTTGATCCCCTAGCTGATGGAATATTGATGTCTATATATGTCGGCACTCTCCACTCGTTCAAAAATAGGTTTCTTCTCAAAACGAGTTGCTGGGTCGAGTATGCACAGTATGAGAATTTTTCAATTTTAATCCGACTGCCCGACTATTCTCTGCGGCGAGATGATTCTTTGACGTCACGGCGTGTTCTTCCTGGTTCGCTTGCCACGGCACATTGATCTGTTGGCGTCACGGTGCGTTGTTGCCTGTTGATGCATCGCGATGAGATAATTAGTTTTCGCCGCGACGTGCCTTCTTCTGGATGCGTCGCGACGTGCGTGGAGGAGCTCATGTCCTGTTGGCTTTCTAATCCTTTTGACTCCCCTTTTCTCCTGCAATACAAAATAACAATTTGCAGTATCAATTGCTCTTAGAAAAATTATAATGCAATTAATGTCAATTTGTAACAATTTTACTAACAAATTGCATAAAGTATAAGCTCACTGCAAGGGACTAATTAATGCACAAAATTACAAATTAAGAGTCAAAAAGTACATTAAAAACCATGAAAGTGTAGCCAATTTATATAATAAACTTGGGCTCAATCACAAACACTCGAAACTCAATACATTTTTTAAAAAATATCACACGCTTACACAGATCAAATTCAGGCCCATACTTTTATTTCATAATACCAAAATCACAATTTTTATTACATTTATTGATCAATCTCATTTGCAAAACATTTCTCAATTTCAGAAGTTATTATATACAAAAATATTCAAATACACGCTGTACAGAAATTTCTAAATACACATTTTAATACAAAAATAAGAAAACAAATGTAGACGCGATCTGATCCTGGCCTATATCTCTTACTTGAATGTAGTGGCTATACTCTCATTGACCTAATAGGGTAACTTTTCAGAGCCTGGAAAATATTGCAAATTTTGGGTGAGTTTTGCAAACTCAGTGAATAACCATCCTCGATGATTCACTCAATTACATAACACCTCACTTCATATTTTCACATAAATTACATCACTTCATTTAACATATAGCATCACATTTAGAGCAGTCAAATCGATCATTTCAATCATTTAAAATACACATATCACTTATAATGCAATGCACATGAGACTCAATTTCATTTATTACTTTGTTATGACTAAGTGCCTATAACTGTCCCGTATCTATTATGGATATCGGGCTCATTGATAACTATCCCGTATTTGTTAGGGACACCAAGCTCATTTTACATATTGAGCCTTTGGCTTTTAATCACTTTCTAAACTTTAAACTCTTTTTCAAATATTGAGCTTTAAGCTCTTCTTCGGTGACTACTCCGGTCACAACTGTCGTTATCTGTCGTACATTCATGTAATGAAATACATCACATTCTTAGAATTTCAGTCTTTAATTTCATCTTCATCTTCGGACCTGAGTCCTACATTTAACAATTAAGTTGAGAAAAATACAAATTTCTTTTATATTCACATACAAGGAGCACTTCAATGTTCTCACATATAACCAACTCCCTAGATATTCAATGTCCGGAATTAGCACATTCATATCAATCATATTCACATTGCATAATAATCATATCAAAAATCATTCAATGCAAAAATTGAAATCAAAATAAACAATGAAATAAGGTAATCTAGGTTGACTCACATTACGCTCCAGATTAGCATTAGATTCCATAATCTGGAAACATCTGAACAGGTACGTTTATCCTACACATTAAAAGTATGCAATACACGCGATGCACATACATTAAAATTGCACAAATTATAAGTATTCCTTTATGCACAAATGTGTATATGAAATAAGTATAATGCATGCTCAATGGCAATCCTAGGTATATTATCAACTTTCACATCTTATTCACACTTTTTTAGCATTATTTGCTTTCATAATATCCAAATCTCATTCATTTTTACTAGATACTCATTACTCACCTCCTTTGAATCATAATTACAATCATATGAACATCTTTATTTCATTATACTCATGCCTTTGGTACTTTAATATCAACAAGTCACTCATTAATGTTATTCTAACATTATAAGATCTAACATTTTCCAAACTCTCATTTCTTCTTATAATATCTACAAAATTCTAGACCTTTGGGTCTATTTTTCATGAACATTTTGACAAGGAAAATGGAGCAATTTGAGGACACTTTCTTCTAGAACGTTGCTCTCCTATGTCTTAAGTTTCTAATGACACTAAGATCATACAATTTGATTCTGTATTTCAAAAGTTATACTCCAAATAATTTGGACTGTTCTTCTGTAATACCCCATTCCCAACTGACATATGCATGTGTGTCCGTCGGATACACATGTACATGCCTGTCAGAAATGACATGTTAACTATCTCACCTTCACTATATATAATATGACATCATACACTAAACTATCAACTACACGTTTTCTAAACTCAAAATGTTATCACATTAATCAAAATCCATAATTTACATTGTTTCATACAACACAATACTATCCAAGGTTTACAACATTATCCTATGAGCTTAAACAACTCAGTACACACCAAAATATAACAAACATGAAAGAAATAGCTAAGTCCTCAATCTTAGCTGACCAACCTTTGAGCCAAATCTGATTGTAACAGTTGCTCAAAATATGCTTCTACGGAGTCTTAAAAGCTAGGTCATCTCACTCTTGAAACCTGAAAAGCAACAATGCAATTTTAATGAGTTTTTGGAACTCAGTAGAATAACCATCCTCGATGGTTCACTCATGTCATAAAACAACATCAATTATAGCCTGTAATCATACAGCTCAACTCCACTTAACAAGTATCAAATATTATCACAGATAAATCATTTCTCAGATACACAGTCCAATCATATAACAAAATTCACACAACTTTGCAAATCATTTAATGAATTCAAATTATATGCAGATGCGACATGTATGAGACTCACATTCATTTTTATTTTGTTATGACTGTGTATTTTTACAGTATCCTGAATTATCGGGCTCAGTCAGTCAGTCAATGACTCATTGATCACAACGAGCCATAGGCTCGAATCATATATGCGGGTGCTTAAAGCTCATATCAATAACAGTATCAGTAGCCACATCAGTCATAACTCCTTTATATTACATGCATTGGAATGAAGTGCATGCCACAATTTATTCATCAATTCAATCACTTTCATTTGCATGTAATATAATAATATATCATTCACAGTATCAATTACAGTAACAGTCACAGTAGCAGTGGTCATCGGACTAGGTCCGGCATTCAACCTTTCAGTTGAAAAATCATAAAATCATTTAGGCAGATGCATTCACATTCAATAAGCACTTCCAATATCATTCTCATGCATCAAAACGCCTCGAACAAATATTGTCCGGAATCTAGTACATAATTAACACGACTCAGTACAATTCAATAAGATCGCAATACAGTTCAATAATGTACTAAACAATATGGTGAGACTATCTTAAGTTACTCAAAGTATACTCCAAACAACTATTGCCTTGATGTCCTGGCAATGTCTGGATGCTATCGTTCAATGTGCTCCTCTATACATACAATACATACACATATCACAATATTGCACAATTTTGTATTCATTAATGCACATTCATATATACTAACTATGTACAATGCATGTTCATGACAATTATGGGTTTCTTATCATTTATTTTTTTACACAAATCATTCGAATATCCAAATTCCCTTGATCAACTCATATTTGGTTAAAAGAACACTTTCAGGTCCATTTTACACAATTAATTTCATCAGAAAAGTGAAGGAATTTGGCAACACTTCCGTCTAACAAATTATTCTCCTATGTCTTAAGTCTCTATTGATACCAAGATCACTCAATTTGGTTCATTATTCTATGATTTATTCTCAAAATACCACAGACTGTGCACATTTAAAATTTTGGCTAATGCATGATTATGCATTCAAGTTGTACAACCCATATCTCTCAATACCCATATCCAAAAATTACGAACTTTATACCAATTTAAAGCTAAGAAAATAAGCTAAAACTTTGGTGAAGACTTCTTAGTCTAATTCGGCTTAAATCAATACAGTTTATTCAATAAACACAGGATATGATTTCTGTCCCTGGTAGTGCTTCAGCTTAAGCTACGACTCAATTACAAGTCTATTTTCAAAATCTTAGAGACATGATCAAATTTTGACTTCTTCAAGCAAGTTGTATAATTATGTCTCTAGTTTAATTGGAATTAAAATTCAACTCGTTCAGAAATCTACATCTCAAGTTACAACAGACTTCTACTCTTTCATCCTATCAATCATTTTCAAATTAATTCAGATAGCCCTAAATTTTTATGGAGAGAAAGAACAATGTCTTAGGAATCCATTGATCTAGGTTTCAAGTTACTTAGAGTTCGGAAGAAAAATTTATAACCAAAAGACTTAAGGCTATTTAATGAAATTCTCTGGCTCATAACCATATATACAACCACCACCTTTTCTCCCTCTAAAACACCAACCTTCATCTTCTTCACCGAACTGCACTTCTCCTCCTCCTCTTCTTCTTCTTCTTTTTAACTTCTGTCTTATTCAATTAACACATATGACACTCTAACCAACTCTTTTACTTCTATTTCAGCTCATCACAACTCAAACAATTCAAAAAAATCCAAGGTTTAAGCATAACATCAAAAACAAAATTATATATAGTTGTTCATCATTTTTTGCATGTATCTTCATCAGCTGCACTTTTGCATGTATCTCCGTATTTCTACTGCCCTTTCCATTCAATTTACTCTAGTTCATAGTTACATTTCAACACTAACATCATACACGCAATCTATCACCTTCTTCTTCCTTTCTCTAATGCAAGTTTTGTTTCCATGAACAGTAAAAATTCTCAACATAACATATATCCTAATTTTAACATCTTTTTGAAGTTAAAACTTTGCAACTTTCATCTTAACACAAGCAATTCAAAAAAAATCTAAAAGTTAAACATAAACACCAAAATTCAAAACTACACATACACACTCTCTCTCTACTATTTTTTGTTCCTAACTTTCTGCACTTCTATATTTTTCTTCCCTCATCAGTACATGTTTTTCTATAATCTTAATCCTTCTTAAAACACAACACCACATTGCTCTATGTTCTCTTTAACTCTAACCTCACTTAAATCCATCACCAATATTCCCCAAACACTTACACATATATAACAAAAACAGAGCATAAAGTTTACTGCATATATATTTCTGCACATCTTTTAATCTTCTCATTCCTATATTATTCAAATCATACATAAATTAATTATACCACTTTCTTCTCAGTTCAACACAACCAAAAATAAGTCAAAAATCTAAGATTCCCATCCAGTTCCGAAACCAACATATTCATGCATGTTTCTATTTTTTTCACTTTTCTAACTCTCAAACATATGCATTTCTTTTCACTAACATCTACACTTTTGCTTCATTTAATCCCTTTTTATATCACAACCTTCCCTAATCCTCGTTTCTTATCATAAGACCTATTTAAATTAATATTCATACATATTCCACAGATTCACATAGGAACAGTAAAAGCAACCCATATTCGTTTTTTTGTAAACCAAAAACAAAGTATACAGAGTATGCACATATTCATTTCTGCAATTATTTCCAGTCACTTCATTTATCATAACCAATTTAGCCAAGTTCAAACATGACCAAAATACCATTAAATTATTACCAAAATCACTTACTTGATTTAACAAAACTTTCGACAATGTGGGTGAATCAAGTGTACAGAGTGAACAGCTAGTGTTTCAGTGTCAGTAAATAAGAAGAAAGTTGTTTTTGTTTAACAATACTTTCAGTGAAGAGACAACAACAAAGGAATGAGTTGCACCGAACCCATACATCACGTGGTTATATTGCATGTTCTATAAGTGTCACTGCTCACTACTGCCACATGTCACAATTTCACTGATCTATTATTTTTATTTTTTAAAAATCCAAAAAATACCCAAAATTTCAAAAATTCTCAAAAATTCACTAAAAATTTGAAATAATCAAATTATTCTCCAAATAAATTTTTAGCAGCAATAATTCACAATTCATATTTTAATTGCATTTTAAATAATTAATTATACCCAAAAATGTCGATGCATGCATGTACAATTTTTTTTGTTTCAAAATAAATATTCACATGTGTGTGAATATACAATGATGCATGAGCATGAATTATGCTTCCTAATTTCTCATTAATCTCTAATAAACATCATTTTAATCTTAATTCAAGCGACGAGATGTTACATCTTCAATTATAATAGTATTTTGTACTCGACTTCAAGTTAGATTCTGGAATTCTAGATTGATTTCTTCAGAATAATTGTATCCATATTTCTCTAGTTTAATCTAAATTAAGAATCATTTCATTTGGACAACTAAAGATTAATATATCGCCAAAATACTGAAGGATGTTTAATGAAAATACTCCATTCATCAATTTTCCAAAATTGTCCATCATTTTCGTCCTAAATTTATCACTCAATCTCTCCCAAATGATTTCAAAAGATCATAATTTTTTTGTTCATTCTCCATTTTCCTTTCACCATTTCAACTCCCATTCAGTTCAACACATTCTTAAACAAATTAAAAACCATAATTGACACCAAAAATCAAAAACCATAAATTCCTCCATGCACACATGTTCTTCATTTCCTGCACTTTCCTTCATTTTGCTACATTTTGTTCTTCTTCTTCTTTTCTTTTTCTCAATCTAACATTTCTAATTTATATCTACCCCATTTTGGACTTCCATTTAACTCAAATCATCCACAAACAAAGCAAAAATCCCATATTAAAACTCAAACATTAAAATAGAAAAATTCAAAAGAGAATAAACGTGAACAAAATTGACTTGCAAGCTCACAAAGTCAAGTAAAAAGAATAGATGTGATGGATGCAAGTGTATGGGTGTGTGAAAATATGTATCCACAGGTAAAGAAATTTTCAAAGTTATGCAGGAAAGTTGGCCGCGATGAAGCCAAAAGTTGGCCGCGGAGAAAGTGTCCCAAGATTAATCCTCATACATTCCTACAAGTTGATCACGGCAAAACTAGGAGTTGACCGTGGTGAATTTTCATAGAAAACAACAAATAAGACTCATCTTCCAATTTTTCATATTTTACACCTAACACAACTTGTATAAATATCACCTTTTCTACTTCATTACTCTTCATTCTCAACTCCATTTCAACTCAATATCATTCACAATCTAATTTATGATCTATATTAGACTATTAACTCAAAACAGAACATGTGCATATACTATTCATTGTTATTTTTTGCACTCATCCTAATACCATTATGATGATCTTTCTACCTCAAAAACATATCTATAACAATACATGAAATATGAATCATCATACACATCCAAAAACAAGACATTTACTTAAACTTTTTATCACTCATGTTCATCATACACAAAACACCATTTTATGTCATTTAATCTCTAACTATTATCATAAATGCTTCATTTAACATTACCTACGAAGATTAACAAGCTACTTAATTGATTTAGCTTTAAATCTTCAAAAATAACACTTAGCCCTAGCTCCCAAGCATCACACGATCTTCATCTTGAAGGTGGATAGGCTAGGTTTTTCTTATGGCAATTGGAAGAAAAAATAAAATGGAAGTAGCAATTGATAGATGGAAGCAAGGTGTAACATTGATGAGGTGAGAGTGAGTGAAGAAACAAAAATGGAGAAGAAGACGAAAAGAAAGCCATGAAGAAGATGAAGAAAGCAAGAATAAAAACACTTAACTTAATCTTTCAAAGTTAAGAAAAACGTGACTTTAGACTTGAACACGTCCAATTTCTAAGACCTTAGCTAGTTTCCCAACTAACTAGTTCTTATTGAACTAGTCCTATAACTCTATCTTTTCAGTCCAATTATCTCTAAAATTTTCAATATCATCTTATTTCACAAATTTTAAAGTCATCTCCAAATTTTCATAGTCATTTTGTCAATAATTTCTAAAGTCACTTTAAAAAAAAATTCTCCAATATCATTTGTTTCTTACTTCTATTTCCATCCATCAATTTACTTGCCAAGTGGCATTTTTTCTAGTATAATAACAATCAACAATTTTGGAAAATTTTTCTAAAATTCACTAAAAATTCTAAGTCAACAATTTATATGCTCCACTTTAGCTTCGATATAAAAAAACCACAATTCTCAATAAAAATTACCTTTCACATATATAAATCAATTATACACAGAAATTGTCAATGAATGCATATACAATTTTTTTATGTGAAAAAATTCAATATTCATGTATATGTACATATCATATAATGCATGAGCATGAAATAAATTTTCTAATCTCTTATATATATATACTGTTCTAGCCTCAACGTGGGTAATGGGATGTTACAATATCAAAGAAAGATACTATTCTCATAAGAAGGAGATGGTTATGGTGGTAATGTGGAATGTCCACTTGTTAGGAACAAATTTTATAGTCTAAATAATGATGTTTCATATATCTTTTTCAAGCTTTAGAAGAAATTACCAACCAAGTAAGCAAGATGACAAAAGTTCTTGGCTAAATATTATTTCACTTAATAGCATAAACCAGAGATTTGTGACAGATAATAGATGCTCTTACTAAGAAAGAAGTATTGGTTATTTGTCTCAAATTAAAGAAAACTTAATATACATAATTTAATAAAGTGTAAATTTAATGATAACTATTGTTATTTGGTGTAGGAAGTGCATGATGACATTACCAAATGAATGGTGTTACTATTGTCTATATTAAAATTAAATCCTAAACTTTTACAACAAAACAAGTGTAGTTTAGGAAAGTAAGGATCGTTCTTACAAGGAGTTCTAATTTGTTAACTATTACATAAGAAATATTTAATAAAATAGGAGCTTGACATTATACAAAATTTTATAAAAATGAAAATAAATTAAACTATACAAATAATAAAAAAGAGAATTATTAGTGAAACAAACCTTAGTTTACGGTTGCTTTGACTATTAGAAATACAATTAATCATCAATACAAAAAATATTTCATCAATTCACATTTTTATGTGGTATTAAATACCTATCTTTCTTTAAAATTAGTTAATAAAAATATGTAATTCAATTAATCCTTATTATTTAACAATATTAGAAATGATCTAGAATTTAATTAAATAATAATTTTAAGAAAAGAAATACCGTCGAAGCAAGATAATACATCTATTCTTACATTTAATCTAGTTAAACGCTTTTCTTAGAAGTTATTAATTTTTGACATGGCAAATTAAAATTCATAGTCATTACAAGGATTCAAGGAATTGAAATTTTACATATTTAATACTTAATATAACAATTAATTATTTTACTCAATAAATTAATTGCATGCATTATAAATTAATTAAAACAAAAGCATAGAAGAGCAATTCAATAAATGAATAGATTAAAACCCAACTATCTTTTATTCTGTAAAGTTCTAAGGGCTTCAACTCCCTTCAATCAAGATAATGAAAGTTTACTAATAATGGTCATAGTACTAATAATGGTCATAGTGACTACTAATATATTAAATAGAAACTAACACTAACACCTACTAAAAAGAAGAAAATATATTTTTTATGAGGAGTTGAGAAATAAAGATGGAAAACTTGGAGGCCTTTCATCCTTTACTTATATCCTATTTATAACCACTTTAACCTCACATTTTTATTGATATTGTGATCTTTTCATTGTGAATCTTTGGTTCTAAGTGATCATAACTTCACTGATTGTCATCTAGACTTGATCAAGATAAAGTTTAAACAAATTATAGAATATTTTAATTTCATATTCAAAATATGAAAGTCAATATTTTTATTAAAGGTGTCCACACCTAATTATATGAAATATTGTTGTTACTTTTGTCCATCACTCCGGGTACACCTTAATTTATAGATTGTTTTGATTTTTTTTAACATTAGATCTATTAAGAACCATCTCAATACAAAAGATTACTAAATCTTTAAGATAGAATCAATAATCACACATAACATAAGAGAATTAAGGTTCAAAATTATTATATTTGGTAGTTTTATCAAAATCTCCCAAACTTATCTTTTGCCCATCCTTGAGTAAATAATGTTTAAAACAAAACATGTTGAATGTCAAAAGCATGTATTTGTTGCTCTTTATGATTGTTATGAGTGCAATAATTTAAGGAACAACAATTTGAGTAATGGGAACATAAGTCAAAGGGACTTGTATTCTAATTTCCTTAATTTCCACATTTTGTGAAATGTCGCTCCCATTAATTTCACCATTCTAAATAAACCTAGCATTTCTAGTTTCAACAATTATTGTACTATGATTAGGACAATAAAATCTATACCCTTCAAATTTTTCTAGATAACCAACGAAATATTCATTGATTGTTCTTACATCCAGTTTCTTTTCTTGTGGATAATAAATCCTTATTTCTGCCTAGCAACCCTTGACATACAGGTGCCTTAAACTAAGTTTCCTACCAGTTTGTAGTTCAAAAGATGTCTTTGGAACTACTTTACTAGGAACCCTATTTAACACATACATGGTCGTTTGTAAGGCATACATCTATAATGATATTAAGGTTTGATTATGCCTTTCTAATCAACCGTTTTATTGTGGTGTATCCGACATTATGTACTGAGCACATATGCTATGCTTTTATAGGAATTTAGAAAATGGACCAAGGTGTTGTCCAGTTTCATCATATCTTCCCTAATACTTACCATCTCTATTAGAATTAACGATTTTCACTTTTTTGTCTAGTTGCCTTAACTTTATTTATATAAATTTCTAAGGCATTCAATGCTTGAGATTTCTTATGCAGTAAATAGACATATATGTAATGTGAATAATCATCAATAAAGGTGATAAAGTATTTTTCTTTACCAAAATAATTAATATCAAAAGGTCCACATATATCAGTGTGTACAATTTCAAGAAGCTGAGTGGTTCTCGTGGCACCTTTCTTTGTGTGTTTTGTTTGCTTTCCCTTAATATAATCCACACAAATATTGAGATTAGTGAAATCCAAATCTTAAGAATTCCATTATTTACTAACCTTTCCAGTCTTTCATTGGAAATATGACCTAAACGCTTATGCCACAAGTAGAACTGTCATTCACTAAACTACGTTTAATTCCAACTTTATGATGCAAGGTCATAATAGTTTCAGCCTATAAATTATCAGGATTCAATTTATATGATCTGTCATAAAATATACCAGATCCAATCATACTGGTATACTTAAACAAATTGAAACATCCATTACTAAACTTAATAGAGTATCCGATAACATTAAGTTTAGACAAAGAAATCAAATTACTATAAATACTAGGTATATAAAGAGTTTCAAATAAATCCAAATGATGTCCAATATTCAGGATTAAATGGTAAGTCCTAACTACTTCCACTGGAACCTTGACTCCATTCCCCATAAAGACAAACTTCTCATTTGGGTTTACGGTTTGGATCGTACTGAATCCCTGCATAGTATTAAAAACATGAGTTGTACATCTAGAATCAATCCACCAAGTATTACGTGGAACTTCAGTTAAATTTGATTCAAAACATACATAATCCTTAAGCTTACCTTTCTTTTCTAACTAAGCCTTACGTCCTAGACAGTCCTTCTAAAAGTATCCAGATTTTCTACAAAAATGACATTTGTTATTTATGTGCTTTATTACTAGCTTCTTGATATTTCACAAAATGGATGGAATGATTTCCTTGATTCTTAAGTCTTGTTTCCTCCTGAACTAACACACTGTGCAATTCATGAACATTCTATTTGTCTTTCATAGTGTTATAGCTCATTTGAAATGGACCATACTCAGGTGGTAAAGAGTTCAAAATGAACTGTACAAGTAAATTCTCATCCACTTCCGTTCCTAGAGACTTAAGTCTTGCTGCAATATTTGTCATTTCAATGACATGTTCATGCATAATACGAGAACCATCAAATTTTATGGTTGTGAAAATACCCATTAATGTCCCAACAAGAGACTTATCAACTGTTTGGGTTCATAAAACTCATACATTCTTTAGCATTTTTAGTTTTAGAAAGAGTTGACATGATGTTGTTTGCTTTGCTCATTCGTATAAACATTAAGCTCAGTCTGTTTGATTTTTTCCAAGCTTTATAATGAGCCCTTTTTTTTCATTATTGCTAGTATCAGTAATAGTAGCAGGCTTCTTAACTTGAAGTGTCAAATCAAAATCCAATACATCAAAGTGAAATTGGACTTGTTCACTCCAGTTAGAAAAATTCAGCCAATTAAACATTGAAACAGACGAAGCTTGTGAATGTAAAGACATAGGGATAGAAACTAAAATAAATACATGCCTAACATTAATGCTTTAGGTCATAAACTAACATATTATATAGATTCAGATGAAAGATTATGTTAACAATTAATGTACATTAATGTTCTCCTTTGGGTGATACATCAATGTACAAAATAATCATAATGATGCCAAAAATATTTAACATTATTAGGTACTGATTCATACGCCGCTTAGAAACATTTATTATCTTTGGATAAATAATTGTAAAACTAATATTTCATTTACATTACCAAACAACCACATTCATTAATTCACAAATATCTTACAATAATGAATTTCAATCTATTCATAAATAAACATCATTTATAGCATCAATTTTATAAGTGAGTGATTGAAAAATTCTAGTCAATTTAGAACTAAATTATCTTAGAAATTTGATCACTTTGGTGATTAAAAAATCTAAATAATATTGTTCCAAATTTGATAAATGAGTAAAATATTAAATATTCAATTACCACATCTTAAACATACTACCAATCGTTATTATTAATGTACATGCATACAAAACACTGTACATAATTATTATTAATCTTGTTAAACAATGATGCTTGATCTATAACCTAGAAACAAGTTAACATGCATATACATCACCCCATTTTTACTATTCAAGTTAAAATGCATATAACATTTTCATACATCCTTCCATGCATATAATTTTATTGTTGATAAACACAATTAATTCTATAATTCACGTACACTAATTGTTCATGCATGCATATATTTCTTTCTTTTAATTTTACTATTCACATCCTTCATCTACTTTCACAAACCCATCTCCACTGATGATGGAACATCACCACCGACGGTGAGAAAGGAACCAAACAGTGCACATACAACACTGACAGTGTCTATCATTATCGACGAGACAGTCTCTTCCTACTTGTTTCATGTAGATGCATGCAAAATAATGTACATAATTATTATTAATTATATACAGAAATGCTGTCAAAAGCATGAACATGAACGCGCTCATCTTGTGCAGTTTTATTAACATGAAGAAGAAAAAAAATGAAGAGTTTCATGATTGACAAAAAAATGTAATGACAAACAAAGAATCGTACAATTCATAAGCATAAAATTGTTTTACCAATTGATCTGATTTGGGTTTTTTGTTCTTTATTTCTAAATTAAGTCATATGTAGATTCTTTAAGGGTGATTGCTTATGGATATATTCCACTACAAAATTTTGGCAAAAGCAACAAAAATATTTCAAAGAATAAAAATCTACAACTATTCAGCCAATGACATGTAAAATCTGATATTCATTAATATTATATTATATTTTTACGAGAAAGTATAATGATATGATCAAAAATAGTACTGATTGTATTTAGTCAAAGCTATCCTTCTTAGTAAAGGATTTAATTTATCTTTGCTCAAATTAGAAAGGGTTGTAGAGAAACATCAGCTCAAGACCATTTTTGACATTTTGGGTAAGGCATAAAGAATGGTACAAGAGTTACATGTTGTATGAATAGCATAGCATCGTGCCAAGTATAATTTGGATTACATGTGTGCGAACAGGCCATGTGCTGCCAACGTGGGCCAAGAAACTTTGATAGCTTCTTTTGCATTACAGGGCAGGCTGGTAGGGGAAAAAGACACAGAAAAGAAAGACAGTTAAATGATGTCCTGTCCTTCGGGAAACAACAAGAAGGGCGATTGACAAAAGCCAAGGCTTAAATAGGCCCGTGACATTGCTCGGGCCTTCTTTAATGAATTGTTTTATTCTCGAAATCCTTTTCATAATTTAATATGAAAGAAAAGATCAAGAATCAAATCCTTGGTTGGATTTTAAGTTGGAATCATTATTTAAGTGATTAAAAAGAAGGGTTTAATTTGAGCCTGGGGCTCACTTTTTTTGACAGTACATTCCTTGAGTGTGACATTCTCCTTCTGGAGGATATAGACGGGATTAGCCTCCCGACGTACTTTGTAATTTATTTTTTGTAATTTGTGCTATTCCTTGTAAAAAAGAAGAAGAAGAAGGGTTTAGTACCACGGCTAAGCTAAGAATTCTTCCGCTGCGAGACTAGAACGTTAGCTGCCGATAATTGGGGTCATCTTTTTATTATCTTATTGCCTTTTGGTGGGTCATTTTATTTTCTCATTATATTCGTTTGCTTACGGGGAAAAAGTGAAAGCATTGAACATAATGTCAAGATCTGTCTGCAAATGCAAATGCAAGACGTGATAGAACTTTTGCAGATTCATATAGCCCTCTGTCAGATCTTCTTTTCCCCTTGATTCCTATAGTTGCTCCAGAAAAAAAAAAAACTAAAAATTTTTGCCAAGTTTTGCATGTATTATTGTGGTTAAATCATGTATTCTCAAATTTGAATATATTGGATTATATTCTCATCTTATAATTAAATTGTTCTTAAATTTTTGATGTAAAAATTAATTATTAACTTTCACGTTTCCACTGCAACACATGCGACTTTGAAAAGTTGTCTCACCTTCAAAGGCTATAAGAGCATGGAGTTTCCCACATCCCATGGTGACTGAAGAATTGGCCTGGACGAGAAAGAACTCCAATTAATCACATCTGAATACATGGAGTTCACAAGAAAACTGATATGCACGAGCATGTATATATATAAATGAACAAGAAGACGGCTAAGAAAATCCTACTCAATCCATTCCTTGTCAGAAACACTCAAGTCATCCGAACACAAATTGCTTGTCACAAAGTCACCGAGTTTGTGCAGATCGACTAGTCAACATGAAATCAAACCAAATCCAATAAATCATATACATGGTAATATGGATAAGCATAGGCAAACAAACTCAATCTATTATAACAAACTGTGTATATATATCTGTTACAACAAATTATTGCAGTTTGTCTTTATAGATGCTGCACCCCCGTACTAAATGAATAAGTAACAAAGAACATGCAATCACTTCATGGTATCAGAGCTTCATAGATCGCATAGCCACAATCATGTCAAATATCGATTGCTCCCCCACCACAACTATCGTTACCTCCTCTTCTTCTCCAGTAACTCCATCTCTCAATCAAAATTCCATCCTTAAATTGACTTCTTCTAATTTTCTATTGTGGAAAATACAATTTTTACCCTTTCTCAGTTACATTGATGGATTCAACCCTCCTCTAGAAGTGATTAGTGAAAACAAAACTTACATATAAAACTTGGAAGAAGAATGACAAACTTGATTTGGCGTGGTTGGTTGCTACCTTAGATCAGTCAGTGGTAGTGAATATTGACACCCCTCAAGCCGTTGGGATAATATTGTGCAAGATTCAATGCTGGATCTCTTCCTTCAATCTCGACACTTAAAAGTAACGTGTATAAAATTGAACAACATAGAACTGAAAGTGTTGCTCAATTTTTTGAACATGCTAAAAACTATTATTATAATATGATTTCTCTTAATGTAACTATGAGCATGAATGATTTGGTTCGGTTTATTTTGTGAGGGTTTCACACAACCTTTCAACCCTTTGTTCAAGCAGTTAATGCTCAATTGAGTCCAATCTCTTATAGTGAACTTTTTGGTCTGGTGTAGCGCCCCAAATTAGGGGTTAGAATATTAAAGGAAGTTAGTACGAATTATGTTTGTTATTTGTTTATTAAATATTTGCTTAATTGTGC
>JANZLF010000003.1:11648115-11671948 GCA_026546835.1 Erythroxylum foetidum
GCAGAAAAGACTTCATCCCTGGTTATAGGAGCCAACATGGAGAGAGCAGCCTGCGGAGATAAGATAGCGTGGGCTTGTAGAGGAGGAAAAGGCGTGGCAATATCCACAGTGCTACAAAAAAGGTCATGGAAAAAACGCAGAGCTTCAGTTTGTAACTCGGCAGGGGTGGTAAGCCAAGTGCCATCCGAACCACGCAACCGGGCCACCCTATTCCGTTGACGACGAGTGATGGTCATGGCATGGAAAAACTTGGTATTGCGATCCCCAAACTGAAGCCATTAGACACGAGATTTCTGGAACCAAAAGACTTCTTCTTGTCGAAGGATAACATTATAAGAAGAGAGGCACTGTGGTTAAGGGCCAAAAGCCGTTGTATACCACCTAGCCTGGCCAGAGTTCGATGCTTGCGTTGGAAAATTTTACCAAAAGTGACCTTATTGAACGAAAGCGCCGCCTCTTGAACATGTAGAAGAGCAGCAGAAAGGGAGCAATGGGGCAATAACCAAGCATCTTCCAGCATAGGAAGAAAGCCTGAATGCATGGTCCAAGAATCTTGGAAGCGGAAAGGACGGGAAGACGCCGGTAGAATAAACCCAAATAATTGAAGAACGATCGGATTATGGTTAGAAAGAGTGCGGGGAAGATGATGGACCGAAGCGTCAGGAAACAACAGTCTCCAGGCAGTATTACAGAGGGCCCGATCGAGGCAGACAAAGGTAGAGACAGCCCTATTGCGCTTTTGTTTATAGGTGAAAGGGGGCCCGTTGAACCCTAAGTCCAGGAGAGGGCACTCATCCAAGTTTTGTTGAAAACGACTAGCCCACCTCTGAGAATAAAAGCCCCCCCGTTTCTTCGAGGAGGATGCATAGTCGTTAAAGTCTCCAAGAAGCACCTAAGGCCACATAGTGATAGCGCTGAGGCGAGAAATCTCTTGCCAGAAACATTCGCGGCCGGAAGGGTGGGGGCTGGCATAGACCGCGGTCAGAAACCAGACATGGTGGTGAGGGTTCCGAACGAGACAGTGTATGAACTGTTTATGCGAGTCCAAAATATCTAGCTGGATGTTCAAAGAATTCCACAGGCACCATATGCCTCCAGAAAAACCAGAAGCCTCCGCACGGACAACATTCTCGAAACCCAAACATCTGGAGACCCTGTCAGCCCTCAGACTAGAAATATGAGGTTCCACGAGAATAAGGATATCTACTTTGTGGCAGATACGAAGATCTTTAACGCAGGCAACAAAGTCCGACTGGGCCGCCCCCCGGCAATTCCAAGATAAGAAATTAAGGCTATTAATCATAAAGAGACTAGAAAAAAGGAGGAAGACCGACATTAGCAGACAAGGCTGCTAGGGACCATATCGACATCCACCTCGTCCACGGGGGCAAGAGCTGGAGCAGGATCGAGATCGTCCGGGGCCAAGATCGTATGAACAACAGCGTCCGAGGGGCGAATGTCACCTTTTCCCGGATCAGGGGGAGCAGGACTCGGCAAGACCTGGATACCGAGCATGGGGGACCCATCATGGAGGAGAGCAGAGGAGTTTGGGGGGGGGGGGGAATGGAAGCTTGAAATGCTTGTCGAAATTGAGAAGCAACCTGAAGAACAAGGGAGGGGTCAACGGTTGGGGGCGAAGTGGGGATGGGGCCTAAGTCCCTAGTTTGGACGGACAGGACCGGGGTGGGAACAAGGCCAGAAGGCCCAGGAGGGGAGAGAACACGGCTGTCAGGGACTGCAGCACCAAGAGAATGGGTCTGGCCCACCAGAGGAGGCACAGAGGACAACGGAGGAACGGTGGGCTGACCAGGGCCCATTGGGCTATGGGTGCGAGAAGACCTCTCTAAGCGTCTAGAAGATTTCCCCGAGTGTTTAACACCACTGTTACTACCCACATCAAAATGAAAAGCTGCTGCAGGCGCCGTCCCATGTCCTAAGTCCTTCCCAATAGGCAGAGAATCAACCTCACACAGAGGCTCAGTAAGCACAGAGTAACAGTTAGGCGGCTGACACTGACTAGCGCGCAGATGGGACAACCTGCTTAGGCCGCAAAGAACGAGGAGGCCATTTCGCAACAACCATCCAGGAACCAACCCCCATATTGGCACTGAGATCACCCTGAGCTGTAGTCACGTCAGGTGCAGGGCGCATGTCCTCGTCCATCGGGACCTCCCATGCAATCGTCGACGCCTGAAGCCCCGGTGCTGGAGTCTGGGAGCATTTGCCGGAGATGTGCCCAAATTTACCATATGTGAAACAGATAGTATGAAGGCCCTCGTATTCAACAAAGTGCGTCTGTCCATCAATGACCAGTTGACCCACAAGAGGTTGATCTAAATCAATCTCTACACAAACCCGAGCGAAGCGACCACGATTAGCTAGTGTAGTATTCTTATCAATCTTGACCGGTCGCCCAAGACAGCTGGCAAGCGCGAGTAGCAGATCTTCGTCATAGTACTGGTCGAAGACATTTGGTAGCCGAGCCCAGACAAGGGTAGAATCAACCATAACATTCACGGCCGAGAAGCCTGGGAACCACTGACGAACCGTCAAGTAATGGTCAAAAATCATCCAGGGGTCGTTATCCATGGCAAACTCAAAATCGGCATGAAGATCTAACTTAACCAGGAAATACTCATGACCGATATCCAGCACATCAAAGCCACCAGCCGGTTTCCACAATTGCTCAATCTTAGAATAAAGGAGGCGGTATGAAATGGAGCAACCCAGCAACTTAACAACAACCGCTTGTTTCCACGGGGCTTCAAGAGAGGAAAAGTACGCGGGGTCCACCTGGAAAATCGGGAATTGTTTGTTCCCGTCCTTGTACTCCCTAGTAACAATGCCAGCTTCAAGGAGATTCACAGGAGCTCTCGTCGTTGTTTCGTAAGCCGCAACCTTAACTCGTTCCCTGGTGAGAACCTTATCTTTCCAGGACATAGGTTTCAAAGCAACATTGCCAGGACGAAGGGGAATGGGGGAGGAGACCAGGGGCTGGGCTGTCGTGCCAGGAGGAGGATCCGGTGGTTTGGTGCGCTTGTGTGGGCGAGGAGTAGCGGGAGGGAGATTTGCGGTAGTCATAACTCCTTTATTTATAGAAGCTAGCATTCTTGACATGTCTCTTTTACAATATTTATAAAATTTTCTTAACTCGTTTATTTAAATATTATTGTGATATCTAGGCACTTGTTTGATTGTGATAATTTTCAAATAACCTCTTAATTCGAGGAAAGATTAAAAAAAATAAAGATTAAAAAATGATTTGTGATTCATATTTTATGATTGTGATTCATATTTTATTATTTTATAAATTAATTATATTAAAAATCAAAATAATCTTAATTTTCAAGAAATTACGAAAAAAATATTTAAACATTTACATGTGTGTCGTCCTGATTTCTCGATATATTTTTCATGCAGAGTATCTGTATATAGATTTAGAATGTCCCACTCACGATTTGAGTCCATACCATCGATCAGAGAGCAGGCATCAGCTTCAGAATTTCTACTGGCAAGGGCCAAATTATTTCCATAAATTGATGGGATGCCTTACCCATACCAAATAATGAGAAGCAATTTGACTAAATAAAATACACTATAGGGGAATTCCTTCCAAATATTTTGGTTAGATCTGTCGTCAACGATTTATTTACTTAGAATTCTAGGAAGTCAATGTGATTAACAAACCAAAACTTAAAACATAGGTTCTCTCTCTCTTTTGTGTAAGGTGGAGAGGACTTGGAATTGATCCGATACATTTGTATTTACGCATACTTCTCTCTCAAAAGGATGTAAATTTGTTTCGCAACAAAGAGGCTAGAATGGATTGAGTACGGGTGGAAAAGGACGCTCAACATGTACACTTGTATCCCCTTATCAACGAACGTATTTCCAGGATACTATTTAACTGACAAAATGTTTTCTGTTCACAAAATGGAGAATTAGGAGTAAATCCAATGAAATAACTAAACATTAATGGCGTTGAAGCCCGAAAGCAGGCATTGGCAGATAAGAAAAAAGGAGTTCTTGCTTTTCGTGAATTGTGTGGTGAAAAGTCTCTGAGGAAAGCAACTACAGGATAGGTCAAAGGATCACAGATTAACTTGTCGGATGCTGACAATGAGAGGCATCGTTCACAACAATGTTGTTTTTGTTTTAAAACCTGTGGCCACAGACATGCCTAGCTAGGGTACGTGTCTGCTTGCTGCTATGCTCGAAGCTCTGACTCTCAGTCTCAGTGACCAACAGGAACTAACCGAACTACCCACCAAAACTACGTGGAAGAAAAGGGAAAGATACTACTCTGTGGTTTATGCACTTCTAAGTATTGTTTTTTCTCTTCTAATGACAATAATACAAACCATCTAGCATTGTCATTGCTTTCCCCAATTGAACAACTTGCCAAGGCATATTGGCATTATGCTTACTGCTCCGGAAGTTAAGAAGATTATTACACCATTTTGTTTTAGTTAGTGTATATTAACATGGCTTTTGCTCATAACTAATAGCAAGAAAGGTGCAAATTTGGCTTCATATGCCAGTTTCTCTTCTTGTATCCTTCCCATTTGTTCTTCTCTATCTTACCGCCCTTCAGTAAAGATTTGATCTTTAGCTCTAGCCTAAGTGACTGAACATCATCTGTTGTGACAAGCACAAGAGTTTTAGTTGATTGCCAAGTACACGCTCTAGTGAGTAGTCAGTGGTATTCTCTAAACTTGAAGACGGTCTCTTGGTTTGTAACATCAAATTCAACTCACCATTTCTATGTGGTATATGTTTGCACTCACGTTTTGAATGAAAAAGCACTTTCATCCTGCAGTTCCATGATTCTAAATATATCTATGGGATGAACTACTTTTGCAGCTTTTTCCAGTGCTCAAAGGTTTAATCTCTCATGAATTATTAAGGTGCAAGAACAGAGAGTTGCTTACAGAGACATCCAGATCCTGAACAGGCATTCTTGTGATCTGTCGTATTCTAATTTAAGTTGAGGTCCTTCAAAAACCAAGCGTAGGTTTTGGAATTTATTTGATCAACCCCATATCTCATTCGCTGCAATTCCCACTTCTTAGTTGTCTACACAAATTGGAGAAGGCTAAACTCGAGTGGTTGAATGTCATATGCTTTTAGTTTTGTTTTTAAGTTGCGATGAGTTCACGAAATGGTTTATGTACAGAAATCAAGCATGTGAATATGAGAAATATATATTTTGTAATTAAAATTTTTATACTCGTTGAGAATTATGGTGTGATGTCTGGACCCCCCGGAACACCTAGCTAGAAGATTGTTGGTACATGGAAACCATGGGCTACGGTGGTTTTCTTCTCTCATAGGGTCTAAGTACTAAAGTCAGGAGATGATAGGCCTTAGAGTTTCTTCCTAGACAGTTAGTTTCTGTTACTTTTTACTCTTTATCAATGCCTGGTCTCCTAGGGAAATTCGGGACTACCGCTTAAAACGCAGAAAGGAAAGTGAAGCCATTGCAGACCTTGTAGTTTCATAACCATGGTCAAGCCTCAAGAAGACAAATAACAAAACTCTTGCCCGTGAAGTTTGCATGTGACCATAAAGAGCTGTTACAATCAGTGCTCTTGACACACTCACGTGTGTCCTTTTCGGATCTTAGATGAAGTTATGCAACCCTCTTACGCCTTCCCAATGGAGAATGACAGATAAAAGTGGACAAGCAAGTTCAAAGGCTGTGTTTTATACCAAAAGAATGCCGTCTTGAATGCAACAGGCTGAAAGAAGAGGAATATGTAGGGCGTGCCCAAACTTTTTAAATCTGCATTCACTTTCTCGTTTCAATCACAATTAGCCAGAAAGAAAATAAAATTGCAGAACTCTTACATGTCTTTCTATTTCCAAGTTTGTGTTAAAAATTAAAGAATACCAAGGGGAAAAGGAAGCTAGTAATAATATGGAATGATTGCGTTTGTAATCATCACAATAATCCGCAATTTACTATTTACGTTTAAAATCTTGCTATGAATGCTCAAATTGTAATTTCTACCTGAACTATATAATGTAACTTGGCTCACTTAAGAAATAAAGAATAGTGCATATTATGGGGTTGGTAACTTGGCTTTGATTCATTTGCCTTCTTATACATTGTCATGTATTCAAAATAATTGATGCAAGAAGTGTTCACATAAACAATCGGGATGAGTCACATGCAGCAACATATTGACATATGGCATAGAAAGATTGTTGCTGAGCTAGACGAACCCCAACCCAAGTTCACATAAAGGAAAAGATGATTATTAATTAGACAAGGAACCTTTGCTTTTGTTTGCTGTAGTGTATGAGAGCTTTTTACTGCTCTTCCTATATATGTATATCTCAAAGCATCAGTAACTTTTGGCAGCCTCAAGAAGCTCTCTTGTACCTCTAGACACACACCCCTCCCATCTTCTGTTTTCTCGTCTGTACCTCTCTATCTCTCTCTCAGCCACATTCTTGCTAAGCATGGGGGGCTTTAGTTTTAGAAGCTTCACATTTATGTTATTCATTACTGTTCTAGTATGGTCTTCAAGTTTTGATACTTGCATTGCCAGGAGAGGCAAGTATTTGAGGCATAGCAGAGCTAACTCAGCTTCTCTGTACAAGAAAAAAGGCAAGAGTCATAGCAGCAGCCACTACAATAACCATCATAAAGGGTCAAAAACAAAACCTCCATTACCACCTCCACCTAAGAAAGCTCCATTGCCGCCTTCACCTAAGAAAGCTCCATTACCACCTCCATCTCCAAAGCCGCCAAAAGAAGACAGGCCTCGAAGCCCTCCACAACAAGGGTCTGCAACGTTTAATGTACTAGATTTTGGTGCCAAGGGAGATGGCAAGATTGATGACACGAAGGTTAATCTCAATCCTTATTTTTACTGGCTGAATGACATAGAAGTGGTTTCAGTAAGAAAACACAAAAGGCAGTAGAATGCATGAAGCATATAATGTATAGTTTGGAATTTGCAACTGAAGTGAGCAGATTCAAAAGTCTGCAAATAAGGGAGTTTTCTTTCCGTTGCAAGTTCTTTTGTGCACATTGAATTCCACTTTTTTTTTTTTCTTTTTCTAGGAACTCATAAACAAATACCATAATGCAGATGTTTAGTTAGTTCGTAGCTGCATACTCTTATCTTGTTCATTGGTCACTATTTTTCTTTTCATTTGCCTTAAAAAGCATGAAATCACTAACAACTTATATAGCACACTTATGCTGCTAGATCATAGCTCTTCAGTTTGATCAGCTATTTTAAGGGGCGTCCAGGTTGAACTCAAGATGCATATGAATGCCAGCACTTTCATCCCGTGAGTAGGAAAACAATATAATATGTTTCTCCACTGTTTAGGAGGAACAAAAGTAAACAACACGAACAGAAACAAAAGAACAACAGAATCACCTAGGTGGGGCCCAGTCCAAAAGAATGGATTCTCGTTATGGCAGTTATGTCACGATTGACAGAAATAATTGCACACAGTTTTACTCAGACCAATTCAGTGATTATATTTATTCTTACCTAGTGCTAGTAGTAGTAATGTTGGGGTGATGTGGAAATGCAGGCATTCCAAGCTGCGTGGGGCTCAGCTTGTAAAGTTGAGGCGTCGATGATGTTAGTTCCAGCAGGATATGTTTTCCTAGTGGGACCCGTTTCTTTCTCTGGTCCATACTGCAAACCCAATATAGTGTTTCAGGTAATTAATTATACAAATTTGCATAATTATTATCTGGTTATAAGAAGAATTGAGGCTAATCAGTTTAACCTGTACCAGCTGGATGGCACAATTATTGCTCCAACGAATGCCAATGCTTGGGGGAGGGGAGTTCTACAGTGGCTTGAATTCACAAAGCTTGTAGGAATCTCAATCCAGGGAAATGGTACCATTGACGGTGGCGGCTCCATATGGTGGCAAGATGAACCCTTCGGTGATCCTGTGGATGATGAAACTGCATTCGCTGTCCCTCTAAACAGCACAGTAGCAGAACACCCTGTAATTAACTCCAACATGTAATTCATTTCACTCTTGTCACTTTCTGTGTTATCTGCAGCTGATCATTCTTCTTTCTGTATTATGTGGTGGTAGATAAGAAGTGAACTCAGCCAGAAAATGCCAAGTATCAAACCAACCGTATGGACCACTCGTACAACTCTCTATTTCTATCATCATATTTCACATTGATGCCGTCCAAAAACATGATTGAGGTGTTTTCTTTTCACAGGCACTACGCTTTTATGGAAGTTTCAACCCAGTAGTCACTGGTATAAAAATTCAAAACAGTCCTCAGTGCCACCTCAAGTTCGACAATTGCATCGGAGTGGTGGTACATGATATAAACATCTCATCTCCTGGGGACAGTCCTAACACAGACGGAATCCACCTACAGAATTCCAAAGATGTTCTGATACACAGCAGCGATCTTGCTTGCGGTAATTATAAGTAATATCTTCTATGAAATTGTTAATTTAGATAGCTTTGGTCACAAACTGAGTGAGCGAAGCTTGTCCACTCGTGTAAATGCACATGGAAAGGGGCAAACAGTTTAGATACATTCCAGAGGTTCCGATAAAAACATGCCAATCTTATCTGTAAATTTTTACCTCAACGTTTAACGGCCATTAATTATTTGACACGGGCCCCATGGACTAGAAGAATACAATCTTTTGTTTGTATTTCACATGGTGTTCTTGTGTCTTCATCAGCTATTGTAGTTTCTGCTTCCATTCCCTGTCTACTTCCCCTGCACGGCAGTCCTGACAAGTTTTTAGCATAACCTATATAAACATAGTTTGAAGTGCTAAGAGGTTTATACGACTGAGGAATCGCAAGAAATTAAACCTAGACACTAGTGCAGTCTTGTAGAAGAAAGAAGCTCCGGTCATTCAAATAGTTCATGGCGACCACAAGTATGTACTGAGGAAAGAGATGCTTACGCTTGAGTGTTTTTGTTTTTTGCAGGAGATGACTGTGTTTCTATACAAACTGGATGCACAAATGTGTACGTACATAATGTGAACTGTGGGCCAGGACATGGAATCAGCATAGGAAGTCTAGGAAGGGATAATACCAAAGCCTGTGTCTCAAACATCACTGTCCGAGATGTGACCATGCACAACACAATGACAGGTGTTAGAATTAAGACATGGCAGGTGTGCGTACTATCTGAAAATCCCACAAACGTTCAACACTTTCAGATGATCTAATTAACAGACTTGTTGGAGATTAGTTTTTTGTGGTCTCAGGGATTTGATTATAGTTCTTCCATTAGCACAGATAAGCATGTACGTAATCTCAAAAATTTTAAAAGTGCAGGGTGGATCAGGATCAGTGCAAGGAGTGCTGTTCTCCAATATTCAAGTTTCAGAAGTCCAACTACCTATCGTGATCGATCAATACTATTGCGACAAAAGCAGCTGCAGAAACCAAACATCAGCCGTGGCTCTGTCAGGAATCAACTACGAAAGAATAAGAGGAACATACACGGTAAAGCCAATACATTTCGCCTGCAGTGACGCCTTACCATGTATCGACATTCGTCTAACCACCATACAACTCAAACCCCTGCAAGAACGCTATCACTTGTACAGCCCCTTTTGCTGGCGGACCTTTGGAGAGCTCAACACTCCTACAGTTCCACCGATTGACTGTTTACAAGTTGGCAAGCCATTAAACAGCCGCCCTTTATCAGATCACAACCTATGTTGAGAGAGTCTTTCACTTGCTTACGGGATGTTTGATGATTGTGAGAGTACACAGGTAGCTGCAGTATGGTCAGGCATTGTATAGAATTTGCACTATTATGTATTCCTGGTTTGCAAGAATACAAGAAAAGTGCATGTGCTTGAATCCTGGCGGTGGAAGTAACGAAATAAACCTACAAATTGTCGATACATTCAACTTTCAACCAGAACTTGAATATTCAATTGTAAAATTAAAAATACAATATTTAATTAAAATTTAACAAATACTAATAAAATATAAATTGAGATTAATTTTACACTTTATCAAATTAATTTATCTTTTTTTAGTGAATTCAAATTCATATCGTGTACTTATAAAAAAGAAAATTTGAAAAAATAAATTAAATGTAAAAAATTGAAAATTTGAGATAAAATTTAAAATTTAAAATTAATAGGAGGATTATAATTTTTAATTATTTTTATTTAGAAAATACTTCCTTGATCCAGGACTACTTTCCTTCCAAGCCAAACTTAAGACCACCCACCAAGTTTATAGTTCTAATTTCTAAACCTCTTTACACGGTAACTCCAGGGCTCTGCAGCTCACAAATGCTACTCAAAAGCTTCCAATCCCCCAAAACCTGCTGTTTATGGCCCGTGAAGCACCGAACGACTTCTTGATTCCCTAAGAGAAGATGAGCGCAAGCAATGAGTTTCGATTCTTCTTGTCTTGCGACATCAATCTTCCAGTTATGTTTCGCGTGGACCGGCTTGAAGGATCGTTGTCCTCTTCCAGATCTCCCAATTTAGGTCTGGACAAGTTCGATTTCCGACTGTAACTAGTATTGTATTGGGTTGGTTTGTGCATTGAATTTCATTGATCTCTAAAATTCGTATCCTTTAGCATTTTAGACTTACTTTTTTAAGGTTTGGCTGAGTTTTTCGCTTAACTTTTGCTTGTTTTGGTGATTACTTGTTCAATTTTATGTTTTTCTAATTTCTTCAGGAATTGATTCTACGAACGATGAGGGAAATGCCGAGTTATTTGTTGAGTGTGCGTTGTATATTGATGGCGCTCCATTTGGGCTTCCTGTGAGAACAAGGTTTTGATATTCTTTGTTAAGTGTTAAAATTCTGGCAACACTGTTATAAGTTTCTTGTATTCTGACTTTTGATTTAAAAATTTCACTAAAAATTGTAGAGTTTATATGCAAGAAAGAGCCCGTAATCTAATGACTTGAGTTTTGAGTTAGAGATATAGGTTCTCTTTTTATATGAACAACTCTAAAATAGAGATTTACTAAAATTTTGACATGTTACTAGACCCTTATGTGGATAAGAGATCTTGAATTCAAATTGAGTCATCCTCATTTATGATGAATTTATATCACGTTCTGTTTGTTGATAAATTTATGATACAATGTGTTTTCCCATTCTTGTATGTGAGGAGAGCGTGTTAAATAAAAATATAGTTCATTTATTGACGTCACCTATCAATTTAAGCTTTTGGGTTGAATGGTTTTTTAACATAGTATTAGAGTCAATCCTAGTCCAATGATGGGCCTTATCACAAATGTCCAGTCTTGTTGATACTCGTAGATGTTAAGTCTGCGGGGACGCACAAGTATCTACTCCAACAAATTTTGCACCCCAAATATCCATTCTTGGGTGTGATATTAAGTGTTAAAATTCTAACATTGATTAAAAGCAAGAAAATTGGAAAAAGTTTATACACAAGAATAAGGCCATAACCTAATACTTTACTTCGAGTTGTGATGTAGGTTCTTTTGTATATGAACAAGTCCAACTTCAAAATGAAGATTTATAAAAAAAAAAATTAATATGCAATATAATTGATCTTTGTGTTTGCATTTTTCTAGTGAACAAAGTTTATGCATTTTTTATTGGTTTCAGGCTCGAATCAAGTGGACCATCGTACTATTGGAATGAGCTCATTACTTTGACTACTAAGTGTAGGGACTTAACTGCACATTCACAGCTTGCCTTTACAGTAAGTAACCAATTTAGCCTAGAGAGATTGAAAATTCTATCTTTCCTCATTTAAATGGAGAAGTGTTGTTTTGTGTTTAGCTGCTACCGACAGTGTATTAAAGCTACATCTGTTTCACACTAAACTATAGGTTAGCATGTCTTCAATTTTCTGTTTTTTCAGTCTCCACTCTGTCCTACTTTTTAATCTAGAATTAGCAAAAGAAATTACAATTTATTTATAATATGCATGCGTCCACTAGATTTTATTGGTGTGCAACCAAGGTTTATAACTGTGCTTATTATTGATCTATTTGAAAAATTTAGGTTTGGGATGTTTCTCGTGGCAAGGATCAAGGACTCATTGGCGGTGCTACCATACTTCTCTTCAATAACAAGTTGCAACTGAAAACAGGCAAGCAGAAGCTTAGGCTTTGGACTGGGAAGGAAGCTGATGGATCAATTCCAACAACCACTCCTGGAAAGGTCTTCAAATATTCTTTTGTGTGGAATGTACATCTGTGTAGCTTTTTCTATTATCTCTTAGCTGCACATTGTGAATTTAGGTCCCTAGGCACGAGCGAGGGGAGTTGGAACGACTGGAAAAGCTTGTAAACAAGTATGAGAGGGGGCAGATTCAATGTGTTGATTGGCTTGATCGGCTCTCATTCAAAGCTATTGAGAAAATTAAGGAATGTGAAAGTAGTAAAAACGGAAGTTCTCATTTGTACTTGGTTGTTGATTTTTGCAGCTTTGAACATCGAGTTGTTTTCCAGGTAGTCCAATACTTCATTCATCAGATAACTTTCTAACTAAACTTTCATTTGTAGTTGCTGTTTTGCCACAACTTTTTGAAGCTTCTGAAATGATCAATTTTAAATCATCAGTGTAGTCTCTTTATTTACCTTTCTGTTCTTCTCGGTTTAGTAATATATGAACCATAGGAACCACCTCACTCTTTACATTTTGTGCTGAATCCTTAAGAATCATGGTTATTCTACTTTTTTTTATATATCAAACTAATTTACATGGTTATCATTTTTACGTAATTTGAAGGAGTCAGGTGCAAAGTTCTGACCATCCCCAACAGATTTGAAAAATGAACTTTTATTGTGTGGGACTCAAAATAATTTACTTGGTTGTTATTTTTACATAATTTGAAGGAGTCAGGTGCAAATTTCTTGTTACCATCCCCAATAGCTTCAACAAATGAGCTTGTTATTGTGTGGGACCCAGAAGTTGGAAAGATAAATCCTTCAGAGCACAAGCAACTAAAGCTGGCCCGGAGTTTAACACGTGGTATTATTGACAGAGATCTGAAGCCAAGCTCTAATGAGCGGAAGTAAGTGCGAAAAGCCTCTGATTGAATGTGCACTTAATTTTTTTTTTATAAATCTGTTTAAGTTCTCCCCTAGTCATTGCATTGACTTTCATCGAATCTCTTATCCATATGCCCTCAAGTTTTGAATGCAGAATCTAGATAAGACAACTTATCCTTTTCAACATTGCTTGCTTGTTTAGTGTTTTATTTACAAGAATTGTCAGTGTGTCATCTTGTGTGCTTCTTTTTTGTAAGGTCGATACAGAGAATTCTAAAATACCCACCAACAAGGACTTTGAGTGGAGATGAGAGACAGCTTCTGTGGAAATTTCGATTCTCACTGATGTCCGAAAAGAGGGCACTCACAAAGTTTCTGAGATGTGTTGAATGGAGTGATGTTCAGGTCAGTACGTATTATCATTTTATCCTCTGTATTTAATGTCTGGACCAACTAATTGACATCTGGCTTTTATCTTAGATTCTTACAAATATGTGCTTGAAGTTTTGAATCTCCATAAAATTCCAATAGTCCTGCTTTAGAAAGTTTTGTGCTAATGATTGGTGAACTAGTAGCTACTCTTATAAGTTCTGCTTGATTGTATCAGCATCATTGGACCTTAATCATGTGGAAATGTCTTTTGTTCATGCCGCTTTCATTCTTATGGTCTCTACTGGTCTGTCATCCGTATGTTTGTATGGAACAACATATAAATCATCTTTAAAGATCGTTGTGCTGATGAATCTGCAGGAAGCAAGGCAGGCATTAGAATTGATGAATAAGTGGGAAATGATTGATGTTTCTGATGCATTGGAGCTTCTATCACCTCTTTTTGAAAGTGAAGAGGTATGCATATTAATATTTGTTGCAGTCTCAATTTTCTGTTTATTAGCTGTTGTTTAGTCTTCAAGTTTTTATTATGAGCTGGTTCTGTACGATTACAAACAGATTATGGCCTCCGGACATTTTATGCACCCGTTCATTTGTAAAAACTGGAATGAATTGAATGTAAAGGTATCATATGCGGATGTGTAGGCCCAAGTCATCCTTAATATCGGATGAGAAATTGTGATGGAAAAAGGTGCAGATGCTGTGGAAATGACTATAGACTTAATAATTTCTCGTTTGGACAGGTTCGTGCATATGCTGTTAGTGTTCTTGAAAGAGCAGATGATGAAGAGCTTGAGTGTTATCTACTTCAATTGGTTCAGGCTCTTCGTTTTGAACGTTCAGATAAATCTCGGCTTTCTCAATTCCTTGTTCAACGATGTATGCGTTGTACTTTGCATCTGTGCATGCTATGCATATGCATGGCATTATGAGCTTAGTTTGTTTACTGCACTGAGTCTGTTGCTTATGTTTGGCAGCCTTAAACAATATTGAGTTGGCTAGCTTCCTACGTTGGTATGTGACAGTGGAACTTTATGATCCTGCTTATGCCAAACGTTTTTATTGTACCTACGAGATCCTTGAAGAGAGTATGATGAAGGTGTGATTTACTTTTCTGATAACTAATGAGAATTTCATCTCTTTATGCTCTATAAAACCTGCAGCTTATGGGAATTCTTTTCAGATGGGAATCTGTATGCTTCAGACATTCCTTGCTACACAAAAGTCACCATTGCTACTCGTTCCTTTTCAGATAGCGTACATATTATAGATCACAATATATGGAAACAATAAACTATTGGGTGTTAAAAGTGTTGAATTGTGATGATGGATATTCCTCTGGAGTAAAAGATAAGTATGATGTTGATATAGTCACAATTGAACAATAGGTCTATGTGCTGGTAACATTAAAAGTATTATAGGAATCAGTTAAAAACTCAGGAAGTCAGATTTTACTGTGAGGCTTTGGAAATAATCTTTTGGCAGTCATCGACCTAGATTTGGTATAAGTATGATGTATAGTTTGCTATCATATGGGTGGGGACTATTTTCTTACTTTTAGATGTACAATGCATTCTCAAATAATCCAGGCTTAAATGCACTGCATTTGACACTTGATATGTATATTTTTCTTATTAATTTATTACGATTATCATGTACCCAGAAGAAAATCTTGAATGGAGAACAAACAGATTAATTAGAAAACTAATGTCTTGGTTTTCAGAACAAGCATATTAAGTTTTCAAATCACTACTATTGTAGTATTGCCGATCGCGTAGATTTAATTTCGTAAATATATTTGCTTATGTACTTCAATATTAAATATGTTCACTTTGACAGTTGGCAGCTGGTCCAGATTGGGAAGACGATGGCTATAAGTCATGGCAGAGTTTGGTGCGTCAGACCGAGTTGACGGCCCAGTTGTGTTCGATAATGAGAGATGTAAGAAATGTTCGGGGCAATACTCAAAAGAAGATTGAAAAGCTTAGGCAACTTCTTTCTGGTCTTCTTAGTGAACTCACCTATTTCGAAGAGGTAGAGTTAAGCTTTGTGGCTCTTTTTAAAGAGTTTTTACTTTATGATGGAACATAAATGATTGCACAAGTTTTTGTTTTGCATTTGACGAGTTACCCACTATGTTTCCAGCCAATAAGATCACCTTTGACCCCAGGTGTCCTCATCACTGGTATTGTGCCTTCAGAGTCATCAATTTTCAAAAGTGCGCTACATCCCTTGCGTCTGACTTTTAGAACACAAAGTGGTGGGACTTGCAAGATCATATTTAAGAAGGGTGATGATATTCGCCAAGACCAACTGGTAAATGCTTAACTTTTCCATCTCTCTCTCCCTCACACATGCGCACACAATGGTTAACTTCAGCCGTAGAAATGGTACATTACTGAGAGGGATGTTAGAAGAAGTTGATTATCTTGTTGGTTTACAATTCTTTAGGTCGTCCAAATGGTATCTCTAATGGATCGACTACTTAAGCTGGAAAATCTGGATCTGCACTTAACTCCATACAAGGTGCTTGCTACTGGACAAGATGAAGGCATGCTTGAATTCATTCCATCGCGATCTTTGGCTCAGGTAGTTTTTGTTTATGTCAGTGATTTATTTAATTGGAATATTCTTTTCCCAAGTGCTTTGTACTTTTCAAATTTATCATTATTAAGGCATCTTAGCAAAAATAGATTCCTGGTATATAGAATGTTACCATGGTTTCTAAGGTGGTTGTCTTCAATATCCAGATTCTCTCTGAGCATCGTAGCATTACAAGTTATCTACAGAAGTTTCACCCTGATGAACACGGCCCATTTGGGATAACAGCTACTTGTCTCGAAACGTTTATAAAGAGCTGTGCTGGTTATTCTGTCATAACATATATACTGGGCATTGGGGACAGGTAATTATTGGGTAGTAATCTACTTATTTCAGAGATGTATCTTCACAAGTGAATCTCCATATTGATCATTTCTCTTCATATTGAAGGTTCATAAAGAGAAAGTAAGGGGAGGCAGCATGATTGTTTCTTAAAATGTATAGCCGTTTCAAAAAGCATCTGTTGATGAGTTTTGGTGCCTGAGTTCTTTATTAGTTATGCATGAAGCAGAATTTAGGAATGAATGGAATAAATTTTTTATCATATTGTGATGGTTGCACGAGGGTATCTTGTCAGATTGAGTATAACTTCCATTGAAGCTGACTGCACAATCAACAATCACATTTGCTGGGGGGTACCTATGATGTACAGATTTTTAAATTACATATACTCAATATTGTGGTTCTCTTTGTTGGCAGTATTCAGAAGCTTCATAAAGTGATATCTTTTGCTCTGCATTGAATACTTGAACATTTTATTCCAAAATTGTTTCTATTATGTCAAAATTAACTGCAGGCACCTTGACAACCTGTTACTTCGGGATGATGGTCGTCTTTTCCATGTTGATTTTGGATTTATTCTTGGCCGAGATCCCAAACCATTTCCACCTCCAATGAAGCTTTGCAAAGAAATGGTTGAGGCCATGGGTGGTGCCGAAAGGTGATTCTCTTCTTCTTCATTACTCATGAAAATGATTGAGGAAGCTTAAGGACCTCAATTTGTAATGGTGCAATCCTTAAATTACTTTTTCCCATCCTGCAGTCAATATTATACCAGGTTCAAATCCTATTGTTGTGAGGCATATAACATTCTCCGAAAGTCCAGTAACTTGATTTTAAATCTTTTCCACCTGATGGCGGGTTCAAACATCCCTGATATAGCTTCTGATCCTGAAAAAGGAATTCTCAAGGTAAATTCTTCTATGTTTGTATTCTAATAATAGAAGGTTTGTTTTATTTTTGTCTTGTGATTGAAAACCTTTCATGCTAACAGCTTCAAGAGAAGTTTAGGCTGGACTTGGATGATGAGGCCAGCATACACTTTTTCCAGGATCTTATTAATGAGAGTGTGAGTGCATTGTTCCCTCAAATGGTTGAGACCATTCATCGTTGGGCTCAATATTGGCGCTAATTCGCCGAGATAATTAGGTGTTTTCTATGCCTCTGTAAATTGCCAGGTGATCTAGTTTCTTGACCCCTGTGCAACGCTGAATTTCTAAATGTTGTTATTCTGTTACTGTGTTATCTTTTCCTTGAAAACATGACATTTGTTAGCTACTTTCTTGCTTATGGCCATTGCAGACGCAGGCTGACTTCACAGGCCTAAAATTGCAGCTCTTAGTGTTCATTCCCTTTTATTGATGCAAGTAACGGCAAAGGAGTTCAATTGTTTGGTTCTTGAACAGTGTTGCTCTATGTCAGGGTAAATGAACATTGTTTTGATTATTTTGTTTAACACAGTTCTGCCAATTTTCTACCGATGTCAAAATGATCCAGAATTGTCATGTTTTGAGTGGTGGTTCTGGTCAATTGCTCCTGTTGCCTCTGCTGAGGCAATTGAGATAGAATGGTAACCTTTCCTTATCTTTCTGTGCTTGGCAACGTGCACACGTCTGCTGCTTCCCATTTCTTCTGTCGCTTTTTTGATCTTTATAGTCACGGTATTCCTGGAGATTTTCTTGGGGCACAGTTGGATGGTTGTTGTCTTACATGCTATGCCTAAAATTCTGGTGTCGGCTATCTCACACTTCCAAATGAATCTGTGAATGTTTATTTTTTACTAATACTACTTGTATCCTCTTCTCTAGTTGCAGATCAGAAGCCATTGTTGAATCTTTTAAAGCGAGTAAATTTTCCAGTTGGAGGGAGGAAGAAACTGAAGCCTGTGAATAATGTAAATACCCCTTTTAGTCTCGTGAATGTAAATGTCGATAAATTGACATAGTAATCCCATAACAGATAACTAGTAAATTCTTAGAAGCACACTAACTTTGTTGGTATTCAGATTCAGCTGCGATGTCTGGTCTTCTAGGCTTGGAATGATCTTACTTAGGATTCATAAGAAATTTGGCCTGATAAATGTTGTCAATTTGCCCATCAAAATTTGCAAAATTACAATTCTGCTGCAAATCTAAAACATATTTGACGTGTATGTTTTTTATATATCTATTTTTAGTTTTTAGTTTTTAGTTTTTTGTTTTTAGTTTTTGTTTTCAAATTTAGTAAAAATAATTATTTGTTTGAATTTTTAGTTTCTATATTTAGTTTTGACTTTTTGGCATTTAAAATTTATGAAAATCTTAGAATTCTGTAATTCTTATAATATAATTTATTGTCAATCAAATATAATTTATTATCAAAGCGGGGGATATAATTTAACCTTTGCCCTTTATCAATATATTGTATATTTATTTAATATATTAATTATTAATATGAATTGTGAATAATTTAATTTAATATTATATATTTGATTAATCAAAATTATTTATTAAATTTATTTACAAAATAAATAAAATTAATCTTTATAATTAAAATATATTAATTTATAAATAAATATTAAATTTCATTAAACATATAATTATATTAGCATTAATAATTAAATAAGTTTTTTAATTTGGATTCAGTCGCCCTAAGTTGGTATGTATGTCATATAATATCAGTCAAGCCTAGTTTTGTATGTGTAGCAATTTTGATTTCATGGCTGTCAGAATTTATAATATTTTGAAAATGTGAAAAAAATGCATCAATATTTACTTGCATTCCAAAATAAATATAATTAGTAAGCGTAATAATCATATTGTGCTATTAGAAAATGGATTCAAATCAAAATTTCAGAAATAAAAAATATTATTAAATGAAAAGACATTTTCAGCCGAAAGTATCAACAATACAATACAGCGTGGAAATCATAATAAAAAAGAATAACAAAAACTATGTAATAGACGCACACAGATTATTTTTAATTTAAATTCTTAAAACCTGATCAAATAAAAGAATGTCTACTGATTACATTACCTTTGTTTCTAGTTTTAACTTTCTAACACAAACCTGTTGAAGAACTAGCACATAATTAGGTGACGTGGAGTTATCTTATTGGTTAATGTACGCTGTATGTAGATTCCACGCAATCGTTAAGGCCAGCCAGGATCGCAGCACTCCATTTTTCTCATGACGTGGCATCAAATGACTGGATGAAGTAGCGTTAGTCTTAATCCATTATATTTAAACTCTCTCTTAAGAGTTAATTAATTAATTAATGAAAACGAATTAAATAATGAGAAAGCCATCTCTGGTCTCCGATTTGATTCAAAAATTCCCAAAGCTCTTTGTATATATGTGTCTCTGCCTCCTACGTTTCCTTTATTACTCGTTGGTCCCAAGCTCACATCTTTCTCTCTCTCGGTGCAAATTTCTCCTAACAAAAGGTTTCATCTCAATCCTATTCCAGTCTCGATCTGTTTTCCAGTTATGGGAGCTCCATAATTCTCATTCATTTTTATTTCTTTCATCATTTTGTGATTCAAAATTCCTTCTTTCATCATTTTCTTATTGATTTCGCGCTATATCTTGATGGGTTCCTTTCTTCTCCTTTCTTTCCTTTTTTTTCCTTGGAACGTGGATTTTGATTTATTTTTCTATCTGATCTGTACTTTGCAATTGGCTTAATGGTTTGGATCTGTTTGAGTTTACATTTTTAAAGGCTTTAGATCTGTTGTGCTTATTTGTTTATGCGTGGAATTCCATGCGAACTTTGCTGTTCATGAGGTGATCATGGTGTTTGGTTTTTGGTTTCTTTTTCTTGTGTATAGGTTCAGATCTATGTGATCTGTGGCTGTGTAAGTTCTAGACTTGTGATTTGAGTCACTGCTTGGGTAGTTTTATGATTGCTTCTAGTTCCTTGCCATATTGGGATCGTGTGATTTTAAGATGGTGATGTGGGTGATTGGTTTGTTTTAGAAAGGTTCGATCTTTACATTTTTGATGATTTATGTTGTACTGTAGGGATCAACAGCGAGAAACCGAAATGGGGTTGACATTCACGAAGCTATTCAGCCGGCTTTTTGCCAAGAAGGAGATGCGAATTCTGATGGTAGGTCTTGACGCTGCTGGTAAGACCACCATCCTGTACAAGCTTAAGCTTGGTGAGATCGTCACCACCATCCCCACCATTGGTGAGTGCTCTAATTGGAGTTTGTTGCTACAATATTCGGGTTAAAAGCAAGCTCATTGAAATTCTTCTTTAGGGAGAAAACTTTTGTCTTTCCCCTGTGTAATTTTCCTGCTGATAAATTTGATTGTCCTTCTGAAAACATAACTCTTTGCTTTAATTTCGTCTGTATTCCTATATGGATTATACTTCTAGATAACATGATTAGTATAAGATTGTGATTATCATTTATCCCTGTTCTTAGAACTGCTGGGGTTTGTTCAAGGAGATTCGATGCCCCAGTGCATGTTATAGATGTAATAACCATAAAAGACACACCTTGAATTTCGTTCTCTTGTTTGTAATCGTTTCAGTAAATATTGCTGTCTACAGGATTTAATGTTGAGACAGTGGAATACAAAAACATTAGCTTCACTGTCTGGGATGTTGGTGGTCAAGACAAGGTATGAAATTTGGAGATGCATTCCCCATTCCATTTGTCATTTTCAGTTGTCTTCGACTCTTAATGTTGTGAGTTGGAGCACAACGGATTTATGTGAAGTTCTGTTGTTATTCAGATTCGTCCCTTGTGGAGGCATTACTTCCAGAACACCCAGGGGCTTATCTTTGTGGTGGACAGCAATGACAGAGACCGTATTGTTGAAGCCAGGGATGAGTTGCACAGGATGTTGAATGAAGTAATTAATTACTTGGTGCTTTTCATATATGAGGTCCATGTTTAGACCTAGGCAACTAAATTTTCGTGGTCATGATTTCAGGATGAGCTGCGAGATGCAGTGCTGCTTGTATTTGCTAACAAGCAGGATCTTCCTAATGCAATGAATGCCGCTGAGATTACTGATAAGCTTGGGCTCAACTCCCTGCGTCAGCGTCACTGGTGGGCTTTCACAATTTGTTGTCTTCTTTTGTTTCAATTTTTATCTTCAGTGGTATAGGATAGATAGAAGATATGTCAACTAATCAACAAAACTCATCTAAATTGAATCATTCGGCTTGTATCCTTTATTGTATCTAATGTGCTCTTTGGACTTTCAGGTACATCCAGAGTACATGTGCAACCTCTGGTGAGGGTCTGTATGAGGGTTTGGATTGGCTCTCAAATAATATTGCTAACAAGGTAAGAAAAGGCTTCTTCCTGTCTTTTCTTATTGTTTATGGATCCAATACAGTATGTAAAATCTTCTGTCTAAAACAGTAAGACTTTGGTTGACGTCTTAAACTTCTGTGGTGATTTCACATCAAATTTTCACATCTTGCATTGCATTATTGTATAGTGGTTAATCATTTTAACAAATGTTTGAACTCTCTTCGTAATGTAACTAAGATTTCACGAAATTTTGGACACTAAAGTAGAAAGTGTTCTGATTTTTCTTGTAATTCGCTATTTACAGGCATAACTCAATTGAGGAGACATCTTTTTGGATTGTCAATTCTGGATGCAGGGGTGAATATTATCTAGTGTTTTTCATTTCATTTCTTGTTTTCATTTTTGAGACAATTCCATTGTGTTTATGCCTTATTTCCCTTTGGGGGTTGATCCCTTTTTCCAGGTTGTTTGATGATATTATTGTAATAGAATATTGTCGGATATGCTTCCAAGCATTTATATAGGTTTTGAATCCCAAGCCTTCTAGCTGTAATTGATCTCGATTTCCCTGTGTCCATTGCTATACGTTTGACATTGTTCTGTAATTCTTTAACATAATGCATACAACCATAGTTTCTGAGAAAATGAAGGTGGACCCATGTGGAAGGCTCCAAAATTTCTGGGATTGTGATTGGGAAGGTCAAAGAAAGAAACTGTTGTAGTCACATACAAAATGACTTACAGATCGAAGTTGAGTTAATTGATATTGGGAAAGGAAATGCTCCCCAATGGTATAGTATTTGTGGGTTATTGCTTTTGCGGGAATCATTCCAAGATTCTTTGATTTGCTGTTGGTACTTGTGTTGCATTGAACTTATCGAGTTCCCTGTTCGATCAAGTGTTCTTTATATATATAAGGAGCACCTAAGGTAGTATGTTGTGCTGGTGAAGATGATACTTTTTGAAGCAAGTGCTGGTAGGCCTTGCAAGAGACAGATTGATACGTTATGCTTTGACAAGACCAAACGTTTCAGGTGGTTGAATTGTTGTAGCCTCCTTTAGCTTGTTTCCAGAGTTGCCGAACCGAGGTAAAGCCGCATACACTTTCCAAGAGGTAGCTGCAAGTTATTTGTTTCCTAATTGGTTGACTTGCAACCCGGAATGAGACCATACTGTCAGGGCCAGCATAGCTCGTGTCTTCGTATCAGTAAACTAATTGTTCCGATAGCAGCCCAACTCGTCTTATGTTGAATCAAATCGTCTTTGAATGAAATTCTGCCCTTAGAGAGCTTTTTTTAAAAAAAAAGTTAGTACCGTTTGAGGCAAGTTGGTGTGAGGTTTATTTAATACGGAATGCCTAGATTTTATCGACTGAAAAAGGACTCCTAGATCGTCTGTGCGACTAATACGAAGTGCGTTTGTTGAGAGGTGGATCCTCGTTATCTTCTGTGCATCTTTCATGCACGTTTTGCTCTTGTAAACTTCGAAATTGCCAATAAACTGCGAATGACACGTAGTTTTAATATTGAAAGGCAACATCTTCAACTTCGGTGGCATGTTTCTAAGTCGTTCTCATTTCTCTGACCTCCTGCTTTGGGACCTTCCAGAGGAAGAATATTCATAAACTTTAGTGATTTTCTAGTCCCCTGACTTTGATTAGTCCAAGGAAAGTAGATTGGACCTGGTTGGCTCTTTTTTTTTTTTGGGACAAGAAATGGTAAGAACTACTATTGGCATTCTAGCCAAATAGAGTCATTAATACATATAGGTGGTCATTGGGACCAAACCATCTTATCCGTCGAGATGGTAACAGCTCAAGCAAGCCTATGAGTTGTTCCGTTCGTAGACCGTCTAACAAAGACTAAGCGCACATCTCTGACCTTAGTGAGAAGGGATTTATAGTTGAAAACTAGTAGTCTGAAGGCAGATTCATCCATATAGTTAGGGTCAAGAATAGCCCGAACACATGATTGGGTATCGGACTCCAGAACAGTAGGCGACTACCCGACATCCTTAATCCAACTCAAGGCTTCGCGAATGGTCATAACTTCGACGGTTTTGACCTCAAAGTGGCCCGGAATAGTTACCTGTATAGCGCTAACAAAAGATTCAAGAGAATCACGAACGACAATACCCAATCCAACAAAAAGAGCTCCATCAACATTCAACTTGAGATGATCGTGAGTTGGTTTAGACCATCTTGTCGGGGTAAAAGAAACAACAGAAGTAGAGGGGGACTCATTAGCTTGAAGCCAACTATGGAGGAAATTAAGCGCATGTCTAGCAACCTGCAACAGAGTCATTCGTTTGGCTGTCTAAGGCA
>JANZLF010000003.1:11700908-11714057 GCA_026546835.1 Erythroxylum foetidum
ATATCTATAACTCCATTCATATACAAAAACTCTTATCAAATTTTCATTTTCATATTTCTAATTTCCACTAAAAGTTTAGGGTCCAACAGGCAAGACATCCTCAGATGTGGCTGATAAGCTATACCAAAATTTGAGAGGTGATTTGATAAGTCTTAGTCTCAATACAACTTGCTCACTCTACTCCATTTTGAGAGAACAGAATAACAGGCTATTTAAGAACTACAAAATTGAGAGATATATCCTTGCTCATTGGGTTTGTTGTTGGATTGGAGAAATTTTGTTGGCTCACAAGTCTAAAGGATTAAGTACTTCAATGAGAAGAAGATGGACTTTTGAATGATGTTTAATTACTTCATATGATGTTTTTAATGCAACAAATCCTTAGATAGACTATTTTGTACACTTTTTTGATCCTTGTATTTGTACATTCTCCCATTTGACACTCATGATTAGAATCTTAATGAATTTCTTTCAACTTAAAAAAATTCACCCCAAAAGCATGATTTTAGCACCTTTAAATGCTCAAATTCAATTTTATTAATGAAAATATTAATTCAAGACTTCCCAAAATGTTTTCCACACTTTGTGTTAAAGATCAAAAGGCTTATATATAAAACCAAAAGCTTCAATGCCTCTTGATGAATGAAAAGACTAGTGTAATAAAGTTAAATGAGATGTTTAGGCATGGTGATCCTTTTGGATTATCAAATTAACAAAGTAAGATTACAAATAATAATACAAAATGTAAAATAACCTTGATGAGTCTTGATCTTCATTTTATCGGATATAAACTTTAACTTCTCTTGTTCAACTTCAGATACTATCTTCTTAAGTTTAAGGCTTCATTTTGTTTTAATATTTTTTCCATCAAAATATTAAACTCATTAGTAGTAATTATGTTTTATTATCAACAAAATATCAGTTAGAGCATCCCTTAGTTCAACAAGTATGATTTATTTCTAAATGTAAAATGGAGTCATATGCTAATTAACAAGAATATAAATCATCCACTTCAATTAGTAATAATACTGAAAATGAATATAATCATAACCCTTTTCATCTTTGAAACATACATTAAGACTTTAATGTAAAATCTTTTGAAATTAATATTTCATTAATTCTACTTCCTAAGTTTCTAAACTATTTAATGTCATTAAATGAGTACAAATAAAAAGACAAATCACATATATAGTAACATTAAGAAACTATATGTAGCAAGGACCATATCAAATTAAGAAACCATATTCAATAGGATTCATACTAAGAAATCATTAACTTTACACACGTCGACATATATAGATAAAGAAAGACTAAGAAAAGCTCATCGACCATGATGTATTGTCTCCTCTCCACTAATTTGTGTATTGTCAAATTCATATGATAAAGGGAAGGAGAAGCTATGTCAAATAAAAATGGTGGCCAAAAAAATTTTTATGGCATTAGACAAAGGTTACATGAAATTCGATATATAAATTTTTAGGTAGAGAATTTTAGGAATTAGGGTTTTTTTAAAAAGAAGAGAAGTTTAATTAGGATGAAGAGAAGTGGCATGAGGGAGAATAAATAAATGTGGTGATTAGGGTTAACATCAGAAGGTGGGGGTTCAATTGATTGATCTTTAGATTGGATAAATCAATTTTCATATCGAGACTTTAAGAAATTAAGGTTTCTTTGAGTTTGTTTTCAGATTACAAGGAATTTAGTTATTTAATTTAGGAATTTGCATGTTATTAAGGTTTTCTACTAAATTTAGGTTAATTAGGGGTATATTATATTATTTATGTTAAACTATGTCTATTAGTTTTAATTAGGATTTAGTATATATAATTAAAAAATTAATTTAAATTAATTCATGATTAATTAAAATGTAAGAGACCTATTGTTCCATATGGTTACACGTGGCACAATGGTATCCATACGACTAATAAAAATAATAAATTCATATCAAATCAATTTTGATGTTACTAATGATAGATGGAGACATATAATCAATAATTTGCTCATTTAGGGTTTAAATTGAACATTTTTGTAAATGTTAGAGTTTATTAAACACTTCAAAATGTTAGGTTATAGCCTATAGTTTACTAAAAATGTTAGGTTAAAAATTACACTTTTTGTCCTTTAACCTTTTGAATTCTTCAAATGCTTCACATTTGTACTTCAAGAAAGCAATATAACTATATTGACTATAATTAGCAATGAATAACAAAAAAATTTGCTTTCATCTAATGAATTTGTTTTCATTTAGTGGAGCCTCTCTTATGGCTATATACATCAAAGTGAAGTAGTTCCAACCTCTCTTTATCTTTTTAAAAAGTATTTCCAAAACAAAATCTTGCTTACTTCTCAAGTTATCATGCACAACAATTTTCTTTAGTTTCATTTTCTTACCGTGTAAAACCTTGCATATCATCATTCTCATTCATTTTCTTCAATGTAAGACTAATATGCCCTAATCTATTGCATCATAACACATACTCATTTATATAATCAAATCTGGCAAAATTAATGGTATTACTATCTAATAGAGTTAGCCTTAACATTTTAATCAATAGGAAAAAGTTTATTCTTTATGTAAACTTTCATCAATCAAGCTCCTTTAGCATCCATTATCACACATTTTCCATTAGCAAAGTTTATAGCATATCATTTTTCAATTAATTTAATAACACTTAACAAATTTTAATCAAAGCTAGACATTAGACGTATATCAATTATTTGCTTAATACCTATTAAAGCATTCACAACAACTAATCCTTACATTAATTATTTGCTTGATACCTATTGAAGTGTGCACAACAGCTAATCCTCTTTCTTTTACCTATAAGAGAGCATCATTTCATACTTTAACTTTGTTTAGAAGTTCCTATCAAAAAATTTGAAAAGAGACTAATCATGTGCCATATGGTATGCACATCAAAAATCTACCAACCAATATTACTTGCTAGTACAAGTAAACAAAGCAACAACATGAAAAGAATTCTTTAGCTTGTTGATCCTCATCCTCTAATATCCTAACTTTAATAGCCCAGACCACTTGCTTATAGATATTGTCCATTTTAGATTGTCCCTAGGGCTAACCCTTCACGGTTTTGCTCTTCCCACCTTTGGGAAAACTAGTATGAGAGAGAGAGGTATCCATACCCTTATAAGGCATATTTCATTCTCCTCTCCAACTAGTGTGGGATCTCATACTAACTTATTGTATTATCTCTTTTCTTTTTCTTTGACACACCTTTTCAATATGCCCATTTTGTTACAAGCCTTACATTTCACATTAGACCTACCAACAATAGTTGAGAGTATGATATCTCCTTTTATAGTGGGGACAAGTTACAAACTTGTTCTCCTTTTGCCCTCCAATATGTTGACCTCCTTTCTTCATCAAGTTTTTTTTTTAATTTTTTCATTCTTCTTCTTTCCTTCTATATAACTTGTGTCGACTTGATTAGGTCTAATATTCACCTAAAATGCACCTTTTATATGTTCTTGTCACCTTAACACTCTCCTTGATTCTTGAGCTTAAAGATAGTTTATAAGCTCCAGTACTTTGATTTGTGTCATAGCCTTAGATTCCTCCAAAGCTAAAATATTGGTTTCAAACTTCATAGGAATACCAATGAAAATGTTGTCAACAATTCTCCTATCCTCTAAGAATTGCCTAAGTAGCCTAAGTTGGTTTACAACTTTCATAAGTTTTTCACTATATTCTTTAGTGGTTTTCCATTTTAGATGTCTAAAATTCTCTCCACAAATTTGAAACTTGAAGTTGTTTTGTCCTTTCAGACCTTTGAAACTACTTTTTGATCTTGTAACAAGCCTCTTTACTAGTTTCATATATCATGATCCTAGAAAAATTACCTCCAAAACTAAAGCATATATAATAGCCAAAGGTTTATACGTCTTAACTTTCTCCTTATTATAATCATTTAGTTGATTCATTATTGGATTATGTGGACCACATCTTACATATAAAAGGCTCTTAGTAAGCCTTCATCTTGATTGCCTATATAATATAATTTTCTCTATTAGACAATGGAAATGATGATGGAGAAGCTTGGTGAACCCATTCTAGCAACAAAGGTTAGAAAGTAATATTTTTCTAAGAATTATATTTATTGTCTCATATATCCCTTTATGATCCTAAACTCTTTGATTCAATGTTAAGAATTTCTAAGTCTTGTGGTATATTCAAAGTTTTGATTACACAAAATGAATTATATTATAAGATATGCCAAGATTTGAGAAATCTTAGAAAACTTTAATATAACTAACTCTAGTAAGAAATATTTCAATACAAATCATCTTGTTCATATTGAACTTTTTTAACAAGATGATCTTTTAACTATAAAGATCACCAAAAAGATTAAATACTTATGTCAAAGTTCTTCATCTAGCACACAACTTAATACTCACTCATGTGTCGAGTGTTTTTCTCTAAAAAGCAAAGAGTAGGACATTGAACATTGAAAGCATATAAACCATACTATATATTGAAATAGATATAAATAAAACACACAACTTAAGATGCGGATATGTCTGAAACTATATTTTCTTATTGGAAGCATGATATTATGCACATGATTTAATACATCATCATCACACCCAGTCTGAAGTCCCGCAATGAAGCGGAGTCTAGGGATGTCTGATAATACGCAGCCTTACCCCTACATAGTAGAGAAGTTGTTTCTTGTAAACCCACATGATTTAATACATGACAATATAAATATTATGTGCCATATGATGGAGCGATTTTAAAAAGATACACAACTTAAGACACAAATATGTCTATATCCATGTTTCAAGTTAGGATCAAATATGCAATACAAAACTTAAAACAACTTAAAACACATGCATATCTGTACTTATGCTCTATTCAAAACTTATCAAAAACTAACTAATTTGAATTTGAGAGAATGTCAACTTGTATGTTACCATGAAAATACATCAACACCAACAATAATACCTCACAAGTCTACATTACAAAAAAAACTTAGATTAAGGCACATGTCTACATAGGCATGCATATATCACCTAAGAAGAATGATCAGAAGTCCTAACATCAGAAGGCATTGTTTTATTTTTCTTTTTGAGTTGATAAGTTTCATTGTTTTATCGACCCACATGACAAGAAGTTTCGCAAGTGGAAATATAGACAAAATGTTTAGTGAGGGAGAACCGGTCGGGCTTTGATGTCAACATCAATTGTTCATTTGAAGCCCATCAGAAAGCTCCCTAATGTCTAAGGTAGCAATGATAACATTTGTCTAGCTACTATTGCATTCTAGATTCAATTAACGACCTCCTAGATGTGAACTCTAAGAAACATAATAAATCTGCAAACAATGTGTTGTAGCAAAATACTTGCAGTTATCTTAGCATTTGGTAAGATTCTTGGTGTGAACTACATTAAAACTAACTAATCGAAGTAACTAAATGCATTGTCATCTTCCTCGTCATCATCTTCAAAATCCCTTTCTTCGGAGTTTGAAGGCGTAAGGCTTCCATCTTCAAAAAGTAGAGGTGCCATGTCCTGGCTTCGCTGGACCTTCCTGTCATTTTTCTCTATAATTGAAATGATCTTGTTCTTAATGCAATTTTCCAATGTTTCCTCTCCAATATCTCTAGGCTGCAAACCAAGAATGGAAAAGCAGTCTCCTTGAAAGTCTGGATCATTTGATAACTGGATGAGTCCAGTGATAGATCTTGCCAAGTCAGGGGCATAACTGCGAATCTTAAGATAGAAAACACTCCAACATTCAATGAAAGAGCACAAATTGATGGATAAAAGAAATTTCCATTACTATGGAATTACACAAGAAATTTAGTTATTATAAATGGTGAAAGAGTTGACCAAAAACATATAACTTATATCCTGAACTTCATGACATTACCAAGGACAAGAGGTATTTGAGATGACAAGATAGAAGATTCTACCTTAAGGGCACGAACACTGAGAAGAACTCCTACATATTGCTCCTTCAAATTGGTCAATGCTAATTTAACCGCCCTCTTTATAAGATAACAATCGGGTTGATTTTTATGCTTCGCTAATGGATTCATATCCTTGGCGACAAGTCAAGGGCAATTGCATAATGTATATGACACAAAAAACCTGAGCAAGAAAATATACAATCAGAACTAAGAAGGTCAATGTTGGATATTGCTTATGGTAGCTATGGACGACCATAGCTATATGAGATGGTGAGTTTTCCCATTCAATTAAGTGGCCATCTGGATCCACGTCTCCCAAAGACAATCCAAAACTTTTCCAATCGATGCTAGTCAATGCTTTTAGTGATGACTGGGGAATTGAGCAAGGACTGAAATCTTTAAAATACAAAACCTGTTAAAGAAAAGATGGGGGAAAAAAATCTCAGTTACTAGTACGAGATCCACAAAAACAGCCACAACAAATATTTGTCATCAACTTTCCACTTGAGGTTAAGCTTTCCAAACGATAACACTTTCATAATAGAAAAAATCATGGACAAAACTAACTAGAGAAAGGATATAAACCTCTGTTTTAGAACTACACGCCTTGATATGAGAACAAGATGCCTCCACCTCACTTAATACAATCACAACCTCCACTCTGAGCCCCGAACTCCTGTGACTTTCCATGCTGCATGCTGTTCCACTTCCAACCTTAAGATCCTTCCTAACAAAGGATGAAGAATTCATTAAGTAATTGTAGGACACAATAACGCTACAGAAATTCATCAAATTAATGAAAATATCACATCCAATCTTTATTTCTGAAATTTTCAATACATGATTAAAATAAGAGAAATTTTCGTTTAAAAGATAAAAAATGTAATCCTATAAACTGTCTAAATCAACTTCTTAGTTAAATTTCCAATAGTTTTGCTGGAATAGTTGAGTCCTTAAAATCTCCAGTAGCTATGAACTCAAAAAACATCTATACTCTAGGACATCACCAGGTTAACCATCCATGTATTCGGTCGGAAAACTATTAAACATGAATATTTTTTGACTCTGCAGAAGATCCAAAATCTTCATTAACCACAATCTGAACAGTCTCCCAAGTAAATACACGCCACCTTTTTTTGTATTATCTATTAATTGATTCTGATAGTTAGAAAATATATACATTCTGATCATAACAACAGAAAGAAAGGAAGAGAGCTTGCAGTAAACTTACCAAGGGAAGCATTCACACTTTTGACTCAAACTCTGTCCATGCTTTAATAGATAATTTTCAAGGCCTGACTTTAGGCGTTCTAAATTTGAAGCTGAGAAAGGTAAAGGGTTGCCCTCATTTGCTAGAAAGACATTTTCAAGCCTTGATCCAGGAATATCTGCACCTTCAGCTACAAGCTCGATTGCAACATTCTGGATTGGAAAAACTGGTGTAGATAAAAACTCCCACAATATTTTACCAATATTTCTGTGTAACTAGTATGTATTAGTTATGTATAATTGTATATTTTTATACGTTCAGAAATTGCAACTTGAACTTACGGGGATGTTTAGAACAAGTATCTGCAAAAAGAGACAGGCAACCAAACTTGGGTAGTTAGTGATTGATCAATTAAAATAACATAATCTACAACTTGATCACTGTTACATTTTCTATGCACCAACAAAAGGAGTTGCAGAGATCAAAAACCCTGCAAGGCTAGCAATGAACCCTATTAAATTAACAGCGTCAATTTAGAGCAAGCCAAATAACCTTTTGAAAATACTTTCTGATCTCTGCCAACAAAACATGAATGCTCTCTGAAAGACATAGACATACTTCGGTACCACTGGCCAATTGAACCATACCAAATAACTTCAGATGAAACAATTAAGATACTAAAACCCCAAAGAAAAAAAATGAAATTGAACCCACACCTGAATTTCACACCGTTCTTTGGTTTCGAAGGTAACCGAATCAACCTTCTTATAGGATTAGTTTCTCTTAAATTCAATTGATAATGGTACACCTCAAGATCAGAAATGCCTGCAAATAGATATTTCCTTATGAGCATTATAATAAAATAATGTGAATTACTAATAATCAAACAAGCTAATTTTCCGGTAAGTAACCAAGCAAACTATTAATTAGTTATTAATCACGGGTGTTACAGTGAAGCAAATGATAACTTACTGGTGGTTCTAACTGCAAGCGAGCCATCTGAAACAAAGATCAAATTATTAAATAATTGTTAAATTCCAATATAATTAAGTTCTTATAAAGTAAATCCAAACGAGAAAACAAAAACAAAAACAAAAAAGAGCCAACAAATTACCCCAGTTTTGAGAAGCTATGGCTTCAGTGGGAGACTTCAAGGCATCGAACTCTTCCAAACAGCTTCCAACACCTGTGTCTGATACTGCAAGCAATTGAATCAGAACATAGCGTATAAAAGTATATCGGAATTGAAAAATCAAAACAGAGACTTAGTAGAAGTTACTGGAAACTTGAAGAAAGGAGGGATTGGAGGCAGAAGGTGATGAGAGGAGAACTGAGAGTCTGCAGAGATCTGAAGATAGTCGACATCTTTGAAATGCAAAGCCAATCAACTGCCAATTTGTGTTAACAATCAAGTGACGATGATCGAAAACTGCGTTCGATCGCTTGGGACTTCTATAAAACAAAAAGAAAACTTACGCTTAAGCAGAGTCTTGGAATGGAAGAAACGTCCATCGAGGAACTCCCGCGCATTTATGAGCACACGAGGAATTGAAAATAGTAGCAATAAGTTTATACTGTGGTCCATTTGCTAAACCATTTCTTTTCTCATCCCAACATCTGGAAGTTTCTATTTCGACCCTTAATGTGAGAGGATTACGGTAAATTTTGCTTCTTATGTAGATATATAAAACTAAAGTTCCAAATTGAATCCAATTTTACTAAATGTAGAGAATAAATCAATAGGAATCTAATTTAAAATATTAAAATAAATAATTTTAATCAAATTCTTTGTCTTTTTGTACAACAACACTCATTATAAATCTCAACAACACAAAAATCTAATAGTATACAATCTTACATATAACCAATAAAGTGGCTGTCTTTTGAAATATGATTTTTGTATCCAATAATTAGTGGTGTAATATAATTAGTACACAAAAGAAATCCATTATTTTATTTTATTGTTATAATTAATTAGATCAAATTTGTGAAATTCAACCAATTCAACTTAGGATGACAATAGGGGCCCATGGTTCTAGATTTAAGTGTTTTTAATCTGTCAGCCCATAAGTTAAGCTCAGGCTTATATTGGCTCGAAATATAACCATTTTAAATAAAACGATATTGTTTTGTTTAAAAAAGTTAGACATTAGATAAACCTGAACTTGAACAACTCAAATTCGAATCTAATTAAAATAAACATTATTTTACATTTTTATTTTTAAAACATTATTTTAAAAAATTGACAAAACTCACCCATATGCAGCCCATTGCCATCCTAATTCAACTTAATTATAAAATTAACGCTCAGAATTTCTGTTAGGATCTCTAAAAGGTCACTTGTTGAGGTCTTTAAATCACATTAGTGAAAGAATGATGAATCAAATTAAGGCTTTACCTGATTGCTTGCTATGCCAAAAAGGGAAGAAAAAAAAAATGCCTCAACGATATTAGGTTCAGATACTAGGACAACATACAACAACAAACAAGGTTTAGAGACTAAGAGTGTGACATTAAGAAGTCAATAATCTTCTGTGATGCTTCCTCGCAGTTCTCCTATGGAGGGCCCATCTTGCTTTAATGTCAACTGAATTGCAAACTTCTAGTTCACAATCTGATTCGGATTCTGCAGAAGTTTCAGTTTTGAGGTCCCCTCTAATCCTGGCAGCCTCAGCAAGCAGATCATTAGCTATCATTTCCGTGGTCTTGCTAGTAATCCCTCTTAGATACCAGGAAATGGGTGGGGGCGGTACGATTGCAGGCTGAATCAACTGTTCCAAGCTCACCTTTGATCCTACCCGTCCTCTCGCTCCAGTGCATGAAGAATATTCTTCCCACGTTTTAGGCTTGAACGGATAGCACACTTTTTCATCAACAAATACAGGTTCTACCTTCCACGAGCCTTCAAATCTCTTCATGAACCCAGTCTTCAGTTGCTTGAATTTCATCTGTTAATCAAACTCCCATATGAGCCAGTAACTTGATATATTTTCTCCAGTACCAAACTTAGAGAGACGTGATTATTTTCGTTTCACTGTGTTAACTACTTAAGGCATAGGAAGACAGCTGTGTCCATTCTGAAAGACAGTAGAATCTTCCTATATATGAGACTATGACTTAAAAAGGAAATCAAGCGGTAGAACTGCTCAAGACTAGAAAAACAGAGGCCTCAAGTAGCCAGGTTGACCATGTGTTCCATTTTAAATAGCACGAGGAAACAAATACAGAAATGTAACTGTAAATGCTTACAGAGTGATCTCTTCTGTTCTGATCAACTAAAACATGCACTGAAATGGTGCCTGACCACCAAAGAAATTTCCATAGAGCTGCTTGTTCAACCTCCACCACCTGTCTCTGACCATCATCAAGCAAGACCTTTCTGGATATCACTTCCTGCATAGACAAGTTTTGCTCCTTATGTCAAATAAAAATCAGCCCACATTCAAATTCCAAATGCAATGGCCGCAAAAGCAAGTGCTGTAACATTAGAAGATACTAAGCACATTGACATCTAATTCTAAAAAGTTCGTAGCATGTACATAGTTCAAATGCAATCAGTTGTTTGAGATTTAGAGTAGGACGATAACAATATCCAACTTGCCTTAATATTTTTGAAAACCCTCCTATTATCAGGGTCAGTGACAATGTTGTAAACTGCATCTGGAGGCAAACCGACATCAAAATCTACACTGAGGTTGCAGAGAGAACCTTTCGGTACACTGACCTGTCAAGACTAACGTCAGTTCCCAACTGCCAACTGGACCAAGAGTTGATTAACCACACAATATAGTACCAAAATTACGAAATAATAATTTCATTATCCTAAGATAACCTTAAACAATAAAATTCCTAGCCTATCTTCTCTGCTGAAGAATTTTCCTCCAGGAATTCTTAGTTACAGATGGCACAAATATGAATCATATTTCATCAGACAGGAATCTCCATTTGAACAGAATGAACTATCAATTGATATCTAGATTCAAAAGCTAAACGAGTCATTCTCTTTCAATACTTCAGTCAATTATCACAGAATATACGAAAAGAAACAACTTTCCCAGCAACGTTCTGTTACCTTTATTTTTGGAGGTTGATCAGACCAGGAAGAATTTTCTTTCCAGGCTTGTAATTGCTTCTCCAGGTTGATTCCTAAAGCAGCAGACGATCCATTTTCCTTTCTCAACGGATTGACATCATCATATTTCACTAATTTCTTAAGCTGTGACTGCAATCAAATGCAATTTTAATGAGCAAACAACAATTAACAAATAAGCTTGTCTTCAGATATGGAGGGAGAGACAAATACTGAATAAGCACTAGCCTTAATAGAATTCTGAAGCTTGTGCTGGAGCTGTACAAAAACTGCCGGATCAAAAGCCTTCCGGCTGTCAGTTCTTTTGCTCTTGAGAACTCCTATATTTCCTGCTTTCCCTTCTGCATCACCCATTTATGCCTGAAATCCTTCAAGAATAAGCATTGATGACTGAAGTTTGCATCTACCTAAAATCCTATTCCAAAGCCCTATTTCTAGTTACTAACTAGTATAATTACTGCACTTTCAAATTTTGTTGGTAGAAAGGAGATTTGCAAAACTAGGTAGCCGGTAAACATCCCTTACTGTCAGTTAACCATCCAAGGCAGAATTGTACCAGCACTATGGCACACAAGAATTGAATTCAACATATGCTACTTTGGCATTTTTGTTTATAAAGCAATAATACTAACATAACCAAATTACACTAGGCGATTAAACAGGCAGCAAGCTCCTCTCCCATCACCCAAACGCCATCACCAGAATTTCGACATTAAAAACCAAAACAGACAAATGAAATGAAAAGGAAATATTAATCAAATTACATACCATCACTCTCCATGATCGCAGGAATAATATTTAACAAAAAGAAAAAAGAAAACTTAGGAACGTTTCCGGTAAAATCCGACAAACTAAGGAAGACCCGGTAAAGAAACGTGAATGGATTCACTTACAGGTTGGATCCGACAACAAGAATATCCCTTTTCAATAACGAATCACAAACTCAACTTCTAGCTCAAAAAGGAAAATTAAACCCAAAAACTTTGCTTCCTCGTTCAAATCTCTTCTACTTGTCCGCTCAGATTTAAGGTGGCACGTTGTTCCGATGGACATTTAGTTTCACGAAACCACAAGTCCAAACAGACTTTTTTCATTCACAGGGAAAGTTTCTCCTTTTCAGAGACGCAATCCAACGGCCTTCTTGGACCTCTATTCTGTACGTATCTCATGAACGCCCGGCGATCGTCCACGTAGATAACTTCTTTTTCCGAGCCATGAGATAGCTCTTAGGCCGACATGTGACTTTTGTGACTTTGACCTGCTTGTCCGTGTCTGAATTCTTATGTTATACTGCAATTTTAACGTGTTAGGTGTTGGATTACTTTTTCGTTTTTAACTCCTGTTTTAGTTAGAGAACTTAATCTGAATATACCCACCTGTCAAAGTTACGGCTTTAGTCCTAATTAACTATCTCCAAAGGAAAAACGGAAAAAAAAAAAAAAAACACAAAGAAGAATGTACTCCCAACTCAAACAAGGCTCTAAAGTGATTGCTGGAAGCCTGACCTCCCCCTCTAGTGAGATTTCTGCTGAAGATGTTAAAGGAAAGGAAATCAGCGACGGAATTCATTTGTGATTGAAATCGAATAATTATAGGCTCCTGATTATGTGCATAATTATATCCCTAAAATAGTTTAATTACTTAGTGGTTTGAGTCGGGATCTTCATCGGTTAGGTATTGTCTCTTTTGATCGTCAGATCCTTTAGTGAACCATATCCCTCTCGTGGGGGCATGCGGGAGTCTAACCTGTGACATCAGGGTTTTATTGCGTTGAGACGCACGCCTCTCACCACTGGCCCGCATGCCTCCAACAGAGGCATAGGGTTCACTAAAGGATCTGGCGACCAAATGGGACAATACCTGGCCGGTGAGGGTCCCAGCCCAAACCAAAAAGGCGTAGCTCAGTGATGAGAGG
>JANZLF010000003.1:11756932-11774667 GCA_026546835.1 Erythroxylum foetidum
CAGCTTTGAAAAAGAATCTATACAAGTTCTAGAGGCTAACCAAGCTAGGTAGAAATCACACAAGATGAGAAAGAAAAGTAAGGCTCAAAATTCCTTCCAACAAGGTTTTATCTAAGATATTTCTTTCCTCAAATCAAGTTATGCCACAAGGTTAGTAACATTGCACCAAAGGCACTCTACTATGCTAATCAACTAAGAATAAAAATTACTCAAATCAAATGCATTCAAGCCCTGACATGTCAGTGCTCACATGTAAAGCACAATAATTCAAATAATATTCAAATAAAGCTATAAAGACCAATTTGATTGAAAAAAACTCAGCCAACTGATATGAAAATATATATGAATAAATGAGTTTGTCAATTGATCAGGGTCGAGAAGTTCATCTTCCCGATGGATTTCTTAGTCCTTGACATGGAGGAAGATATAGACATCCCCATCATTCTTAGGAGACCTTTCATGGCCACTGCACGGACCATCAGCGATGTGCAACATGGAAAGCTCATCTTGAGACTTCAAGATGAAGAACTAGTGTTTGATGTGTTCAATGCTATGAAACATCCTTCTACTCTTGAGTCTTGCCATTTTATGGATATTTATCCTTCTGATAATGATGATTCTTCTATTGTTTGTGTAGATTTGTCAGAAGGGGAAGCGCAAAGAATGATTGAAGAATTAGGGGAAGAATTGCAAGAAGAGTTGGAGGATATTATAGATGAGTTGGAGCAGGCATATTGGACACATTATAGAGCATACGAGCCTCTCTAACGTCCAGTCAAGCTATATCCGAAGCCTTAAATTGAAGAGCCCCCTTCTCTTGACCTTAAACCCCTTCCGAGTCATTTGAAGTATGTTTATCTTAACCTACATGAGCACTTATCAGTTATCATTTCCTCTTGTTTGTCAGGTGCCATAGAGGAGCAGCTATTGAGGGTACTGCGGGACCATAAAAAGACAATTGGGTGGTCCATTACAGATATCAAGGGTATAAACCCTTCTTTTTGCACACACCACATTTTCATAGAGGATGGAAGCAAGGCAATAGTGCAGCCCTTAAGGAGACTTAACCTACACATGAAAGAGGTAGTGAAAGATGAGGTAGTCAAGCTTCTAGATGCGGGTATTATCTATCCCATTTCTGATTCTGGTTGGGTTAGTCCTGTGCATGTGGTGTCAAACAAATAGAGACAATTCTGTGCATTTTCAACCACTTTGGTTGAAAATGAGAAAAATGAATTAATAGCCACTAAGAAGGTAACTGGGTGGAGAATGTGTATAGATTATAGGAAGTTGAATGATGCCACAAGAAAAGATCATTTTCCTTTACCTTTCATTGATCAGATGATTGAGAATTTAGCTGGACATGACTTTTATTGTGCCTCAGATGGATATAGTGGATATTTGTAGATTCCTGTAGCCCCCAAAGATCAGGAGAAAACAATTTTTACATGTCCCTATGGTACATTTGCATATAGACGCATGCCATTTGGGTTATGCAATGCTCCAGCTACATTTAAAGGTGCATGATGGTTATTTTTTTTATATGTTTGAATCTTGCATTGAAATTTTCATGGATGACTTCTCTGTATTTGGTACTTCATTTGACACATGCTTAGATAACTTAGAGAATGTCCTGATTAGGTGTGAAGAGACCCATTTAGTGCTAAATTGGGAAAAATGTCATTTCATGGTACAAGAGTGCATTATTTTAGGTCACAAAATTTCTAGCAAAGGTATAGAGGTAAACCTAGTAAAAATTGATGTCATTAAGAAACTTCCACCACCAAATAATGTTAGATCCATTAGAAGTTTCTTAGGCCATGTTGGTTTTTACCGTAAGTTCATTAAGGATTTTTCTAAGATTGCTAGACCTTTGATTAAATTGCTTGAAAAAGATTTTGTTTTTAACTTTGATGATAAATGTTTGACATCTTTTCAATTGTTAAAGGATATGCTTGTGACTACACCTATTCTTATATCTCCTGACTAATCTCTTCCTTTTGAATTAATGTGTGAAGCAAGTGATTACGCAGTAGGTGTTGTTTTAGGCTAAAGATGAGGTAAAATCTTTTATCCCATTTTTATGCAAGTAGGACACCAAATAGTACACAACACCATTACACCACCACGAAAAAAGAGATGTCGGTATTTGTGTTCACTTTTGACAAGTTTCGCTCATATTTAGTTTTGTCTAAAGTGATTGTGTATATTGACCATGCAGCTTTGAAATACTTGATAACAAAACCAGACGCTAAACCAAGACTAATTCGTTTGGTGTTACTTTTGCAGGAATTTGACATTGAATTAAGGGATAAGAAGGGAGTCCAGAATTTTGTAGCTGGTCACTTGTCAAGGTTAGATGAAGTTGCTACGGATAGTTCAACAAAGAAGGACAATCAGGAGACTTTTGCTGATGAGCATCTAATGGTTATGATGGTCACTCCTTGGTTTGCAGACTATGTAAACTACCCTGCTGGTAATATCTATCTCCCTGATTTTTCTTATGCTCAGAAGAATTTTTTTTTTGTCTGAGGTAAGATACTATCTTCGAGATGATCCTTTGCTTTAGAAGATTTGTGTGGATGGTATTATTAGGGGCTGCATTCCTGAAGAGGAAATGTCCTTTGTGTTACATCATTGTCATTCTAGAGAGGCTAGGGGACATTATGGTGCATGTATGACAGCTCATAAAGTTTTAGAGTGTGGTTTCTATTGGCCCACCTTACTAAGGGTTGCATATGCATTTATCAAATCTTGTGATAGGTGTAAAAGGTCGAAAATATTAGTAGGAGACATGACATGCCATTGACTAACATTCTTATTTGTGAAGTTTTTGATGTTTGGGGAATACACTTCATGGGACCATTCCCTAAGTCTTTTTCCAATCAATATATATTGGTTGCTGTTGATTATGTTAGCAAGTGGGTAGAAGCAGAGGCATTGCCCACGAATGAGTCTAGACGTGTTGTTAAGTTTTTGACGAAGAATATTTTTACACATTTTGGCACACCTAGGGCTATCATTAGTGATGGGGCGTCACATTTTTGTAACAAAATTTTTGATTCATTATTAGCTAAGTATGAGGTGACCCATAAGGTTGCTACTCCATATCACCCCCAAACTAGTGGACAAGCTAAAGTCTCAAACAGGGAATTAAAGAAAATACTAAAGAAAACTCTTAATGCTTCTAGACGGGATTGGTTTTTAAAGCTAGATGATACACTTTGGGCATATAGGACCGCATTTAAGACATCCATAGGCATGTCACCATTCAAGATAGTGTATGGGAAGTCTTGTCATCTTCCAGTTGAGTGAGAGCATCGTGCATACTGGGCTATCAAATTTCTTAATTTTGATTTGTCTTCTGCAGGTGCCAAGAGACTTATACAGCTTTACGAGCTTGAAAAGTTCCGCTGGATGTTTATAACAATTTGAAGATGTATAAGGAGCCTGTGAAAAAGTGGCCTAACAAGAAGATCCTGTGCCGAGACTTTAAGGTAGGCGACCAGGTATTGATTTACAACTCCTGTCTTCGTCTTTTTCTAGGGAATCTTAAGTCGAGGTGGTATGGTCCATTCACGGTGATCCAAGTCCTTCCTTTTGGGGTCCTTGAAGTTAAACGAGAAAATGAAAACCTGTTCAAGGTAAATGGACAACGGTCTAAATTGTATATGCCCAGGTTTGTGGATAATTTTGAGGAGCGATTGTCTCTTCAAGACACTTCGCCTCCTTGATCGCAGTGCATGCCTTTCAGTAGGGCTATAGTTTTATTTCTTTTCTTTTCTTGTGGTTTCCTTTGATTTTTCTAGATTAATGCATTTCTTTGAGTTGTTTTGCATTTTCTTTAGGGTCTGTATGGTTGGTGACAAAGATTTCTTGGTTGATTCTTTTTCAGGGAAGTTTCTTCTTCCTCTTTCCCCTCTTTGTGATTGATTGTTGACTATTTGAACATTAGGGACAATGTTCATATTAAGTGTTAGGGGGGGATTGAGGTTATGTGCATGTTGATGTTTATAATATTGATGTTGATGATGAGAGATACACACTTGAACAGTTGTGACTCTTTTGGTAGCTAACTTGGGTCCCATTTTTTATGAATTTGACCATACGATTCTGTCAAATTAGTTGGATGGAAAATTGAGTTGTTTGCATGAACTTGGAATAGGCAGCTTGAGAGGATAGTGAACCATGTGGATTGATTAAAGTAGCCAATTGCATAAACTTAGTCAATAACTGATGCTTAGTGATAAGCATTGTATAGAGTTTTGATGGATTTTCATTTAAACATATTTGAGGTCTTGAATTATATGACTGTATCTCATAATCATTTATTTTCTTTACTGTATGTGAGGCTTCCCTATATGGATTACCTTCAGAACTTGCTCTGGACCTGTTTGATACTGCTAGTTACATAGTTTATGGACATGATAAAGGCCTTCTTTGTTTTTAACCTTTAGTTTAAATAACCCACCAAGTTATTTTTCCTATGTTATCCCCTTTGAGTCTTTGACCTTGTTGTTTTTGTATTAATCACATTGCATTAAAACCTGAAAATCTTTTAGCCAGACCCTTTCGCAAGTTGAATGAAGTACTAAGTATCTGATGTCCTTGACTTAAGGACTGTTGTCTTATTCGCTATTCTGAGATGTTTTAGAGGTACATTTACTCAGTTGTTGTTGATTTGTCCTACTATTATCTTCTTTATGTTTATTGTTACCAAAAAATAAACAAAACAAAAGCAAAATCTTTTATGTTTATTGTGACAAAACAAACAAACAAAACAACAAAAAGGAAAAGGAAAAAAATCAAATAGTAGCATTGGGTAGTGATTAGTAGTTGTAGTATCGTGGTTCTATTTGCACATCTCAGAATTTCTTTTAATTGTCCCACATTACTTAATGCTTTGTGAATGCTTGTGAGTAGCCTTTGCTCTTTTTACTTCACCTTAACGTAAGCCCCATTACAACCTTTCTTAAAATCCCTTTAGATCCATGATGACATGTACTCTATATAGTTAAAAAAACAAGTGAATTTGTAAGCCTATGCTAGTGTGATCTTTTAGAAGAAGCTTTGAGCGAAACACATCCCTTATACACTTGAGCGACATGAGTGAATATCGTGAGAGAAGTCCATTTTAATTTTGTGCTTGATTTTGATCAAAAGATATCTACCTTTGATTTTGTTTATTTCCATTGAAAAAAGATAATGATATATGTAGTTGCTTGATAATTGAGTTCGCCGAATTTTAAGGGATTGCAAACACTTGATTTTCGTTGAAAATGAAATGACAGAATATGTTGGTTGTGATCCAAGTAAGGTGCTTGAGGATAAGCAACAATTCAAATGTGGGGGTGTTTGTTAATGAGCATTTTGTATTAATTTTTTATACATAATTTTCCAAACTATTGTCCATTTCATGTTTAAATTGCACTAATTAAGAATTATTTCTTTTAATTTTAGGCACATATTGGATTTGGACAATGAGAGCAAAAATTCACAAATTGGGAGCTTTTTACACCTAACAAAACACAAAAATGTTTAAGTTTGGCTTGGATAAAAAAATTAATTAATTAAAAAGGCATGAAGCTAGCTGACGGCAAGGTGAGAGCAGCAACGTGCGTGTGTTTATTTGACAAAAGAAGGCAACTGGCGTGATTTAGAGGGACTGGAATTATTCAAGACATAAACACAAAAGAAGAGGAGGCTGTTGGTAAAGGATTGAAAAAACGCAAGAGCTAGGCATGAATGTGTGTGAAAGGTGGACCAAACAAAATTTTGAATAAATTAATTAATACATAAGAGACAAAAAGAGAGGCGACAATTAAGGAATGAAAAACGCTGAAGTAGTGGATGAAGACGGTTGTTGAAGTAAGAGGACATGAGCAACTGTGCCTAGAGGAATAACAAACAGCTGGGGAGAGAACAACGTGATAGCTGTGGGGAAAAACAACGTAGCTGTCGGTGGAGATGAATATACGTTAGCTGTTAGAGAGGAGTTGGATAAGCCAATCCATCATTGATGCATAGCACACACAAAACACTCTACGCTCACACAATGAAGACATCTGGTGCATGAAATGATTAAACAATAGCTAGTGAAGGGAGACACAAAACACATTAGTTGGAAACCAAAAACTTTGGCTGGACGAGAGGAACACGCAAGCAGCTATTCACACAAGCTTGGAGTGTTGGCTAAAACGTCTTTCAATCCTAGCAGCCACAGTTTTGTTGGGATTTACTTTTTTTACTCCTTATTTATTTTAATTGTGTGGATTTAATCAATGCAAACATATATTATGACCATAATTTATGTTACATTGATGAATATGTGTGAGTAAGTATTTCTTTTCGGTTAAGGTTAAGATTGATATTAGATTAGGATAATTTTTTTAGTATTGATTTTTGCTTGATTGAATGCATATTTAGTCCTAATTTAGTTTGATCAGCTAGCTTAAGGCCTTAGATGATTGAATGCCATAACCAATGGGATTTAATTTGTCAGAAAATTAATCAAGCGACATACTTGAGACTAAAATGTGGACCAACCTTAGGATCTTGTGTGAGGATACCTAGGATTAATGAACTTAATTTTAGGCTTCTTTTTTTAAATGCCTTTAAATTCGAATTATCTATGAACCATGTGGTTAACTCAGATTTAGAAGAGAAGGGAATTCCTACGAACATTGGGCTCAACTTGCCTAAGTGAAGTAATTCCTAGATCAATCCACCATTACAATTTTTAATGTCCAATCCAATTGAAATCTGATACCTTAACCAATTTCAGTCATTTGATTAAATCTAGTCATTTTTTAATTCATACCTTGCAATTTTCATATTTCCTTGATTTGCTTACTTTATTTTATTTTATTTTTAAGTCAATCAATTCTTGATCGTCCGAGTAATTTTTCATCATTTAATTTAATTATCTTGTATGTTAGAATTCCCTTGGGTATGATATCCGGTTCTTACTATTTTATATTACTTGTCAACGGGGTGCACTTGCCTCTAATTGGTCTAGATAGAATTTAATTTATATTTTTTTGTTAAACTGCAACAATTGATTGACTAAATCCCAGTTGAATTCATATTTAGGTGGTGTATCAATGGGTGGATACATGCCATTGCTAACACCTAGCTAGACATAAGCAGTTCTTGATAATAATACTTTTGTGTCTTGTAAAGTATCAGCTTTTTTGAAAATGGGGTATGAATTGAATACTTTGATGAATATTTCGCGGTCTTTTGCAAACTAATCTTTATAATTTTTAATAGCTTAAATAAAACCAATGGGAAATTATAAGAGCGTATTTAAAGAGGTTAAATAAATGGTATCCACAAGACCACTTAGAAAAAAGAGGTAAGTCGTTATTGGTTCTGCATTGGGAAAGATAACAGATTTAAGGCGATATCTTCCTCTATTTTGTGGATAGTACTAGAATATTTTTTGGGCTTTAGTCCATTCATTTAGGGCTTGGAAGTAGTCGAAAAATCCTGAGGTTATTTTCTTCATTTCTTCCTTAATGGCTTGAGTAGGAACAACATTAATTTTGTCAAGATTTATAGGTTTCCCTAATGATTTCATATTAGAAGTGTTGGGTTATTTTTCAAGGGCTTGTTTATATTGAGGATTCAAAGAAGGTTCTTTAAAGTCAGATAAATCTTTTTCAATTTCCGCCCTAGTTTTATAACTTCGGTAAATAATAGATGGTTTGTGATTGATATGGATTGAGGCTTGATGCCATTCTTCATAAATTCTGGCCATAGGTCCATTAAAAATGAAATAAACTTTGTCTTCTTGGTGGTCTTTTTTCTTTTGGGATTGTGATGGAATAGTTGAAGGGTTGGTTTCAATGGGAGTTGACATAGGAGATTGAGTGATTTTGAAGGAGTAATTGGATGAATCATGGGGGAGTTTGCAACAGAATGCTTTTCTAGTAAGGTGATAGTAGATCGTAATTGATTGATTTCTTTTGTCACTATACTTACTTATTGTTGGAGGCTTACTAATTATGCTTCTTTCTTACCAAGTGACTCCTTGAAGCTTGCTATAGCTACTTCCATTCTCTTGTTAGAATATCTGCAAGACTATTATTAGAAGATTTTATATAATGAGTATGAAAATTATATTGATTAAGTTCCAATTTCCACCTTATTAACCGTCCTTGGTTATAATTATTATTAATATTTTCTCATCAAAACGCATGTTCCAACTCCGTGATGCTTGCTTTAGTCTATAAATGGACCTTTGCAACTTGCAAACTTGATTAGGAAATTCTTTAGATTCAAAGCCCTCAGGTTATGTCATGTACACATCCTCTTACAAATTCCCATTGAGAAATGTTGTTTTGACATTCATTTTCCAAATTTCATAATCATGTCTACAGCTATAGCCAGTAAAATCCTTATATATTTAAGCATTGTTACTGGCGAGAAGGTTTCATCAAAATCAACTCCTTATTTTTATCTGTAACCTTTCACTACCAACCTTTCTTTGTACGTATGTACATTTTCATATATGTCAGTTTTTCTTTTAAAAACCCATTTGCACCCAATAGGTACTATACCTTCAGGTACATTCACTAAAGTCCATACTTAGTTAGTGTACATGAATTCCATTTTGGATTTCATAGCTTCTTGCCATTTTAAAGAATCAATGTCTGACATTGCTTCTTTAAATGTAGTCGGCTCATCATCTATGAGTGATACGTTATCCTCTCCATGCTCAATATGTAGATCTAATCTAATAGGAGGACAACGTATCCTACTAGTTCGTCGCGGACTATGTGTTTCTTGAACTCTCTATTGTACATCATATGTATCAACTTGATTTTCTTGTTCCATGTCGATATGAATTTATGGTTCTTAAACTTCTCCAAGTGCAACTTCACCCCCACTACTTTCTGTTGAGAATAAACTCTTTTTCTAAGAATGTAGTATGTCTTAAGACAAACACCTTTTTCTCAATAGGATGATAGAATTAATGGCCAAAAGTTTCTTTCAAATATCCCACGAATTTACATTTATCTTATTTAGCTTGAAGCTTATCAGATATAGTACACTTCACATTAGCGTCACATCCCTAAATCTTTAAATGTGACAATCCAAGTCTTCTACCAGTCTATATCTCATATGGTATCTTATCAACTGATTTAAATGGAACTCTATTTAGTAGATATATAGTGATTTCAATTACATATCCCCAAAAGGATATTGGAAGGCCTACATGACTCATCATGGAATGTACCATATCTAATAGTGTATAATTTCTCCTCTCAGAAACTCCATTATGTTGTGGAGTTGTAGGAGGAGACTATTATGAGAGAATCCCATTCTCTTTTAAGTAACCAAGAAACTCGTGATCTAAGTATTCACCACCTCGATCTGATCTAAATGTCTTAATACTTTTACCAGTTTGTTTCTCTACCTCTAATCTAAATTGTTTAACTTTTCAAATGATTCAGACTTCTGTTTCATCAAATACACATAACCATATCTAGAATGGTCATATGTGAACGTAATGAAATATGTGTATCCACTTTTAGCATTTGTGGACATAGGTCTATATACATCTGAATGTTGACCCTTTCCCTTAAAGGGTAGTTTGGTCATCTTTCCTAATAAACAAGATTCACAAATTTCATATGATTCATAATCAAAAGGATCCAAATATCATTCTTTATGCAATTTTGTGATTATAGTTTCATTGATATAACCTAACCTACAATGTCATAAATAAGATGGAGTTTGGTTACTTAATTTACTTTTCTTACCATTTATGTTAAGAATTGGCCTTTCTAGATCTAACTCATACAAACTATTTGTAAGCAATCTAGATCTATAATAAACATCATCTTTATAAAAAGAACAATTGTTATTTTTAATAATAAAGACAAGTGCATTCAAATCCAAATGAGAAATAGAAATGATGTTTCTTGTGATAACAGGTACATAATAACAATTATCAAATTCTAATATAAGGCTAGAAGGCAAAGTTAAACTACAAGTCCTTATAGCTAATGCAACAACTCTTGCTCCATTGCTAACTCGCAGGTCCACTTCGCCTTTCTTCAATGATCTACTCCTTGTCAACATCTGCAAGTTATTACACAAGTGAGAACCATAACTAGTATCTAATACCAAAGAATGTGGAACAAAAATAGAAATATTGATCTCAATCATAAACATACCTGAAGAACCAGCATCCTTAAGCCTTTTATCTTTCAGGTTAGCAAGATAAGAAGGGCAGTTCCTCTTCCAATGTCAGTTGACCCCATAATGAAAACAAGTGTCTTTTGGTTGTAAATTTTTTTTAAAACACATTAAAAGGGGGTTTATGGGTGTTTGGCACATGCACTGTAGCGCAGGAATAGGTCACGCAGTCAAAGGCACGCGCCAGTCACGATTGCAGGAGATGCCTACGAGGATGAGGAGTGCGTATGGGACACACACCCATCGTCTTCTCTAGAATCATCCAACTGCTTCTGGAGCTGCTCCACGCCCTCGTCTCTCTTCCACAACTGCTCCTTCCACGTTCCACAAACCGCAGCCACATCGCAATAACCGCAACACCACGTTTGTTGCAGCCTCAACTGTCACACCAGTGGTCACTGGCGTGTCCTCTCCACCGCGCAACAACGAACAGCACAAAGCTATGCCATCGATGGATCTCGCGTTGCTTGTGACATCACCAGAGACACCAACTAAAGGCGTTGTACGATGCCCATTAGTGGTGTCGCACATGATGGGTCGCCTACAGTCGTGATTCGTCGCACGATGGTGACATGTTGCCAGTCGATGGATGATTAGCGCCCCTTGAATTCTTTAGAAAACATCAGCAGAAACACAAAATAGAAGAACACAAGGCAGTATCGTTTCACAAACTCAATAATAACACAATATCATGTATAAACATTCAATACAGGTTGATAAAATTAGGGATTTCAAAACAACAAGTAATTAGGGATTTCAAAAACCCTAGACATTCAAAAAATGCAAAATTTCTAGATGTTTAATGAGCAATCCACAAAGGCAAAAATATGGCTTCGAAAAATTATAAACCCAGAAGCATACGGAAAAACTCAAAAGCTAAAACCAGGGTAGATTCGTGGAACAATTACGAGCACATGAAAACAATTTTCAGATCGCATACAAACCCAAATCGGATAAACCCAGAAAACACAAACATGCTTTTGTTGATTTTAGGGTTCAATAAACAGAACATGTATAATCAGAAAACATATACATTCGATGAACACAAACAAACAAAAAAAACAATTTCCAGTCCAGCTTCGGGAAACAATTTCAAAACTCTAACAAAACAATCACTAAAGTTATTTGTCTTTTCCAAAGTATTAAAGTCAAATCAATAATAATAATCAAGCCTCTAATTCAAGATTAACAATTAAAGGAGGCTCTGATATCACTGTTGGAATCCAACCCTGATCGAATCACAAACGTAGTGGAAAATAACTTTTTTTTACAGATTCCGAGTGGATCTCGATAATTAATTAAACTTGAATCAAGCAAAATTTGATTTAGAAATCGTACCTTGTTCCCTTTCTGAAGAAAAACTTTGAATCGTTTCTCTAAGTGATCAATCACAAGTTGTTCACCTGTCTAGCCTCTGATAGTATTCACAGAGCAATTTTCAAACTGCCTTTGGAGGAAGAAGACAAAAAGCGCTAGCTTCTATAAAACTCTTTCCTTTAAATAGAAAAATCAAGGTAGTCTTTTATTAAAATTAAAACTCTTTAATTATAATTAGAATCAAATTATAATTATAATTAATTTAATTTTAATAAAATCAAATATCTCATATTTGATTCCCAAAGTTTCTCAAACTTTATAATCAAGTCCAACTTAATTAAATTAAATTTTTTTTCACAAATTGCTCTTTGATGTGTGACCTATTAGGTTCCTAATAAGTTGGCAATGATTATAAATTATAAGTCTAATTCACAATTAGAATTAGATAAATTAAAACTCCTTTTAATTTATCTTTTATTGTCTAATTAAAAAATTCATAATCATAAATCATGATTGATGTCTAGCAACAAATATAATGATTACCTAAATATTAAGAATGTCAAAGTGATTGACTTAATCTATCTATGCATAGATATAATGTATAATTTAATCCTTTCGTCATCCATTATTATAATTGGATAGAGTATGGATATAGTGTCTACTCTTATCATCCCATTATGTTCATTCTTGCTAATTAGTAATTGATTTATAATTGAAAATTGAAAACTCCTTTTCAAATATCAATTCACTCTGTCTAGAGAATTCCATAAATAATTACCAATCAAGAGCAGTAAAATATTCTCTCTAATTACTTTAGAGTGACGAATCCTTTATCGACTTACTCAACTTCTATATATGGTTGACACTGTATCCAATTATTACCTACAGAATTATCCTATGATGATTCATAAGTAGCATCAAAATACAATAATTCCCACACTAGATACTTTGGTAATCTCAAGTCTGAGAATTAATTATAAAACAATCATTATGAGATAGTCCATAGATACATAAGTAATATTCCATTCGGAATTCTCATAATCGGGTTAGTTCAGTGACTTATTTTTTAATAATCACCCACACATTAGTTTAAGTATCTTTATACTTTAATTCATGAGCTCATTTACTTTCTTCATAAGAAAGAAACATAATGTGTGCTAGTTTTATCATTTCAATAGTATCATATCTTAATGAAACTACAACTAGGAACATTTAGGAATAATACATAAGTGTAAATTGAATATCATAATTATGATCTTATCATAATTTCAATTACACAGTAATTATTCCAAAGATTTTATCTTTACGAATAATAATTAAATAATTAACAAATACATAAAGATAAAGAATGCCTTTTATTAATTAATAATAATGTCATACAAATATTTACAACCAAAATAAATTGGCTGTAAGGGTATAAACTAACAATTTCTCACTTGCGCTAAAGTCAATTGCTAATGTATCGAATACCATAGACATCTATATGTCTATCATGTCTCTTTTGAGATAGTGGCTTAGTAAGAGGATCCGCTAGATTCTCTTTAGTGGGAACTCGCTCCAATATTATGTCTTTTCGCTCCACTATCTCCCTGATCAAGTGAAACTTCTTGAGTACATGTGTTGGACCGTTGATGAGACCTGGGTTCTTTTGCTTGTGTAACAGCACCATTGTTGTCAAAATACAATACTATAGGCTCAACAATGCTAGGAACCACTCCAAGTTTAGTGATGAACTTCTTGATCCAAACTGCTTCCTTTGCCACCTCTAAAGCTGAAATATACTTTGCTTCGGTCGTTGAATCTGCAATGGTTAGTTGTTTGGAACTCTTCCAACGAAGTGCATCACCATAAAGAATAAAAATGTATCCTGACTGCGATCTGTTAAGTCAAAACGACTTTACGTCTAATAATTTTGGTGACAATCAAATAATAATAATATTATAAAGAAATAAAATGTTTTGATAAGTGTGTTAAGCGTGAAGAAAACATAGAAGAAGAGTAAAAACACAGACAATAAAAAGACAAAGACACAATAGTACGTCAGATGGTTAGTCAGTTTGTGTTAGTTACAGAACTCAACTGAATAACGATTATCAAGATATAAGAAGCAAGAATCAAGAAGCAGTTATCAAGAAGCAAGAAGCAGTTGAAAACTTAGGCTATAAATATTAGTCGTAGTCGAAGACTGAACAATATTTTAGCTTTCAAGTTATTACTTACAAAAATTATATATTAGTTGTGTAAAACACGAGAGCTATTTTTACTGTAAGAGAGAAAAAATAATACTTGGTGTAAAAGACCTGAAGAGGCTCTGTAGAGAAAGAACACTTTTACATTTTGAGGAGAATAGTGAAATCTCAGAAGAATTCTGAGGACTGAACGTAGTCCAAGGTTTGGGGTGAACCAGTATAAAATCGTCGTGTCCATCTTGTAACTCTCTACTTTAATTTCTATTTCTCTTATACAAGTATATAGAAGTAATTTGCAATTTAATCACGAAGATATTTTCATATAAACATTGTGATAGTCATTTAATAGCTTTGAAAAAGTTAGTTTGGAAGGAAATATCAAAGGGGCTTGTATTTCATGAAAAGAATACACAATTCAACCCCCTTCTTGTGCATTTTGTATATTGTATGTAAAGACTATACTAACAAGTGATTTACTTCATGATCTACTATCGTTTTGATCTGACTGAAAACTGGCATCCGAATAACCCTGAACTCTCAGTTCAACTCCTCTATAGACCCAAAAAATATCTTTAGTCCTTCTTAAGTACTTCAAGATGTTTTTCGCAGCCGTCCAGTGACCTTCACCAGGATTAGCTTGATATCTGCTTGTTATGCTCAAAGCATAAGCAACATCAGGTCTAGTACATAACATTGCATACATGATTGATCCAATTGTCGAAGCATATGGAATACAATCCATTTTATCTCTCTCCTTATGTGTTTGTGGACACATAATCTTTGAGAGAGAAATTCTATGCAACATAGGTAAGAATTTCCTCTTGGAGTTCTCCATGCTAAGCCTCTTTAGCACTTTATCTATATACGTGGATTGAGATAATCCAAGCAACCTTTTTTATATATCTCGATAGATCTTTATACCTAGTATATAAGCTACTTCTGCCATATCCTTCATTGAAAAGTTCTTAGATAACCATAACTTAATAGACTGGAGCATTGAAATGTCATTTCCTATTAGCAATATGTTATCGACAAAAAGCACTAAGAAAACGACTACACTCCCACTTACACAAGGTTCATCCATATTTTTTTATAAAATCAAACTCTTTGATTATCTCATCAAAACGGATGTTCCAACTTCGTAACACTTGCTTAAGGCCATAAATGGATCTTTATAACTTGCAAACTTGATTAGGAAATTCTTTGGATTCAAAACCCTCAGGTTGTGTCTTGTACACATCCTCTTGCAAATTTCCATTGAGAAATGTTGTTTTGACATCCATTTGCAAAATTTTATAATCATGTTATGCAGCTATAGCTAGTAAAATCCTTATGGATTTAAGCATTGCTACTGGCGAAAAAATTTCATCAAAATCAACTCCTTGTTTTATCTGTAACCTTTCGCCACCAACCTTGCTTTGTACGTATGTACATTTCCATCCATGTCAGTTTTTCTTTAAAAAACCCATTTGCACCCAATAGGTACTATACCTTCAAGTGCATTCACCAAAGTCCATACTTGGTTTTATCAAAAATGTGGATGAACCTTGTGTTTACAAGAAAGTAAGTGGGAGTGTAGTTGTTTTCTTAGTGCTTTATGTGGATGACATATTGCTCATAGGAAATGACATTTGAATGCTCCAGTCTATTAAGATATGGCTATCAAAGAACTTTTCCATGAAGGATATGGGATAAGCAACTTATATACTAGGTATAAAGATCTATAGAGATAAATCAAAAAAGTTGCTTGGATTATCTCAATCCACGTACATAGATAAAGTGCTAAAGAGGTTTAGGATGGAGAATTCCAAGAGGGGATTCTTACATTTCCCTCTCAAAGAGTATGTGTCCACAAACACAAAAGGAGAGAGATAAAATGGATTATATTCCATATGCTTCGACAATTAGATCAATCATGTATGCAATGTTATGTACTAGACCTGATGTTGCTTATGCTTTGAGAATAACAAGCAGATATCAAGCTACCCCTGGTGAAGGTCACTGGACGGCTGTGAAAAATATCTTGAAGTAGTTAAGAAGGACAAAAGATATTTTTCTGGTCTATGGAGGAGCTGAACTGAGAGTTCAGGATTATTCGGATGCCAGTTTTCAGTCAGATCAAGACGATAGTTGTTTAGTCCAATTCATGTAGGTATTTAGGTCATGTTTGCATTTATTTTACATATTCATGCATTCATTTTAATAGCATTTTTAGGTTAATTTATTTACTTTCACTGGGTTTGTTATTTATTTTATTTTCTATTTTTTTTTCATAAAAGCATAAAATTTGGCCTTAAATTGGAGATTAAGAAGTTGCCTTTGCAAGTGAACTCTAGCAAATATTCACGCAACTTTTGGGAAGAGAGCACTAATGTAACTTCAAGTGGGACACCAACACAAGGTACCACGCTACACTCATACTCACCAACTCAACTAAAAAAGACTCCCCACTCACCAGAAGCTTCAGCACTTACACTATTTTCATTGTGTATTACACAAAGACTCTAGACACTAAGCAACTTAAGACACGTTAGCAGCTAGAAGAAAGGAGGCATGGGCTGGTTTTAAGACAAACAGAAATAACACAAAAATCACGTGAAAGAGAGGGAGAGGGAGATAACGTGAACAGCATGGAGGACATCAAGCCAAGCTCCAGCAAACAATCCATGCAAAACCAGCCAAAAGGCTAGCCACCAAGGGAACAACGTGAATAGGTGAGCAAGCTTAACTGACAAGAAGAAAATCACAGACCAGCGTGAATGGAAGAGGAAGGACGCCCATGCAATACCAGCTCCTCATACACTGCCAAGAGAAAAAAAAAGGACTGGTCTGGAAAACAAAAGGGAAGAGAGGAGCTGGACTACAGGGTGTGCGTTACACAGGGAAGTAGGGTGACAAATATATAGGTGTTGTGCGTTACATGAGAAAAAAAAAGGCAGTAGAAAGGAGAGCTGAGGAGTGTGGTTGAACTATAGAAAAACCAAAGGAGTGATCTGTTGTGTGAGAGTTAACTGAAAAATAAGAGGGAATGTGAGTGTGAAGTGCGTGAACTACATAGGGGTGTGTGCATGGGCTGTGTGTGAACTAAGGTGGGAGTGAGGAGAGTGGGCGTTACTTGGGTGAGAGTGGTGTGTGAGGGTATTTAAAAACGAAAACAACGTGGTCTGAAGGGAAGGAGAGCAGGCGTGAACTAGAGAGAAGAGGGGTGCACAATGTGAAGAGTGTGTGTGAGTGAGAGGCTGGAGAGGGAAAAAAAAGGAAGCATCCACGTTGAACCAGTGAGAGGAGCTGAGAGGGCTGTGCGTGAACCTGAGGGCGTGGACTGGAAGGAAAAACGTGAGCTGAAGGAAGGTGAGCTGAGAAAAAGAGACAGAAAAAATTATAAGAGCTGGGGAGCTGTGTGTTGTCTAGAGGGGAGCTGGTGGTTCAAGAGAAAACAGGGTGAGTTAGCAAGGTGAGATCAACATTACAAACTAGAGGAAGTGAACAAGTGAGTGAGTGAAGTGTGTGAGAGTGAGAGTGAAGTGTGCGTGACCAGAAAAATTATGAGAGCTGGAGAGAGTGGCGTGAATTGAAGCTAGAGAGGAGAGCTTGGAGCTGGTGGGTTTGAGATCAAAACAACGCAGACGCAGCTTGAAGAGACTACTCAGTGACGCAAACAACACAAAGAGGGGGAATTCAAAAACTCATTCATTATCTGATTTATTATTTGATTTCTCTTAATGTTGGTTGTTGACCTTAATGCTTGTGGTTTTTATCCTATCATGATTGAGTAAGTTTCCTCAAAGCTTCAAGGTTGGGCTGAAGCTTTTAGCAAATTTTATGGATTAAATTTCGGTTGATTTATTTTTATGAATTTTTGGTTTTGATTTTTCTGTTTTGAGAATAATTTTGCTGGTATTGTGTTTGGCCAATCATTACTTGACGTTAGTTGTTAATTGAGGAACCGATAGGTGAAAATTAATAACGGAACTCCAAAACAGGGAACTTATAAATTTCAGATTTAGACATAGACTGAAT
>JANZLF010000003.1:11844856-11873646 GCA_026546835.1 Erythroxylum foetidum
CCGTGTCGTATCCCGTGTCCGTGTCCGTGTCTGTGCTTCTTAGGAATCAGCCTATATGAAAGGCTGTGCCTCCCAAACACACTCAATCCAAAAATTCACGCATCCCCTCTTACATGTCATTCCCCTCCTTTTATATCCCATCCTACCCCAATTATTAGGTGATACCTGTCCCTTATTTATAACTAACTCACGTGCTAGGATTCTCCAACTTCTTACGACTACGGTATACTAATGGCCTTCTAGCTCTATCATATACGAAAGAAGGAAAGAAGGCATAAAAGACAAGCTGCTTGTAAAGGCCATTTCCTCTTGTCGCAATGCCAAGGGAGCTGTTTTTGCTTATGTTTAGATTCTGCATTTGGATTATGCCACTCTAACTGTTGTAATGTTCTTTTACAGATGTCTTCATGGTTTTAGGTGCTGTCTTTGCTGGATATTGTGTGTCCATGCTTCAGCAGGGATTTGGATTACCTTTCTTCTCAAGAAATGTACAACTCTTACTTTAAAGATTGATTATGATTTTTTCTTCAACAGTTTTCAATATGCTTTCATCTTAATTAGTACTATCCATCATTGAGCCTTTCCTTCGGTGGTTGATGAGGCCTATTGCCATATCCTCCACCAAGGCTTGACTGTTATTGGTGTCTGGAAGGAAAGGATTTAGAAGTTGATCCAATTGGGTCCCAGTTAATAAAGAAAGAAGAACTAGTACTATCCATTTTATTGCTTTCTTCTATATGATTATTAGAGAAAGTTCACATCAGAACTGTTGAGTCTATTTCCTTTGGGAAACACCATGGATTGGTTTTGTCATTCTTTCTTCATTTAGATTGGCTATTATTAAGCTCTCATTTTTCCATTTAAAATATGAATAGTTTAAAGAATTTTAGAGGTTGAAAGGATGAAACTATTGCCTGAAGAAGATGTTTGATTTTGGCTTCATTGATTTTCTTTCCTGCATTGTTAATCCGTTGCTTAATCTGATACGTATGTACTTACATGTGCAGCAACAATTTTCAGACACTGAATTCATAGAGCAATCGAAAATGGAGAAACCCACTCTAATTGTGGAGAGCATGAAAGAAGAACCTGGGTGGCCATCTTTCGGACAGCTTATGATTGATCTGTCTAAGCTTGCACTTGAAGCATTGGCTAATGTTTTCTTCTACTTGGTTCCTTCTAAGTTAAAATTAACTAGACCTCGGAAAGGTCTCACACCGTTGAAAAATTCCCTAAGAATGCCTGAAGATGAGGTAGAGCCCCCATTAACTCAAAAACAAAGTACTCCTCCCCCTCAATCCGAGATGAGACAGGTCCACACTCCTATTACAAATGATAAATATTCAGAAATTAAACCACCTAAGACTAAATTAGCCAGTTTCAAGGATTCTTCACTATCAAGCAAGCATCGTTCCTCAAAAAAGCAAGAGCAAGCAGAGTTCTATGGATCAGGTGAAGTTCCGCCTTATAATAGGTCCAAAAGCAATAAAGAAAGGACACGGCATCGCCACAGGGATAAAAGTGGAGAAGTAGCTTCTGTACCCACTGGGACAGAGCCAAAGCCAGTTGAGATGAAGCCTGTTGGTTACAATTATTCAAAATTCGATCATTACAATATGAGGAGCAAGTATGGGCTGGAGGATACCTACCGACTTTGATCAAGCTACTACTCTTTGAAAGCATACTGCTAAAATTTTCATGTTTGTCCTCGTTTCAAGTCAAAGAGCGCGCTGGGCTTTTCTCATTCAGGCCGAAGAATAAAGTAGAGCAAGATGTTTCTTATTATGGAGGTGGTAACATAAGTTGGAATGAAATCTGAGGACATGCAAATACTGGTGACTTGTGCAGAGTTTAAGATTTGGTGTTCAGGCCCCTCTAAGCTATGGTGATCAACTTTTTTCTTGTTGAGAAACTCGTTGTTCAGGACATAATATCTAAGCATCTAGTGTAGGCTTCTTTCATTTCTTTGTTGTCTTTTATCTGGACTTCAACTGATGCTTATGCTGAGACTGGTGATTCATGTTCTAAGAGTATTTGCTTGCCGCAACAATGTCACAGGAGAATTTGAATTTGACCACTCGAAACGGCTTGTATAATCTAGCAACTGATTTCAAAACACGGAAATCGTGATTGCTTGTGTTGAGTTTTATAAACTTTGACGCAATTGGGCAAATTGTCAATTTAAACGAAGGTAATGTCATTTTCTTTTTTATTTACGTTGGGCAAAGCAGGGACTTTTGATTTATAAACTTCTAGAACAGTATCATTTTCAGTTCTTCAAAAATTTTTTTTAATTATTTAGATTCTTGTTAATTTATTATATTAAAAGCCATTTATAGTTTTATTTTCATAAGACAAGTCCTTGTAGTTTGTTAATTGTTTAAATAAACTTATATGATGCTTGTGGATAATATTATATTTATATTTAATTATTAGTAAGCTTAGATTGAAATTTTAATTTACTGTTTAGACGAAACAGTACAAAAGAAGATAGTTTATGTGCTTAATAGATCATAGTGTTTATTGACAAATTTAAAAGGCAAAAGAGATTTTTTTTCGCCAAAGAGTTTCATAAAATTTTAACTTAAATCTTAATATTTGATAGGGTTCAAAAAATGTATTATTATAAAAGCCGTTTTATTTGAATCCTAAGTTGACGAAACCAACGTTATAAGTATCGCTCCATATTGGCCGGTACAGGAACGATATCGGTTAAAATGGTACCAATCGTGAGTACCAGCCAATATTTAAAATTCCAGCCATATACTGGTCGGTACCATAAGGTCTAAAAAAATTTCTCTCTCTCTCTCTCATTCTCCTCTCTGATGGTTGTTTCTCCCCCTATGGCCGACGACAACACCTCACACCCTCCTCGGTTCCTCCATGCCCCCACCATACACCGTCCTCTCCAATCTCCATGCTTCACCACTCATCATGACCGAACCATTTTTAGGCTTCATCGCACGCCCTCATCGATTCCTCCACTCTCCACCACCATCCATCGTGCACCATTGCCTGCCACCACCGCTTCTAGAGTTGTCACTCACCAAATCTAGAAAAGATTTAGAGTTGAATGAATGATGCATGATTTTTTTGATCTTATTGGTTATGACTTGGTTCATTCACGGTGTAGCTTGAGATTTAAATTTTAAGCATATCATAACATTTGCATTTGTAGGTAATCACAAGCTATCATCATACAACATAAACATGACTTTTAGGCATTACAAGAGTAATTATGAATATGATTCTTTCCAATCCATGTATTAGAAATTTATATAATTAAAATGAATACACTTTAATAATTTCTTCTTCTTTTTATGCTAATGAAACTTAACTAAAATCTCCTCCATCTTCCTGAATAAAGAATAAAGAGGAAGAATAGTTAATAATTTTCCTTAGTTTCAAATAATAAATTTAAAGCATTTCCTGAAGAAGTGTTTGAAGTTTTGACATTCAATTTATCTTTTCCTTGGAGGACTACTGTAAATTATATAAAATAATGGTTGCATTCTTTCAATTCTAAAAAAAAGGATATCTTACAGTTTATACATTATCTTTTAATAAACTAAACTCCTTGTTACTTATATATTATACAAGATATCTCAATTTCTTTACGAATTTCCAAAATCAAATCTAAATAAATTCAATACCTTGGATTACAGTCAAGCTCTTTTATGATTGTTGATACCAAACTTGAGCTTCTATAAGAAGTCATTAAAGGGATTGAGTCAATGTCATAGGCTTGCGGATTACGCAGAACTTAATGCTATCAACTGAAATCATGCATCTATCAATTCTTTCATTGTCATGAGAAATTGATATGTATTTATTCATTGAATTGTATGTCACAAAACATTTGATCAATTGTTTTAAGTGATGCATGAAACTTACTGCTGAAAAATAAGTTCAAATGTAGTCAGTATGTGAAGCTTAACATTCAACCTACCATGCATGCAATTTAATCATAAGTTAATATATCTTGTTACTTCAATCATATGTGATAGAACTAATTTCCTTTTACAACTTGTAAATCCCTACTAAAAGTGTGGTGTTTATTTATTAGCTACAAGTTTCACTTTCGTACATATGAATGTAAGTGTGTGGTTTATTTATTAGCTACAAGTTTCACTTTCGTACACATGAATGCATCTTCCATGCCCATAAATATTTTTCCAATTAATAAACACAAACATATGCTCTAATATATATTTATAAATGTTCATCTATGGAGGTAATTTATACAAAATGAGTTTTTTTACATATAATGGACTTGTGTATTATGTAATTGTGTATGTTAAAAACATGAATTATTGGTTTATAACTTATTGATGAATTGTGTTAGGCAAATTTGGATTGTGTTTGATGAAATTGAATTGTGTATGATTTTGATATGTGTCTTCATTTATTGTTACAAATTAATGGAAGGAAGTTCAAGTACTTCTAATCAAATTACTTTAGGAAGATACAATGATCCAGCTGGGGCTCACGTTGTATTGGTCCCGGGTATGAAGAACCATACAATTTGCTTATTTTGTAACAAACATTTGAAAGGTAGAGGAATCACTCGATTGAAGAAGCATTTAGTTGGGGTTAATGGAGATGTTGAATAACGTGAAGTGGCAAATGAAAACATTGCTTAAAGAACATCAACATGAGAAAGACAGAAGGAAAATGTTGAATTTTAAAATTGATAGTGAAAGTTCGTTTGCTAGTTTTTGGGGTAATTGTGGAAATGTTGAAGGTGGTAGTGTTCCATCTCAAGCCCAAGAAGAAGTGAATGTTACACCTGGACTTGAGGGGAGGAAAAGAAGAAAGTAGATGAGTAATTTTTTTTGCACCACAAACAACTTCTAGATCCAAACTTTCAATTCATAGTGCAGTGCAATCAAGAGATGCAGCTCACAATTTTGATATGACAGTAGCTAGATGGTGGTATGGCACAGGTTCATTATTCAATGCTTCTCAATCTTATTATTATCAACCTATTGTAGATGCAATATCCTCTTATGGTCTGTGATACAAAGTTTCTTTGATTGATGACTTAAGAGGTAAACATTTGAGTTGCTCAGTTACTAGAATTAAAAGTTATTTGGTTGAAAGAAGAGTGAATTGGGCTACTTTAGGTGTTCAATCATGTGTGATGGTTGGATAAATAGGAGATAAGAGCCTATTACTAATTTTTTAGTTTATTCTACAATGGCTCAATGTTTTTGAAGTCTATTGATGCATCTGGCCTTATTAGAAATACTTATACTTTATTTGAGATATTTGATGAAGCTATGAATGAAGTAGGGCAAAAAAACATTGTTTAATTTATTACTGACAATGATTTCACTTATAAAGGGACAAGAAGAAAGTTACATAATAGGTATAATTCTTTTTTTAGTCTCCTTGTGCTACACATTGCATTGACCTAATGTTGGAGAATATAACACATCCTAGGTATTTTCCTATTATTGATGAGACTCTGCAGAAAGCTAACAAGGTGACCAAGTTCATTTATAATCATGCACTAGTGTTGAATTTAATGAGAAAAGAATTTACCAATGGTAGAAATTTGTGTCGCCCTGGTGTGACAAGATCTGCAAAATTTTTTTTATCACTTTAGTCTTTTGTTTCGATGAAGAAAGAGTTAAGACAATTGCTTATAGGTGATAAGTGGATTGCATCTCAACATGCTAGGTCTAATGCTAGATTGGAGGTTTCTAACATTATACTGGAAGATAGAGAATTTTGGACTTAATGTTAATTTATTATCCGAGTTTGTGAGCCTTTGGTGAGGGTGTTTCGATTGGTTGATATTGAAGAAATCCTGGATGCCATGGAAAAGGAAGCAATCAAGGCCAATATGAAGCATAGGCCTTCTTTGTATACACTGTACCTTGTAATCATCAATGAGAGATGGCAAAAACAACTTTCTTCTTTATTATTTACAACTGGGGAGTTTTTGAATCCTAGTGTATATTTTAGACTACATTTTTCAAAGAAAGCTGAAGTAGTAGAGGAACGTTATTCACTATTACAACAATTGTTGGTCATGAAATGATGTAAGATCTCTTAAGCCCACAAATTGAGCTTTCTAAACAGTCTTCTAGAGATTTTGGATTGTCAATTGCTATTCGACGAAGAGCAAAACTTTCTCTAGGTATTTGTTAAAAATTAATTATCACTTTATTTTATTTGTGACGCTATTCTTGTTATCTTACAATTTACAGTTTCTTAGTGGGATCAATTCAAAAGTGGTGTTCCATAATAGTAAAGGTTTGCATTTCATATTTAAGTCAATGCATGAGTGCAACAGGTTGTAAACGAAATTGGAGCACATTTGAATTCATCCATGCTAAGAAAAGGATAGATTGAAGCATAAGATATTGAATGACTTGGTATTCGTTCATTACAATTTAAAGCTTCAGGAAAGGTATTTTATTATCATTATTAATTTTGATGTATTTTATTATAATTTTCTAATAATTAAATTGTATTGTTTATTAGGAGTCTTAATAGTATAATTACTTAAACAGATCTTATTTCTATTGATAATATTGATCTTTTGGTGGATTGGGTTTCTAAGGAACCGTATTTGATAGATATGAATGACTAGGAAGATAATCTTAGTTGGGAAAGCATTATCATGTCATTTGGTGCAATGAATTTGAATGATGATGATGATGAGGCTCCTCTTAATGATGGAAATTTTGTACCAAATGATAATTGGGGTCAGTGTAGTTATATCAGGTATCCTCCCGTAGACAATTGAATGAAGTTCCAGGTTTTTGTTTTTCCTCTTCTTTTAATTTTACTTATATTTGATGTATATGTTAAATTTTATATATACAATGTAATGTAATTGTAAATGTTTTTATTATAGGTTTCACTTTTACTTTGTTGGTTCCTCATCACGAACTCTTATCGTAAATTGTAATAGTTTGAGAGTTGAGGATATTTATTATTCTTTTTATTGGATATGTTGATGTGATTATTATTTATTATATGATGAAATGTAATATTTTAAATACTTTGTATTGTGCGTAATTTTATATTTGTATGATGATAATTGTCTTTCTTCATATTAATTGTGGTTATTATTTATTATTATGATTTTTGAAAGCAGGGTTGATGTAAACTTATAAACTATACAATACAACTGTAAACTATTTATAAGTTTATAAGTTGATGTAAACTTATACACTACAACAGTGGACTATTTTGCAATTTCTGAAAAAATTCAGAGACTATTTCATAAATTTAAAAAATTATTCGAAATGATACCCAGTATTAATTGATAGTGGTACAGTTCGTATCAAAACCAAATCTGGTACTAGGTCCGGTACAGTATTCACAATATTTCATAAACCTCTTTTCTTTATGAATCCTTTGATAATTTATGACTTAAAAAGTGTTTACTTGTCACTAAAATTTGAAGTACTTATTTGTTATTATAAACACATTTCAAAGTTATAAATGTAATTGCAAACCTAGTAGTAACAAGATGAACTATCTTAACCTAATTTTCTTGCTTTCTTAACTAATATTAAAATGTAAGATGATCATGTGCAAAAATTATGGTCTTAGATGTATGTGAAATAAGATTAGTGATAGGTGTAAATTATACTATGTTTTAATAGATTTTTAAGTGTGCTTTTGAGTGTTACTTACATGATTATCATGTATATAGGCTTTGAATTACGTTATTATTAATGTTTGTTAATATTTTAAGTGATTTTGTGGTTTTGAGCATGATTTGGATCTTAATTTTATATTTTAAGAGGTTTGTAATGTGTGTTTGAGTGTATGGAAACAGGAAATCGAAAAAAGGAGAAGTGGAAGTATGGAAGCAGTATGCAATCGTGACTTGCCTATCACGATCTTGACAGAGAGTGCAAACAACAATTCCAACAATTTCAGTTGATTAATGTTTGTTCTTAAATTGTTTTGTGACTTTGATGTTAGTTGATTCAATACAATTTCAGCTTTTCAGTTGATTCAAATGGTTACTTATAATATTTGAATTGTTTTGTTCTAAGTAATTTTTCACCTTTCTTGTGTCTATATTATTGCATGAACACAAGAGTCACTTGGAGTTTAAGCAAGATCGCTGAAACTTTAGCACTTGATATCACCCTATTAGAACAAGCAATTCAAAGAGCAAGATTCCAAGAAGAAGAGATCAAAAACAATGGTGGAAGAATTCAATCAAGGAGACCAACAACAAACCTTTATGGATTTCATCAGACTAAGGTTCACTTGCTACACATCAAGGCATGAGTTGACCACCAGTTCAAGCTGCATCATTTAAGATTAAGCTAGCTTTGCTAAACATCCTACAGAACAATGTGCAGTTTTATGGATTAACTAATGAGGATCCTAATGCTCATTTAGTGAAGTTTCTGGAAATATGTGATGCTTTCCAATATCATGGAATACGAAAGATATCATTAGAATGAGATTCTTTCCTTTTACATCAAGGGATAAAGCTAAGGCATGGTATCATTCATTAAGCCCTGCAAACATTACAACTTGGGAACATATGGTGTGTGCATTTTTATACAAGTACTTCCCTCTCACCAAGATGAAAAAGTTGATAAAGAATATCACAAAATTCCATTAAAGTGATGGGGAGTCACTTTATGAGCATAGGAATGGTTTAAGGATCTGCAAAGGAGGAGCCCTCACTGTAACCTACCTGAAAAATTCCTTCTGTTAACCTTTTACAATAGAGTTAATCCACCTACAAGAGGCACCATAGATGCATCTTTTGGAGGATCTCTTATGCGGAAGATAGTTGTGGAAGCGGAGGACTTGTTAAAAGAGATGGTGAATAATAGTAGTTGAGCAATCGAAGGACTTAATAGAAGGGATGGCAAATAACAATTGTCTTTGCTCGTTGGACAGAAGTAGACAACAGTCGACTTTTCGAGATGATAAAGGAGTCACTATTGTCAATTTGATGATAGTAATGTAGGCTGAGATTAATAATTTAACAAGATATCTTAATAACCTCTAAGCCTCTTCATCCGCTCTGGTTAGAGCAATTCAACATAGATGCGAATCATACAGGAAAAGTAACCATTTTACTGCTAATTGTTTTTTTCATGCAAAATAATAACATGGATAAACTTAGCTACATGGATACACAATTTGGTCAAGGAGGAGGAAACAACACTTATTTAAACAATTGCAACCTTGGGTGAATGATAAGTGTAAATTGCATCATGTTTTAGGTCATAATTTTATATGTATTTAGCTATTAATTCTATCATTTACTACGTGTTTATGTTAAAATTGCATTAGTTTGTTAATTATTTGTATTTTAAGTGTTTTATAGGTTATTACAAGTCTTTGAGCTTAAATACTATGTTTTTGAGGTACCTTAATATGTTTGCTAGTGTTTCAGGGTCAACATCAAAGAACGGGGAAGTTTCAGAGACATTTGGGTTGAAACAGCGGCCCACAACCATGGGACAATAGGCCATACTCATTAAAGAAGCACCAGCGCATCGAGCAGATACACAAACACTTACAAACTTCACATTTTGAGGAATTTTTTGTACTTTTCGGACCCTAAAAAAATCCTAAGGTTACCCAAAATGTAAAAGACTATTTAAAGAGTAACAAAAAGAGAAGAAAAGGAGCTTTTGCATCAACCACTTTTGAGAAAACCTAGAGAGAATTGTTGAGAGATAGAGAAAAAGAAAAAGGAAGAGAGAAGTGGAGAAGAAGCTGACATTAACGTACTTCCTGGATTAGGAATTTCCCGACGTCACTGCCTCCCATCTCCATTCAAGATCACATTTCTTATTATTTTTCATTTTTATTATTGTATAGAATTGGAAATATCAGTTTGATGATAGGAATTGTGAATGTTGAGATGTTCTAAACTCACCTTCAGTTTTTTTAATCTTTGATTTAATAAAATCTGATTGTTTTTATGTTTATTGGATTTATTGTGGTTAATTTCTGTGATTGCATAATTCGATAATAAACTGAGAGGTGAATCGAATGAAAAATACTTAAATTGGCTAATGAGAGTTAGGTGATTTAATAAGAACAAGAAATTAATCAAATCAGTAATTGTGTGAAGAGAGATCTCGTATAGGTTCCCGATAGTTTATTGCACAACTTTAGATCTAATTAGGGTTTTGGATAGGTTGTTAATTGAGAAATTGCAATTTTCCATAATCTAATTAGGGTTTATAATTTAAATTTAATGGTTATAACTCGAGAGAGAGTAATCAACCCTAGGATCGTCTAGAGCCAATAATCCAATAAGTTATAATCGATTAAGTTAGCGTTAAAGATAGGTAAAATTTCCCTTTCTCTCAATTGATAGTTCCTTTAGGTTAATTCTTGAGTGTGATGAAATAGCTAAATTGTTAATACTTTCGTAATTGATTATTGGATTGAATTGGGTGATTGAATTGAATTCTTGTTTTAATTTTGCTATCTTTTGAAAATTTGAGAATTATGTTGGCCTTAGATTTAGGACTAGATTATCCCTCTTAGTAGGATCAACACCTCAGGTACTACGTGAAAGACCCATGCACTTGCAGATTATCAAGTTTAATCATTAGAACTTACACACATCGAAAAATCACGATTAGTGGAAGAACTACCCAAAATTTTCTTAGTTGAATAATACAGGAGGTCAATTTCAATCACAAGGGCCATTTGGATTTTAACAGGAGAAACCCGATTCTACGGACTTTAAGTTAGAAAATTTTTTAGACAAGCTCGTAAACATAGATGAAGGTCATAAGAGATTGGAAGAGAAGTTTTAGCAACTCACTAAAAACCATGCCTCTTCTATACATCAAAATGAGTCAACTGGAAAACGCATTGTCAACAAGAAGTGTGGGGAGTCTCTTGAGTAATACTGAAGCAAATCTAAGGGTGCAACTTAAAGCAATCACACTTATAAGTTGGGAAGAACTCAAGTAAAGAGAAAGGAGATAGACATGAGTCAGTACCCTCCTTACATTGTCTCTCCGCCATATCTACCTAAGATTCCATTCTCCCAATTATTAATAAAGAACAAACTAGATGCACATTTTGCAAAGTTCATGGAGAAGTTGAAAACTTTGTAAATTAATCTATCTTTTATGAAGGCATTGGAACATATACCCAAGTACACAAAAGTTTCTTAAAGGCATATTAACAAAGAAGCAGACTTGGGAAGAGAATCAAACAGTTGCACAGATCGAAAGTTATAGCTCTATCATCATCAGTCATATGCCTTTGAAGCTGAAAGATCCTGGAAGCTTTACAATATCCTGTGTGGTTGGTGAGTTGGAATTTGCAAAGTGTTTATGCGACTTAGGCCCTAGTGTAAATCTTATACCTTTGTCAACCTTTAGGAAATTAGGGCTCGGCAATATAAAGCCAACTTCAATGAGTATTCAGTTGGTAGATCGATCCATAAAGAAATCATTTGACGTGGTAGAGGATGTTATTGTTTAGGTGGACATGTTCATTATTCCTGTGAATTTTGTCATATCACTACAACACAAAGTGCTTTAGGCAATAGACAAAAGTGGAGCTATAAGTACAATTATCGTTGCCTTTTTATTAAGGTAATAGAATCCATATCGTTACAAGAAGTGACATTGCAATAAGTATAAGGCAACATAATTTTTTGATTAGGCAACAAAATAAAAAAATGTTGCTCTAACTTTTGACTAAGGCAACACATTAGTTTCAAACTATAGTAATAATGCTAAATAGAGATAACAACACTTTTAAGTCTTTATAAGGCAATAAGATGAATTTTTTAAGGCAAAAATTGTAATAATAAAAGGATCAATTTATTCTTTCATTACGAATATTATTTAACGTAAAATCAAACTCTCATCATTATGTGGGCAACATCAATATATACATTAGAAGAAATATATAGATATTGATGTATGTCTTAATTGCCTGTTTAGTATCAAATATAAATGACAAAAAACTACATTTATATATAATATATATTCCATAAGGACTTGTAAAATTCAATCTTTTAACATATTCAAAATACAAAAGACAAAATCACTACCTAAAATATTCATCTACATTATCATCCTCCATTTGGTATTAATTTAAATACTAAACAAAACTAAGTATGAGCACTCTAAAATTCTTCATAAAGTACCTGGTTGTCCACTTATAATCGCTACCATCCTAAAAAAGAAACGAAACAAGTAAATTAGAATTATAAAACTACTATGCTTATAAATAGGTAGATATACCTAAAGAATGAAGTATGAAAAATAGGACCTTCATTGGTTACAATCACCATTCATTCTCAGAGATTACAATCACCAATTAAATTACCTTTATGTTCATGACAGATGTAGGTAGAGACCTAATATCATTTGCAATAGTAACTTTAAAATCATCAAGTGTTTAGGTTGATGTCAAAGAAACCTGACAAAATTACCAATATATTAAACATCTAGACGAATAGGGTGCATAGAACGTAAAACTTAATTCCAGTTAAGACCTTGCTCAACTTGACAACATCCTTTATTCTCACTTTGTCATCATGATATTGTCAAAGTAAATTGAATACCATAATTAGTATGCCTGAAACTTAGTAAACATAACCAAGATACTCTATCACTTTGTTTTCAAAGAAAATCAAGTATATACAATCCTTCAAACTTCAATAAACTCAAGTATCCAGCTACTACATATATCATAATCTTTTCATCAACACATATAAACAAAGTCAAAGGCAGACACCATTGATCAAAGGTAAAATAAAACTAAGATGGATTTTTCTCACGATGTTCACTCATTTCACTCAAGTGTTTAAGGTGGGTGTTTCACTCAATATTCCCTATAAGATACTACACTACCGTAGGCTTGCAAATTCACCAATTCTCTATCATATATATTACATGTTATAATCGATCAAAAAGAGCTTCTACTAAGGGTTGTAATAGGAATTGGGTTTAAGGCAAGACAAAAGGGTCAAAGGATAACTCATAATTATTAACAAAGCGCTACGTAAGAAGGGACAACTAAACATAAATTTTGAGATATGCATATAAATACCACGAACTACAACTACTCATCACTAACCAATGCTACTACATTTCCTTTAACAATAGAAACAAAGACGCTTTTAATCAATAAAGCCATAAACAAATATACTTTTCTTTTTCTTTCTTCTTCTTCTTTTTCTTTCTCTCTTTTTTTTTCTTTTGAATAACATTAAAACAATAAGGAAATAATAATAGAATAAATCAATAAAACATGAGTAGAAGTGCCTCTCAAAACATCTCAGAATCGAATACAAAACAAAAATCCCTAAATCATATACATCAAATGCTCACTTATTACTTTATTAAACTAATGACAGGGCAAGGCTAATGGGTTTTTCGAGTTTCAATGTAAGGTGATTACTTCAGAAACAAACAAGGTTAAAGGCTCAAAATGGTTGGCAAGGGGAAAATGAGTTGGTGGGTCATTTAAGTTAAGGGTTCAAAACAAAGAAGGCCTTAATCATAGTCCAACTACTATGACAGAATGGCACGGTTTAACATTCATCACAGTTCAAGTGCAAAAACACAAAAAATTTAAAACTGGCCCCACCCACACACTTAAATGGGACATTGTCCCTAATGTATTGAAATAAAAGAAAATAAAAAAACACAAGTAAGGGGATGAGAACATAGGGACTCAAAAAGGGCTCAGTGACTTGAAATCAGAATTCACAACTCCGATCTTGCATTCCTAAAAACAAAACAAACAAAAAGCAAATAAGGTACTCAAATTAAAGCAATAATAAATAAAAAGAAACCGAAACATTAAAGAACTAAAATGAAAGGATAAGGTTGGGATGCCTCCCAACAAGCCCTTGTTTAAGGTCACAATTTTGACCCCTATTAATTGATATCAACTAATGTATGTTGGAGCTTCAAGCTCCATCATTTCCACAATGTGCATTTGAAATCCCTCAAAGTAGGGTTTGAGATGATGTCCATTGACTTTATACTCTTTCCCCGTCTTGGCACTTCTGATCTCCACTACTCCATAGGGATATACTTGTGAAACCTCAAAGGGACCTATCCATTAGGAGCGTAACTTACTTGGAAAGAGCTTAAGGCATAAATGATTTAAAAATACTTTCTAACCTACCAAAAATGTCCTCCTAGAAATGTTGCGATCATGGAGCTCTTATAACTTCAATCGTCTATGGACACCAACAACTTCTAACTCTATGTTACACTTCTTGATTTCCCAATAAGCCTTACATCGTAGCTCTATTAGAAGGTGGCATGGCTTCCCAAAAACAAGCCTAAATGGTGGCATCCCTATTGGAATCTTGTATGTATGCCCCTAAGGCATCGTTGAGGTGTAAATTCTAATCCTTCCTACTAAGATTCATCATCTTCTCTAAGATGAATTTGATCTCTCAGTTGAATACTTTAGCCTGACCACTCGTCTGAGGGTGATAAGTGGTTGAGACTCGATGCATCACTTGATATTTCTTCAGGATGGTCTCAATCATCCAGTTGTAAAGTGAGTCCCCTATTGCTGATGATGGCTTGCGGGACTCCAAACCTTGAGAAAATGTTGATTTCAAAAAAGCTTCTACCATTCGAGAATCATCAAGTCAGGTGACTTTTGCTTCCACCCATTTTGACATGTAATCAACTGCAAGAAAAATATATTGAAATCCAAATGAGGAATAAAAGGGGACCCATGAAGTCGATGACCCAAATATTAAAAATATCACAAATTAATATGGGTTTTGAGGCATTTCCCCGCAAGAACCTAAATTACCTATGCACTAACAATTGTCATAAGTCCTATAGAAATCATATGCATCACGAAATAAAGATGGCTAGTAAAACCCAAACTTTAGAACCTTACGAGTTGTTTGCTTTATGACAAAATGACCTCCACATACATAAGAGTGACGAAATGTCAAAATGGAAAGAAATTCATTGTCAGGTATGCACCGTCTGATGACTTGATCCGCATAAAATTGCCACAGTTAAGGATCATCCTCTCCTTTTGTTCCTTGGTGAAATCTATAGGAAATTTATGAGAAATCAAGAAATTCACTATATCAGCATACTATGGAGCTGTCAACTGTATTGGATGTAGTTACTCATCTAGAAAATCATCATTGATAGGGACTGTGTTAGCAACAGGCTTCGCTAAGCGACTCAAATGATCTGCTACTTCATTCTATGAGCCCCTCTTATCCTTTATCTCCACATTGAACTTCTGAAGTAGGAGTATCCAATGGTGATCCTTGGCTTTACCTCCTTCTTCGCAGTAGATACTTCAAAGTTGCATGATCAAAATAAACAGTAATCTTAATACCCAATAAATAAGACCTAAACTTATCCAAAACAAAAACTACTGCAAGAAGCTCTTTTTTTGTGGTGTTGTAATTTACTTGGGTGTCATTCAAGGTCTTCGAGGCATAATAAATATCATGAGAGATTTGCCCTACTCTCTGACCCAAAATTGGTCCAATGGCATGGTTGGAGGCATCACACATTACTTAAATGACAAACTCCAATATGGAGGTTGTAAGATGGATGTAGTAACCGACTTCTCCTTTAGAGCATGAAACGCCTTCTTGCACTGCTCATCAAAAGCAAACTCTTTGTCCTTCTGAAGCAACCTACACAATGGTTGTACAATCTTGGAAAAGTCTTGAATGAACCTACGATAAAACCCTGCATGGCCAAGAAAAGATCGAACTTTTTGCACAAAAGCGGGGTAGGGTAAAGAAGAAATAAGGTCTATCTTGGCTCTATTAACCTCAATACTCTTAACAAAAACTACATGTCCTAAAATATCCCTTGTTGAACCATAAAATGACATTTTTCATAATTAAGAACAAGGTTACTTTCAAGATATCGTTTAAGTACCAAAATGAGGTGATCCAGGCATTGTTCAAATGAATCCCCATACACAGTAAACTCATCCATGAAAACTTCAATGATTTTCTCAAGATATTAAGAAAAGATGCTTACCATACACCTTTGAAAGGTAGCGGGGGCATTGCACAATCCAAAAAGCATCTTTCTGTAGGCAAAGGTGCCATACGAGCATATAAAAGTTGTCTTCTCCTGGTCCTCTAGAGCAATAACAGCCTGAATGTAACCTAAATAACCATCAAGAAAACAATATTAAGCACGACCAGCAAGATGTTCTAACATCTTATCAATAAAGGTAGGGGAAAGTGGTCCTTTCTACTCATCAAGTTGAGCTTGCGATAATCTACGCAAACTCGCCATCTGTTCTGCACCTAAGTTGTAACCATCTCTCTTCTCTTATTCTCCACTACTGTAATGCCTGACTTTTTAGGAGCAACCTGCAAAGGACTTACCCATTTGTTGTCAGATATGGGGTATGACACCCACATCTAGCAACTTCATCACTTCCTTCTTCACCACCTCTATCATCGATTTATTGAGATGTCTTTGCACTTGACGGAATGAGGTAGCTCCTTCCTCAAGAAGAATCCCGTACATGCATAAGGAAGGACTAATACCTTTAATGTCTATAATTGTCCATCCCAATGTCGTCTTATACTCTCACAACATACTAACGAACTTTTCTTCTTGCTCCTTTATAAGATCACTTGCTATGATAACTAGAAGTGTGTTATTAATGCCAAGATAAGCATATTTGAGATGAGTCAGTAAGGGCTTGAACTCCACTTCTGGTGCATGCCCAATAAAAGGTAACAACCAATTAGTACTAATGGGAAATTCTAAAAAGTGAGGGACATACTTGCCAAAAGGACTCATCTCAAGGGCCCAAATTGCTTCCTTTAGATCCTCTCCAAAATCGAACTTTCTTTGTTAATAACCAGATATCTTTTGCTCCAGCGAGTTAGTCAATGCTACCTCCAAAAGGTCACCTGTAGAGAGAAGAGACTAATGCTCCACCAAAAAGTCAAGAATATCTGCCTTGGTGACCGACTCATAATCTGATGGATAACACATGTCATCAAATATATTGAAACAAAAGACCTCACCATCAAACTCCATAGTCAACACTCTGCTATGTACATTAATTTTTGTTCGAGATATATTCAAAAATGGCCTGCCTAACAAAATTGTCGAATGGCTCAATGAGCCCTCATCCTGCATATCTAACACATAAAAATCTGTAAGGAAAACAAGCTCATTAACCTGCACTAAAACATCCTTAATAACCCCATTAGGATATGTGTTAGATCTATCATTCAGTTGAATGATACACAGGTATCCTTTAATGAACCAAGATTAAGAGCTTTAAAAATATATAAAGGCATAACATTGATCAAAGCTCCTAAATCTAACATACATCTCTCATACCTTGTGTTATCAATCTTACAAGGAATGGTAAAAATAACTAGATCCTTGGACTTAGGGTGTAGCTTCCTTTATAAGACTGCTGACATATTGCCCCCACACTGATCTTCTCATCTCCCTTCAGCTTCCGTTTGTTGGTGCATAGCTCCTTAAAAATTTTAGCATATCGCGAAACTTGCTTAATTGCTTCGAAAAGAGGGATATTAACTTCCATCTTATGAAAGACCTCCAATATTTCCTTTTCCTTCTACTGTTGCTTATTCTTTGCTAACTTGTTTGGAAATGGAACAAGAGTTGAATCATTAACAATAGGGTGTGAAGTACTTACCTGAGGATGGTGATCTGCCTTCTTCTTTGTTAGCTCAGTTTCTTCCTCTTCTTCTTTCTCTGTCCCCTTCCTTGGTCTTTGTACCTCCTCGCCAGTTCTCAAGTTATGGCATAAGCATCTTCTCTTGGGTTCCTTTTAGGTTGACTAGGTAACCTTGTGGAACTTAGGCCTGCAACTTCCCCATAGCATCAGCTAACTGACTAACTTGATTTTATAAATTCTTCAAACCACTCCTCGCTTCCTGCTAAAATTGAAGAGTGTTAGATGCTAACCTCTTAACAATTTTGTCTAAGGACAAACCTCCAACTTGTTGTTATGGTGGTAGTTATGGAGGTAGTGACTTTGGTTGAAACTGTGATTGACTAAGATGGAAACCTGGTGGTGCATGGAATCCTTGTTGTTGCTACTAATAATTGGGTTGACGTGTATTAGAACTACTTCCTTACTGTGGGTTCCCCTACCTAAAGTTGGGATGATCCTTCTACCCAGATTGTAAGTGAGAGAAAAAGGATCATATCTCCTCTGTTGTCCTTGAAAACCCTTAACTGCGTTAACATGTTGTTCATCTTGCAAGGAAGGGCATGCATCAGTAGGATGGTCAGCTAATGTACAAATACCACATACCTTAGTAGGCCCCTTTCCTATCATTACTTGCTGTACTAAAGAAATCAAATTTGCAACTTACTGCTCTAACTTGGAGATGGAGACCTCCTTCACCTGCTTTGTCAGGGAGGAAGCATTACTGCGATTACCCCAATACTGGGAGTTATTGCCATTGTTGCTATCAAATTCACTAACGTCCCGCCACTTGCAGCATCTATCATATTCCTATCTAAGGGAAGCAACCCTTCATATAAATAATGAATTAATAACTAGACATTTATCCGATGGTTTGGACAGCTATTACAAAGCTTCTTGAAACACTCCCAATACTGATACAAAGACTCCCATGTATCTTATCGAATGACAAATCTCCTTCATGATGTTAGCAGCTTTTGAGGCAAGGAAGTACTTCTCTAGAAACGCCTGCTACATTTGCTCCCATATGTTGACCTAGTCGGCGGGCAAGTCATACAATCACTCCTTGGCTGCATCTGTTAAGGCAAAAGGAAATGCCTTTAGCTTGAGTTACTCCACTGAGACTCCTGCTAGCTTTATTCCTGAGCATGCGGTGTGGAACTCCTTCTAGAACTTATTGGGATCGGTGATGTAGCCTAATCCCAGTGAGTTGGTGTCACGAAAACCTATAAAAGTAGGCAATGCACGTATCAGTCCAGGTTAAATTTCAACTTCCGGCTCATTATCTAGATAATTGATACAAAGCATATTAGGGTTGAAAGGAGGACTTGCAAGCTCTTTTAAGGAGTGCTGATGATATTCCATAATCTCCTCTGTTTCGTCTGAACTCTCGTCGACTTCTTCTTCAAAGGATAGGGAACGACCACTCTCGGGAAGATGCATAGGGATTCCTCTCTCTCTTTGACAAAATCTGGTGCCACCTGTAATAAAAGAAAAAGAGAAAGTGTTTAGTGGAGAAAGTAACAATCCTCTGTTTTCCTTAGCAAATTTATGTAAACAAATGTGTTTTGAGTAACTGTGGGACATGCAATCGATGAAAGAATGAAAAAGATCATTAAAAACAAAAAATAAAAACAACATAAGAAACAACAATTAACATATGCCAACTCTCCGACAATGATGCCAAAAATTTGATAAGGCTTCTCGTAAGCTACCAAATAATAAAATATCTAACTAACCTAACTATGTAGCTAGGGTGAGTCAGGGTCGAATCCTAAAGGAGCTAGGGTGAACTACTATCTCTAATGTTGCAAAGCAAAGGAAAACAAAAAATCCCAGAATTATGAAAGCTGAAGAAACTAAGATTTAGCAAACATAAAACAAAACATTAAAAGACTAATAAAAATAATAAAGAAATGGGCCGAAGATATCATTGGGATTCAGGAATTATTATTGATCCTTGAATCTAGATAAACGATGTTCTAGCTATGGTGTTAACCTATAGGTTCAAACAAGTTCTCAAACCTTTAGTTCTTTGAACTTAGATAAATCTAACACGCTTAAAAAATATTCCTATCTCCATCTATAACTTAGAGCAAGCTCTCTAGATTTAATAGTGGAGAAGCTTTAAGTACTAAGGAACGACTAACTTAAACCAATAACACGCAAGCTTGGAAAGTGTACTAAGGAACGACTAACTTAAACCAATAACACACAAGCTTGGAAAGTGTAACCTAAAGGTATGGCCCTAAATTAGTTGATTAAGCATCCTAACAAATCCAACTAACCTATTGCTACTTTTAGGAATCGCTATGGACTATTACGTATCACACGCTCATTCCTAGTTTTAAGATTAGGGAATTACCTAAAGGCTGATCAATCCTAAGGATAACACCTAATTCATGGCATTTTACATAAAGTCCCAAACCAACTTAAGTCTAGAAACACCAAACTAAACAAAACCAAATTCAATTTCTCACAATTTTCATCCTTATTCTTTCCTACATCTTCAAGCCCTTAAGCAACCAGCCACACATAATTAAATTAACCAAAACAAAGAATAAACAAACATAAACCATACTTAATTATATTAAATCAATGTTGGAAAATTAAACCAAAGACATTCATTAATCAAAATCCCAAGTTCAAACAATTAAAAAAAATAAAGAAAGAATCAAACTAAGCATTAAACTAGTGAGTTGCAAATTAAACCATTATGCCAAGACAAATAAACATAAAGCATTCGGATATGACTAAGAAAAGCAAGCATTCAGTTAAAAAACTAAAGCTATAGCCTGTTGTTAAGGATGAACAATGCAATAATTGAAATTAAATCCAAAAAGGTGCCTGTGGAAGTGTTGCATCTCTTGGGAAGCAAGGAAGGCTCCAAGCTTCAAGCCAAGTGTCTCCAAGTTGAAGGCATCACTTCTCAAGGCTCTCTCAAGCCTTGTTGTATAATAGCCGTAATTCTTGACACCAATGGAGAGCTTCTCTTGATTTGTCTTTAAATCCATGTCTCTCTCTTGGTCTTTTGTTATGCCGTCAACTCTCCTTGTTCTCTCTTCTTTTTCCTTCTTCCCGTGACTGCTACTGTGCTCTCTTTTTTTCAATTCCTCTTTTTTCCACGTTATTGTTATCTCTTTTAATCCCACCTCTCCTTTGCTGATGTGTGTCTATGTTTTATGCTGGCTAATGTTGCTGCATTTTGGTGCCCCTTGATCCACTTGCTGTATACGTTTTATTTCATACCTCCAACTGTTGTTTTTTCATTTATGTTCAACACGTGTGAGTGCATAAAACACAAACACGTTGTTTGCATGTTGGCCCAACTTTGTTGTCTTCTTCTACTAGTGTTTTGTTCTCATTGTACTGCTATTTTCTATTCCTTGTCTCCCAGCTGGTGTGTTGCTTCTTTGGTCTTTGATCTTTGCTTCTTCCTTATCCCACACTACTGTGCCTCTTGTTCTATTCTTGATGTGACAAATTAATGCTTGGTCCATTTTACTATTCATGTTTTAAATCCTTGCTGCTTTTGTGCATTAAATCGAATCAAAAGTCTTGAAAATGCCTTTGTTTTGTTCCTTTGCTGTCCTCCTGCACTATTGTTTTTAGCGTGTCGTTGTATGTCTGCATTTTTTTCCTTTGGACTATGCGTCATCGTCTTGATGTGGAACATGGTTGCGTGTTGTGTTAATTACATGAAATCTGTTCACGTAAACAATGTTTGCATGAAACATTGTCGCACACGTTTCTGCTACTCTTGTTCTTCTGATTTGACAAATAAACCCATTTATTACTTTGTCATTGGTATTGTTCACTCCACTATTCTATGATATGACAAATAAACATTGTGATACAGGGACATGATCCTCTGTCTAATATTATGGTGTCTTATTCTGTCCCATGAATCTTAGCCATTCATTTATGCGGATCCCGCGTTCACTTATGTGGAACCCACGTTGGACCCACATAAATGAATTGCTGAGATTCATGGGATAGAATAAGATACCATAAAATTGGACAGAGGATCCGGACTCTATGGTCCAAGCTACTGTATATGTATCCTTAAAACCTCCACTGCTTCTGTGCATTTTATCTCCTACCCTGCTGCGTTTTGTTCTTGTTCTTTAGCTGTGCATCATTGTTTCATATGATTTGCCGTATTACTGCTTCTTTTATCCACTTTATACGCTACATTCAACGTGCATGTGAGCTGCGTTTTATCTCCCATCAGTTAGCATTTTGGTCCTTATTTCTGCTCCTTACACTCTACGTTTTACTCTCTATTCTTCTAGCTGTTGCATGCCTTGTCATTTCTTATCCATTAAATGTGTTGCCAATTAAATCACTATCTCGCATAGATGTCGTGCGTGACTGATTCTTCATCGTCATCATTACACATAGTCTGAAGTTCTGCAATAAAACAGAGTTTGGGAATATCTAATAGTACGCAGCCTTACCCCTACATAATAGAAAGGTTGTTTTCGGTAGACCCACATATAAATGTGACAACAAAAGAGTGATGTAGGTTAAAAAGTAAAAAAGTAAAACTGACACGCTAAATAATTATGTAAATAAAATTACAATAAATACATAAATAAATAAAAAATAATAAAAAATAACTTGACATTTAAAAATAAAATATATTTTAAAACTAAAATATAACGAAATATATCATCTCTTTATCCGTAGAAAAGCACCAATACCCATATGATAAGAGAGCAATAAAGCATCAAAGAACTATAGAAAAACACCAATACCCAGATAACAAAACAACAATAAAGCATCAAAGAACTCGACTTTGACTCAATCTGTAGAAACACAAAATGTCTGAAACCATAAGATCATTAAGTATAAAAATTCAATATTGTCATAAACTCAACAATATCAGATCCAAAGAGATCAACATAATCAAACCCAAAAAGCATTAAACACTAAATCAAACAAAGAAGCTAATATCAAAAGCAAAAAAAAACCATAAAGAATATAAATTTCAAAAAATCCAACAAAACCCAAAAAACACCAAACAGAAGATACTGATTAATCAAGAACTACACCCGAAAAGAGGAGGTTGTGGAGAAGGAAAAGAGAGTGAGAGCACCAAGAAAGAGGGAGAGCAACGATTACATATCTCTTATTCAATCCTAAAAAAACCACCTATTTATATACCTTGTCAAAGACAAGGGCATAACCTTCATGAGAGAAAGGGGCAAAAGGATTGGTAAAGATCCAGTGCTCCTTCATTATATCACTCTAACGTTTTCTCCTAAGACTCGATCCGCTCACTAAATGATCCACTCACCAAAACCTATCACAGAGATCTACAAACAAAAAGCAAAAAAAAAAAACACATACAAATCACTCTGAAATGTCATTCTCTGCACATATTCACTCTCATACACCTCCACCAATGCCTCCCTCCCCACGTTGCTCCTATTGAACACCTTCTTTAACTTATCCAAAAACCTGTAAGTCCCCACATCTTCCTTATCCCACTCCCTCAACTACTCCCTCTTTAAGACAACAATAAACCTTCAAGTGCCCAACATCATATAAGACAAAAATAAACCTTCAAGTGCCCAAGAAGCAAAACATTTTTATAACTTTACAATTGTCTATACCAGAACAATTGTTAATGGACCATAAACCTACTAAAAACTGACAGTAAACATAGAAAAATTGGTCCAAATCTATTCTAGTTCAAAGATTCGCATTAAGCAAACAAGTCCGGCAGTGTACAGAAGACGTTGGTAAATAAAGGGACTTTGAGAATACCAAAAAGAGGGAAGGGAAAAGAAATGAAGAAGAAGAACAACCATTGTTCGTTTAGGTTCCCCCAGCCAAACATAGGTATTGATGCAAAATCCAGATCTAATGCTAAATTCACATGACGCAAAATCCAAATTTAATATCAAAATCATATATATAACTCAAAGAAACACTAGATCTAGAGACTCTTATGGTAGTTTATCAAAAAAGAAAAAAACATGAATTATTAAAGACCACAGATCTGGAAAGAATCGGTCACCTGAATGTCGTGCTTGATGCAATAAAGTTCCTAGCACACATTTCTGACCTAAATATCGACCTGATCGATATGGATCTTCCAAAACCCACATGCGAGGTCTGATTAGCATTTTTTCTCTACTAACATCGAGAAAATAATTTTTTTCGATAGTCCAAAGGAGAAGGAGGAAAATTTCTAGAGACGATGGCTCAAATAAGATAAAAAGTCATAAAGCTATATACCCAGAAGTTTGGGTTTCACAAATGAAACCTCCTCCACAATGACAACCCTCAAACTCACTGATCTTAAAAAGAATCTATCTAGTTGTACTAGGGAAATTAAAAAATATTGTGGGTCGCATGTCATATTCTCCTCTCTCTCAATGCTTCTTTTCTCATCCCTAGCTATTCATTATTTTACTTTTTTGATGTGATTCTTCTTCCTTTTTGTAAATATTTGTGTTCAATCCTTTAATCTATGCATAAAGATAAAATGAACACAAATTAAGTATTTCAACACAACAATAAAATTGAAAAGACATTGAAATACATAAGAAAATATTAGATAATTCAATCCTATCACTTAGCTAACATAGAACATACTAAGAAACCAAAATCTGTAAGAAGGTAGAATGGACTTTTAACACATAACTGTTTAGCCTATCAAGTGAAAGGAGATTTGAACTCCAAAAATATAATAGATCAAGATAATAAGTAGACACAAATTTGAAAATCTAAAAAATTAACCTGAAAGTGAAGACAGAAAGAGCAAGAAACTCCACTGTAAAACTATATAGGAATAATATAATGTTTGTACCAAGTACATGGTAATAAATATTTTTTATCATTCAATTTTTTATGTTGTTGATTGTCAAGAAGAATTGAAAAAAATAGCATGATCACCTCTGTATCACGCTCCTCATAACATCCTCAAACAAATCTTTTAGGGTTGAATCTGCAATGTTTTATGTTACATCCAAATATGCAGGTAAATCTTCCACTTGCAAAAATGTTAGTAAAAAAATGAGGCCTTAAGTCCCTACCATGATTATAAATAGGCTAATGTTGGAGGCACATTTTGTGTTGGGAAGATGAAATTTCTTATTTGACCACTTTTCAATTACACCAACATATTTTGGCCTTCCACCATTATTTTCAAAGGTTCACCTTATAAACACTTAAGCTTTGTCATGTAACTACTAGATGCAATATCATACTTTCTATAATTGTTTCAAGCATCAAGTAACAAAATTAGAGATTGAACTTCACATTTAAGACCAATTAATGCAAGAGACTGCTATTGCATTACTCCTAATCCTACAACATAGTTCAAGTTATAAAAGCTACTAATAAAGCCACCAAATAAATAACTTATGTATAAATCAAACCTTTGGTATGTACAAATTACTTCCATCTTTCTTTGCAACATATTCATAAACATATAAAAGAAATACAAACATCTACATATGGGAAAACCAAAACTTTTTAAGCAATTTTGTGTTACAACTGACAACTGTAGACCTTTATATATAACATTAATGGTAGGCACTCATCATAGTTTCTCCATTGAGACTAGATTTTCATATTTAACCACAAAAATGAACATATGATAAAGTTATTCATAGGCTAAATATGAGACATATCTTTCATTATCATCCACTTCTAGGAAATAAACCAAAAAAATTGTATTCAACATCACAAACTCCCCAATCCCCAGGTTCTGAAGTGCATTACGGAACACTAAACTCCCCTTAAAATTAAAGATGAAGGTTTTACATCTGAAATATGAAGATTAGGTTGATTCCTCCTATATCTCTTCAAATAGTTAATGTTAAAAGAGTATGACAAATTTACCATCTTGGCAAAACCTATTAAGCTAGCAACTTTTCTAATATGGCAAGGGCATATTCTATGCATCACAATGTATCTTAGAGAAAAGGGCTCAAATTTTATATTACCAAACTAGAAGATAAGATAAAATTTGGCATGGTAGCTATTGTTTCTAGTCCATATTATGCCTTGTGGTACATTACCACCATTTGTGAGCCAAATATTTTTCTCTTCTTTCTTGCTTGTTCATCTTTGTAAAAAGCATGTGATTACATGCTAATTGCATAGTTGAAATCAAGAAGATAAAGATATTGTTACCGTGACTTAGACTATAAAAATATAAAAGTTTTAAAATGGATAACACATTTACGTGCTATGAAAAATATTATTTGTTTACTTTGTCTTCTACATTCATGATTTTTTATCAACACACCAGGCCAGAGTACACATCCTTATTATGAAGGGCATTAATCACCCTTTTTGTTTCTTATAATACATTAATATCAACAAGATCCTAAAATATCCAACTTATCTCATGACTTGCATCCCAATGATTGACTAGTCTAAATCAGGTAATATGTACATACATAGAAGCATAAGTCCACAACTTCCAATTCGCACTCATCCATTTAAAGAAAGCAACAATTACTAAGAGACAAAGGAAAGAAAATGGATAATGATGTTACCATAATGCTATTGTCTTGTGCTAGCTTGACTCCCATCTAGGGATGCAATTTTTAGCCCATGAGCCTAAATTTAGTTATTTTTAATAGGTCATCCTATGGGCCTGACCCTGGCCCAGACTGACTCGAAACCCAATTATTTTAAGCAAAATAATATCATTTTACTTAAAAGAGTTAGGCTTCAGGCGAGCATGGGCTTGGGCTATCCAGACCCAGATCTAGTTAAAAAATAAGTTGTTCTATATTTTTAATTTTAAAAAAAGTGGCGATGGCTAGTCCACTGCCATCCCTACTCCCGTCTCATAGTATGACATACGCAACATGTAGTCCACAAGAATTCGCTTCAGGTGAGTGTGGCTCCACTCTGATAAATTCTCTACATCTATCGATTCTTAATGCTCAGGTCGAGTTTGACACCATTATGCTTGCAAGTTCTCCATTTTACTTCCCTCTTCTATAGCGACAAAATCTAATTAGTGCTACATCACCATCAAAACCTGAATCCAAACCTCAAAATACCAAATTTCCAACTTTAAATTCCTACACACAACTGAGAGCCTCTTATAGGCAAAGTCATTAATACATCTCACAAAACTCAGAAAAAGAAAACAAAACCTTAAGCTTTGTGAGGAAGACGGAAGTGGAGCCAGAAAATATGGGAATTGTTGAGAAGCCTCAATTTGAAGTCAAATGAATCAAAATCGTGGAGGTGGCGATTTGCGAGGGCCTCCATGATTGTGGGATTGAAGAAAGTTTCCTTGCTACAACCCTTAGCACCGTCTACTTATTTCTCTTGCTCTGTTTACTGTAAAAATAGATTGACTGTAAATAATCAAAACCAGATGGTCAGAGTCAGTCCTACCTAAATAATCGATTAAGAATTAGATGACAGTGAACTATGAAATGAGGTAGGGGTGTGACAACTACGTGATTTCAATATAACAAAGCTTTATCAATTAATTTTATCGTTGATCCCATGCCACAAAGTCCCAATATGTAAATAGATGAGTGGGCTGTAGCAACAATTTTAGAATGTGACATATATAAAATATTCTTGCAAATATTTTTAATTTTGTTGCCTTTTCTTATATTTAACAACAAATTATTATTATCATTGCCTTTTAATATTATTAAAAGCAATTCTTTAAAAATTGTTACATTATATTAAATTTTAGCAACATATTTTAAAACTGTTGCAAACAAATTGTTGCTTAAAGCTCTTTTTGCTATAGTGTTAGATTTTGAAGAGGATAAGAACTGTGCCCTAATTCTTGGATGACCCTTCATGAACACTGTAAAAGAATTTATAAATGTTTATGAAGGAAAATTGCTTCTTCGGATCAGTGATGAGCAAGTGGAGTTAACTATGAACAAGGACTTGAAAAATCTTAAGGAAAGCAACCCTTGCATGAAAATAGACATAATGGATGAATATATCAAAGTCCAAGGGAAGGACTACTTTGGAGGAGTAAGCTATGAGGAACAGGTGACAAAGGATATAGAGTTTGGGGAATATTTAGAAGTCCTTATTCAAGAAGCTACAGAGGGAGCAAGGATGATGGTGATTGCAAAAGAAGACGAGCAATCCACCTTTCTATAACTCTAATTATTTGATTTTCATAAAAATTCAAGGGATTTTATCATTCCTAATTATGTTGATAGTTTATTATTAAGAAGGGTGTTACTAAAGTTACTTGGATTTCCTAACTTGATTGATAATGCCCTTTTTAGCATCTCACCACATGTAGCTTATGTATAAGCTATTAAACTGAAAGTAACCAAAAAGGGTGGTAGCAAGCCACTTATAATTGATCCCGGCTGAGTCTGGAAGGATGCAAGGTTAAGCTAATGACTATAACTTAGCATATTTGGAAGTTAGATTGAAATTGTTATGTAGTTAGGTTTGTTTTTGTAGCGCCCCCTCACCGTAGGGTACACATCGGAAAACTCGAAGGTCGCTCCGATACGTATCCCACGATAAAGGTGCACCACCAGAACATTTCCATTATAATCCACATGGCATCGCAATACATTAAATCACAATATATCAGAAATCAGTAAATTAAAAATCCAAAATAATAATTATCTGGTACAGTCATCCAATGTCAGAATAGACAAGTCTATCAGTCTCCTAACAAAACCAAAAAGGAAACTGATACAAGCATCTATCCTAAGTCATCCTCAAAAGCTAACCCAGCTGACCGACCTGTGTGCCATCGCGTCTCCTGCCAGCAGCTCGCACGGTAGGAAAGAATATCTTCGGAGCTAGGAGTCTACTCTAACAGTCCTGAAAAATAGATTGCAATTTTGGGTGAGTTTGCGAACTCAGCGAGAAACCATCATCGATGGTTCACCCAAATCATGCATTACGCCCATGGCGTACAGCATAACAGTAATATTCAGTTGGCAGTATAGTATAACCGTTTACAGTATCGTATAACAGAGTACAGTGCATGTAACAATTAACAGTAGTCTATGACAGTTTGCAGTAACAAGTAACAGTTTACAGTAATTCATGTCATCACGTAATTCAGTAATCGTCACAAAACAGTCAGTCATGTGAATGCAATGCATATGTGACTCTTTCCAGTTATTCAGTTTTGTGCCCAA
>JANZLF010000003.1:11880026-11894515 GCA_026546835.1 Erythroxylum foetidum
GTCGGCTTGGTTTCCTATAACAAACCAAGTTCCCATTCAAACAACATTCAAAGGAAATATTCAAAAAGCTTGAAAATCAAAAGTAAAAGCACCAAAAGTCTACATTCGACTTCCAACCCAATTTTCGAATCTTAGAAGCAAATTCCAAACTTCTTTCCTTCATAAAACTTGTAGCCCTCTATCTCTAGTTCACAACGAATCTGAAATCATCTCATTTGGACATCCACAGCAAAAGATATGCCCAAAATACAAAAAATTCATCTTCGCTGGAAACTGAGGGCTCGCCGCGGCGAAGGCCCCGCTCGTCGCGACGAACGGCCCGTGCTCGTGTCATCGCGACGAACACAAATTCGCACGTCGAGCACATCGCAACGTGCGAGTTTGGAGAACGTCTCCGAACTTGATTTTCCCAGCATTTTACCACTTCAATCCTTCCCTTTTGCACAAGCAACACATCTAAACCTTGATTCAAGTCCCATACTACATTGCCAACCCATTAACACCTTAAAAATAGTCACAAACTTAGCAACCTAAGGATTTCACCTAGTTTTTTCGAAAATCCCTAAACCATCGATTCTAACACAATACCGAACTATACTAATGTTTAATCCAATTAAAACAAGATTAAAAGAAGCTAAACTTACCAGGAATGTGCTTCAAACTCTGTCGAAAACCTTAGAAATCAAAAGCCTTAATTTCTCTTCTCTTCTTCCTCACCCACGATAACTATTCCTTCTTCTTTTCTCTTCTTACTTTTGCTTCTTTCTTTCTAACTCTTTCTTTTAAACCTAAAGGAATGGACAATGACTAAAATACCCTCCTATACAAAGCCTTAACCTATCCAACTCAAGAAATATTCCCAAAATGCCCTCATAGACTTTTCCACATTAAACTCAAATAAACTTCAATTATCCACTAACACTCCCAATTCAAATCATACTAAGCCATAAACACACAATTAGGACAATTCATGCTTAACAATATCAATTAGAAAAATTTGGGGTCCAACAAGAAGCCTCAAGAAATATTTAAGAATATAAAACACTAAAAAAAGAGCAGCCACCATCTTGCATTCTTAGATCAAAGAAGGAGCATAAAGGAGAGAATTGGAGATTTCTAGATTTTGAGTTCAAGTTCCAAATCAAGTTCTTCTTTCTCTCTTCTTGTTATTTTTATTAAACTTTATGTATGGACTGAATTTGATGTTGTTCTTCACGTTCATTATGTTCTAAATTTTCATATTAAGGTTTGTTCTTGAATTATTTTATGACTTTGATTTCAGTTGATTCAATACAAATTATATGTTGTGTTAATGGTGCATTTTATACTTTGGCAATAAATCAAGAGGGAGAGTCAAAAGTAATCAGATTAATTTGCGTAATGAGAGTTGGTAGATTAATATGTCACAGATTAACATATCAACTATCATTTGAAGAGAGATCTTGTGTGAGAACTTGATTATTTAGTAGATCATGTCAAAACTAATTAAAATTGTTAGGGAAAGAGTTGTGAATTGAGAGATTGCAATTTTATAATTTTCATATTCAATTAATTGATTAGGTCTTAAGAAAGAGTAGCTAATCCCTTATAAGATCTAGATTCAACACATAATTGAATCACTAGGGGGTTAAAGGAACAAAATAACGATATAATAAATCCTAAGCTTCATCCTTGATTTTCCTCACATATTTGTGGTAGCTCATTTGTTGTTTGATTATTTGCTTGATTTAATTATTTTAACTTTCTGTTACTATTTTATTTTAATCATCTTTTATCTCCTTAGACAAAGTTAGGTTTATTTAATTTTAATTATTTCCTCATGGGATCTACATCTTTAATACTACAAGTTACGATATGTATACTAGCAGATATTGAGGGTTTTATATTAGATAAAACTTGCTCAATAATTAGAAATATGGTATATACAACCAATATCTTTTTAAATGAAATTTATATAATGGGCAGTAGATGAAGGCTAATAAATATGCTCATACTTTGATTATAACAAGTACCGACTTGATAGTTACTTATATTATCTATAACGAAGTGTATACTATTTTTTGGTCCAATCTGCTTGATAATGTTAGAAAATAAATCAAATAAAGTATAATTACTTTTTACCATATTAAAAACTTCAACACACTTGATAAAAATTATTTTACTATTTCAATAACTAATATATTAATCAAAGTTCTTTGTCTTTGATCAATCTACCCATCTACCATAATAGTACATTATGTTATTCCTTAAATAGTTATCTCTCTCTCTCTCTCTCTCTCTGTGGTCGTGTGTGTGTATGTGCGCACGTGTGCACACCTTTATTTTATTTTAAATCTTAAAATAAAGGTGTCCACATGTGCTCACATACACACACACGGACTATATATATATATATATATATCTTAAACTAAAGGCACGTAAATCTCATAATAAGAAGGTGCCTTAAATTTTAGACCAATCCGTGTTATAGTACTTATAGATTCTTGAAAATATGATGAATTTAAAATATTAAAAGAAATACACGAATGATAAAACTACCTAACCTAAGTTCTTTTACATTACAAAATATCATCATTATCAATTAAAACACTTTTAAACTGGCATTGAGAACTAGGAGTGTTTCTTAGAATAAAATAAGAATATATGTCCATAATAGCTTTCTTTTTTCCTTTACCTTATTTTTTTGTGCTTCATCATCTCTAAATGATACATTATGGCTTATTTTATTTTATTTTTCTCTTTTTACTTGTTTTTGAAAATAATTTTCTATCATCTTACGTTCATTTAAAGATTCTTCTTTTTAACAAGAAACAATATTACCGTTAACACTAGTAAGATATTATTTCATTATATGAATTCCCCCTAGGTATTCAGTTATAAAACATACAATTATATTAAATATTTCCATCATACATTTGAGAAGAAGAAAAATAATTATGTGCTAGATCAATTTTACCACAAGTAAAGGATGTTAAGTTCATTGAATCTTTTTCTAATATTTTTGTATTTATTATTATTATTTTAACTTAAAAATGAGAAAATTCTTTACAATTTGAGTAATAGAATAGTCAAATATCCTTTTGAAATAAAACTTTTATTTTTGAAAGCATGTTGTTTCATTAAGTTTACAAGATAAGTATACAAGCATAGTATAAATCACTGCCTGAAAAGATGCCATGAATATAATGTATAGGAACCAATAGCTCATGTGTTAATTGATCATGTGGACTATTATTCTTTATAGAGCAAGAGTCGAAGAAAATTGTTCTAGAAACTATACACCAGTACAACTTACATCACTGAAGTTGAAAAGGACACACTATTTAACCATGTTTAGTGATTTGTAATATGATAACAAAAAGTGTTAATAATGACAAAAGTTTTAGTCTAAATGCAAATTTCTCTTATGATGAAAGTTGGAAAGAAGTTGATAAGCCAATTTCAGATATTATATTAATAATTAAAAGCTGAAACATCTCTATTTCATACTCTTTAGGGATACATTGTGAGCTACATTTAAGCCAACAACAATGAATATGCAAACAGATTGAAAAAAATAAGGAACATGTCAAATAATAAATATCTATACAATAAGAAAGGTATATTATGGCTTAAAAGAAAAAGCTTTAGTATTAATAAGTATAGCTATGATTAATAAAATATTTAAGTGCCAAACAAATATTTTTTATGCAAAGTGATATCGAGAAAACACAACAGAGAAAAGGATACAGTTCCTTATTGCAATCAAATGAGTGATAGGAAAACCCTAGAGAAGAGTCAGTTTGGTATTGCATAATTAAGCATTCACAATCATTTCAGTTTAGCATTGCATACTTAAGCATTCATTACCATGAAAGAACTTGGAGATATTATCATAAATTAAGATAAATGTTCAAACTACCATGTTGATAATATCTCTGACAATATTATATTGGATACAAAGAATCTTCTTCATAACCTATTCAAAGAGTACGATATTGTACAACATAAAGGGTTGTTAACTTGTGATTGAGTGAGAAACAATTGAAGAATAGGTAAAAGTGCTAATATTTACAAGGCCATGGTCAAAAATGGCAAGTCTACAATAAAGCAATTAGTTCATAACTGTTAAAATAGTTACATACTACACTTAATTGATTTAAGTCATGCTATAATGTGAAAGAGAAATTTATGTATGATGAGGAACTTGAGCTACCGAAGAAGTGTAAGGCTCCTTTTAAGATAAATTCAACCCTAACCAATTACCACACTCATATCCTATAACTAAAACATTATTTAAACCAACCAAACTTAACATCATACAAATCCTGAAACTAAATATAAGACTTCCTAAATAAAATGAAATAAAATTTTTTTATTATACTTTACATGATTTTCTAAAGCGTTTATAGTTATCATTTCATACACCTCACAACTATATGGAAATATAAATTCCTCGACAAATACATCTTACAATAACAACAAGACAAGCCATGTCCTTTTATGCATATTTTTATTAATACATTACTAAATGTGCCATTAAATTATTATCACATGTCTAATAGGGGGTCCTCATACACATCTTAAGGGATAGGGAGAATTGTTATATGTATTACTTTAGTAGAGCTTATAGTTGAGGAAAAGGATTCAAAGACTATAAGATTCAAAAAGGATTTAAAAAAAGCTAGATGTATAAGAAAAACAATATTCTATCTAATTTCAGCTGATACCCTAGATCATTTCCTATTCTTAATATTTCCTTCTCTAAAGTTTTATTTCTTAGACTCTCACAAGTTTTTTTTACATCAAGGTTATTAGTCGAACGATAGTGATCTAGTGAGAAAAAATGGAGCGGAAGAGTGTTAAACCCCTAAATCTAAATTAGGATATCGCATGGCCAGTGTTTTACACTCTGGACGGCATAATAAGACAAAAAATCATAGGTAGGTAAGGAAAACGAGCATTGTCGATGAGTTGGCATGCATTGGTGCCCATTGGCAGAAATCTTTGATAAGATGTAGGATTCAGATGCGAGACTAAAATATAGTTTGAGATAAACCTTGGGTTGATCACATGCATGAGGGAGACATATGAGAGTTTTATGGACTTAATGTGTGCTCAAAGAAACAGATGATGACTAATGGACTTGACATAGGTAAGCATTGAATAGAAGCAGTGTGTTATGAAAGGCTTTAGACTTAGATGACTCACCATAAATGGATAAAGATCAAGAGAAGATCTTAGATGATGTGGCTGATAAGATCACAATAAATATACATCAACTTTAAAAGATAAAGACTAAGTGGGAGGATCATTTAAAGATAGTAGAGTTCTTCATAGATGTAAATGTATCTTTCTTAATTAAATATAAACTCTTATCTTGTTAGTTGTGATGTAGCTAAATCCTATTAGATAGATTTCTATTTGGATGAGATGTGTCATCCATTTGGTTAGTATGATGTAATCTAATAAGGATAGAGTTGATCTAGTTAGTTCAATTCAATTAGGATTATGAATCATAAAGTCAGAGGTGTTTATAAATAACTTATTTGAGTCTTGCTCATGGGAATAAAGATAGAAGTGAGAGGAACACATTGAGAGAGAGCATTCTTTTGCATACTTTTAGGGAAATAATAAAGGTTAATTTTTACCGTAGCTCTAATATGTTTATTATTAGCTATGATTATTTAATACTTTTATAGTATTCTTACTGGAGTGTGAGGGTTAAACATTATAAAGGTTGCAAGGTGTTCAAAAACAAGGTTTTGTTAGATTGAGTCTCACTTAAACGGACATAAGAGAGATTGTTGGGCAAAGGAGTAAGCACGACTTGGTATAAGTTTGGTGTCTAGGAAAATTTTAGTAACCAAGATAATGGCAGAATGCAAAAGATGAGACAACACAGTTCTTTTGATTGAAGTAAAATGAATATATAAATTAATATATTGCATGAAAGAGAACACTTGTACATGGGTAAACATAGAAATGAAAATACCGACCTAATTAAGATTAAGCAAGCTAAATTTTAAGAAAAGAAAAAAGTAACAAGAGAATAGTTTAAGCCAACAAAGAGAAACGAGATATACAATATAACAACAAGATGAATAAGTTAAAAGGCAAGGTGAGTAAGTTAAAACTAGATATACGATATAACAACAAGATGAATAAGTTAAAAGGCAAGGTTAATAACCTTTAAGAACTGTCTAAAACTTCAATTGAAACACTTGCAACTCCTCATTCTCTAAACTTATAAAAAAATTCCTGCTATCTTTAGTCAGCAATCATATTCATATAAATGAAGAAGTTTTAGTTTCTAAAAGTGCAAAACCCTTCCTATACCTATTCAAAAGTTACTAAAGGCAAAAACATGGAATCAATAAGTAATAAAACGATTATAAAAAGAAAAAATCCACTAAATTGAAATTATTGGATAAAACTAATTAAATAAGAAATCAACGATTGAAAAGAATTGATTAGATTGTTGAAATTTGATTAAAGAAGGAAAACTTTAAAAGTAAAAGTTCTTTGAAAAAAATTGAAAATATTATAGAAAAACCAATTAAAATAAGATTAAAAAAGTTGTAGAAGTTTAATCGAAGAAAGAGATTAAGAACAAATTTTTACGATTTTTAATACTACTTTAAAATTTTGAGTAATTCGCATTTTAATTGGCCATTTTGAGTTTTAGAAGTTGTTAATAATAATCGGATTGGCTAACTAATCATTTCTCGAGTGATTCATTTTTATTTTTGAATTTTTGTTTTTATTTTTGAATTTAATAAAAAATTTGTTGGTTTTAATAAGGATGACAATTGAGCTTGAACTTGGCTTAATCCAAGTCAATAAGCTAGCTCCGGCCTTGAGCCCAATTTTTCAAAAAAATAAGCCTCAAATTTTCAAGCCTGACTTAACTTAAGGTTGACCTTTATATGCAAAACTATGTTGCTTTGGCGTGTTAAATTGAAAGAAAAATTGACTAGGCCAAGTTGGGCTCGAGCTGCCTCTGGCCTGGTCAGGTTCGAGTTTGGGTTTGAGCTCAGACTTGGGCCAACTCATTGTCATCCTTATATTCAAGTTTTTGGTTTTTTTTCAATTTTAAAAAATTATGAAAATTGATTTTTGTTTTTGTCTATGTTTTGTTTCATAATCGAATTTACTATCAACTAAATATATATTACTTAACTATTTAATATATTAATTTTTAATAAGAATTATGAATAATTTAATTTTACTTTTTAATTTTATTTAATTTTATAGTTAAATTAAATAATTATTAATAAATATAAATAAATTTAAAATATCTTCAACATATATAAATTTAAAATAAAATGACTTAATAATTAAAATATATTTAGAATAAATAATAATTTATAAAACAAAGTTAATTTTTAAATATTATTATAAAATAAATAATTTTATTAATAATTTGTAAGTAAATATTATATAAGATTTAATAATTTACAAACACATGAAAGTTGACCTAGCTCCTCAGTTTTGGATGTGATTAAAACTCTAAAATTTGTAACTATATTTACAAATAGTTTTGTAATGTATGGAATTGAATAAATAACTAGATGTAATTATTTATAAAAATAACTAGTAGGCTTTCAATTAGTAAAGAAGTTCTAATTCTAAAGGTTAAAAGATATATGATGGTGTTTGAATTGTTTCCATCAGGTCAGAATATTGGTGAGAAGAATAGGGAATTTGCTGGACAAGAGACTTGTCAAGATTAATAAAGTCCAACATGTGATTCTCATCTACAACAGAATAGATGCAATTGGCACCTCACATTTCACTTCATGTATCTTTGGTTGGAGCTATGCTCTGTGGTTAAGTTTAAAAACTTTGTCCGCTTGCCGTGGATTCACATTTCTGGCTCACCTTTAACCTTATCTGTTCCTGTTTATAGGAAAGCTACATCATGATAACCCAATGTTTCCAAGTCGCCTCTGTGTCCATATTTACACTCCAAAAGCCACGTCATTAGCCCCAACTTCTTCAGGGTCATTATGCTCTCACTTATCTTTCCAATTATGAAGTTGACAATCATCGCCTGCGTTACTCTTGCACGTCGAGCTCTCGCCCCCCGAGCACCTGTAAGAGCCATATGTTCTTAGAATTTTGTTTAATGCCAGGGAATAACTTGAGCCCGGGTGAATTGTCATTTATGACCCTCCAATTTCCATTATAGCAAACTATTCTACTCCTTTCTGCATATATACGTCACCATTGGCAGTGGCTGACTCTTCATGCGGCAGGTGTGACAGGATATAGAAGGGTCTAAACACAACCATGGCTGGCAAATTTGGAAAGTGCATGTCGTTCTGTTGTGCAAGGAAATTCTCGGTAACGTCTCTTAGTATTCTGTTGGCCTATATGGGAGAAAACCATTTTCAGTTTTTACACTAAAAAAATCGGAAGGTTCTTTAGAATGAGTTCAGCTTTTATAAACAAAAGCATCAAGATTCAATGATATAGCTTAGAGATAGCAATCCGTTATTCTAATAATCTTTGATTCTGAGTAATATTTCCTTACTATATGTTTAAAAAAATTCATATTTCAAAGGAAGCAAATGATAATTGATAAATTAAGTTGTTACTCTGTTGAGAAGTTTATTTGTGGATTGAACTTGACAAATGCTCATATAGCTTGAAGCCTTTGGGGACTTATGTGGTAGGGAATAATTGTTGGTTCAAGTCAAGGTAGGGAATTGTAAGATATGCCTTGAATTATAGTGAAATAGAATTCCAATCAAGGTGGAGAATTGTGGGATATGTTTTGAATTCTAGGGAAATAAAATTTCAGTTACCTTAAGATTATGATGAAATAGAGTTTTAATGACTTTAGGATTATGATAAAATAAAGGCTCAATGACCTTAAGTTGTAGTGAAATATAATACCGGTGACTTTAGGATTATATGGTAATAAAGTTTCACTTTAATTAGACTTTTTACATGTAATTCTATAAATATTTTGTTAAGAGTTGTGGGAATTTTAGTCATACTTCTCCTTGTCTCATCTTTCTCATACTAATAGAAGAATACGTTTCCTTGCCTAATTCGTCAATAGTTAAGGTTTGTTGTCAAGATGTCTTTACATAATTTTTCCTTGCCTCATTTATACGAACATTTTGTTGATACCATGTTGTATGGTAGAGAGACTCATTTTGTCAATGTTGTGAAGGAGGCTCGATAGCCCAGAGAATTGGAGAAAAATATCTCTGGCATGTATAAATATGTAGATCTAGTTGTCAGTAGAGGAAGGAATAAAGAAAGGGTGTCTAAAAACATAAGTAAGTCACAATCTAGATCCAAGGCTAAAGTTGTTCAATGTTTTAACTATAAAGTTAAAACATAAGGAGATATGTTAAAGTCTAAATGCATTAGGGTCAAAACATTGCTCCAGTGTCCTAGAGATGCAAATCTTTCTCCCGTCATTTTCCAGCAAGTTGTGCTCACCCATACGAAATTACTCTCTGCATATTCAAGCTTTTCCATTATACCTCATTCCGCATGCTTAAGAACAGGTAATAAATTACAAAACATGCACAGTCCGAGTGGGGCACAACCTTGACATATGATCTTGACCTTCAAGCTTAACCTTTTCAGAAATGATCGAGTTAGGAAAACAAGATTGGTTCTTCTCATTAAAGTCTAATCATTTTATGAGTTGTTCATTCCTGAGGCCTGCAAATTTTCCTGCGTGCTTTCTGGTCTATGGACACACAAGGTGTCACTTAAGTTTGCTGGGGTCGTTCTACTCAGGGCAGGTCGTAACTGAGTTTAATCATCAAGGAATATCTCGTTTTGCTTTAGCGTTAGTTAATTAGTAGTCAGTTGTGTGTTCTATGGATCGAGCCATTTTTATCGAACTTCAAATTTTGGATTAAAGTTAAGATTGATCATCAAATTTTGAATTGGCAGATCTAAAAAACAAATTCAAAATTAATCTAAAATATATATTATTTTTAAACAAATTTATTGAAAACGATGTTGTTTTTAAGGACTCACTGAAGCCACCCACTCAACTTTTGAGCATGTCCGCGGAGTCAAACCTTCGAGCCATGCGATACCGACTCTGGATACGAATATACTTAATGGGGATAAGGTCGTTTCTATGAAACGTCATTGTATCGCATCCTCGTGTTATTTCACATTGGCCTCTCCTTCGCCTTTACCATCACCATTCACGCGTCTCCTTCGATCACACCGTCGCCTTTGTTGACTTTTATCCTCCCCAAGTCCCGCTGGCCACCCTCACAACGTCCCCGACAATCTGCCCCACTTTTCTGAACGAGCCATATACCGTATGATCAATAGCCACATCATTCTCATCCTTAAAATTTTTTACAATATGTGTATACTATTTTGTATATAATGATACATGTATCCCAAGAGTCAAATCAAGTGAAAGTGTAATTCAAATTGAAAAAATGTTTCGTGATTAAGTCCTATCATTAGTCTTTAATAACATATTAAATACATGATTATACAAAAAAGATGGCATATATCATTCTTTCTCTTATTCTTTTTTTAGAGAGTATTTAAATGATGCAGAAGAACTTTAAATATTTTGTCTTGAGTTTATATTTTTATTAGAAAATCAAGTGTTAGAGATTCAAGGATTACTTGGATCAACTTGGTTATTCGGATTACTAAATAATTTAAATATATAAATTATTCCTAAATTAAAATTAAACTTGCTATGTATTTAAAATATGTATTTGTAGGTTATTTCCGTATAGGCATTAAAAATATCCATTTCCATTTAGATTTGTATGCAAGGTGTCGCATTGTTAATTTTGCTGCCTCACCTCACAAATTTTAATTTTTCATTTACTAGTTTGTTGCCGGTTTTTGGTTTCTTTCCTTGTTTAGATTTATCTACACGTTAATTCTTTAATGGAGAGAGAAACCTTATTGTGCTAAGTCAAAGATAAAGCGCGCTGTATACCCATATTATATATAGTATATATAGTATAGATGAGTATGGTCCAGCGAAGAGCTTGGTTCTCTGAGCAACAGAAAAAAGGTGTGTGATCGAAGAACTGTTTGCCTAACAGGCACTTTGATTCTCTTTCTCCAACCCAGATCATAAAAAGCAGAATCTGTCACAGAAACAAAGGTTTGTACCCTATTCTCCTTCCAGTATCTGCAACAATCCTGATCCAGATCGACCCACTCAGTCATCAGTTTTGATTAGTCTTTTCCATTGCGCTAATGCTTTTGGTCCTTTTCCATCTTTTTCATCGCAAGTTCTCAAGGACGTTTCTAGTTTCCCTGTCCACTCCTCCTATGAACTGAATTATTTGTTTATATGAGATTTTTCCAATGATCTTCTGCATTACATCAAAAAAAGGAGCTAGTTTTCCTCGATGGGTCATATTCTGCTGCTGAGAGTGATTCAAACTGACCATCAAAATGAGATCTTTCCTTACTTATCATTAGACTCAGCTGTTATGTTTGACTCCAGATTAACAGTTCATGCTCATCCTTTAAAACCAATATTTCAAACACAGAAAATAGAAATCATCTTGGGTTTCCTTGCTTTGTGTTCTCCCAGAATTCTCAGCAAGAAAAAGACATGGCAAACGAGTCATACGAGGACGCCATTGCAGGACTCACCAATCTTCTCAGGTATATTATCTATGTCCTGAGTTTCAACTCCGTTAATTATCTTCATCGTAGTTAGATTTGTATTTGCGCCCTTTTATTTCATTTTTCTGCAACTCACAAATCACTTCCATTTATTTGGTCTTAAAATCTCTATGGATGATCTATTACCATATGTGTTCCACAATCGACGAGACATTACGCGCTTTGAGTTGGTTATTATCACCAAATGGAAACGATTTCTCGTTTTATACGGGTCCCACTTTTTGTTTCTAATGATTTAAAACTGACCGGTTCATGATCTGTTCTTGGCATCAGAGAGAAAGCTGACCTCGGGAGCGTCGCCGCCGCAAAAATCAAGCAGATAACAGCCGAATTGGAGGCTGCCGGTTCAAAGGGGTTCAACCCGGTTGAGAGGATCAAGTCCGGTTTCGTCCATTTCAAAACTGAGAAATTCGAGTACGTTTTGGTTTGGTTTTGTGGTTTTTATAGTTTTAACTTTTGATTGTAATATGCTGTGTGATGTTTTTTCTCAAAAAAATATGTTGTGTGATGTCTGTTGGGTTTTGAATCGTCAATTTCAGTGGATGTTCCGAACTACCCTTATCGTGTTATTCAATTGGCCTGCTGCTTATCTGAAAGTTAATTGCACTTATCAAGACGACCTTTTTACATTAACCTACGTACTGAAACTAGAAAGGCTCATCAGTTCCAAAAGCTTTTGTAACATTAATAAGAGTGTAGCTTACGATTGGCATATGCCTCTTCTTTTCAGGAAAGGTCCGGACTTGTACGGTGAACTTGCCAAAGGCCAGAGCCCCAAGGTTAATATATTTATTTTAACTTTTTCTTTTAACATTTAGAGTTCCTCGGTTAGTTGGAAGAAAAAAAGGGTAAGAATTGAAAAATATAGAGAAGAATCATATTTTCATTATAATTTTTATCACCATTTTGCGCTTTGATAACTAACCCTATACAACTAGTTTTCTCTGTTGGATTCAATGAGATATACATACATAGGGTGGAGTTAAAAGGAGTTTTCATCATATTAATCTACTATTTTTACATTATGCATCTTGCTTTTTGTTCATGGATCGACTGGAAATCGTATACTATTGAGCTGAGGCTGCCGGTTTTATCCGTGCAGTTTTTGGTATTCGCCTGCTCAGATTCTCGAGTATGCCCTTCTCATATTCTCAATTTCCAACCAGGAGAGGCCTTTATGGTCCGAAACATTGCCAACATGGTTCCACCTTATGATCAGGTTTTTTCAATAGTGCCTACCTAATTAGCCACTTGATTTGTAGCTTGTCGCCTGCAATCACTACTCTTTCGGGTAAATCTAACAGTAGCAGCATTTACTTTCCTTCTGACCCTTGTCGTTGGAAGTTTTGGAACTGAGATTAAGATTCTGGAACGTCAGCTGTTTAATAAATAATGTTAGTGGGACATCTGGATTGACACATTGGTTTAGACTTATCTGCTTGATTTTTTTCCTCCTTTCAGACAAAGTACTCCGGTGTGGGGGCAGCCGTTGAATATGCGGTCTTGCATCTTAAGGTACTTATCTTTTAGCCCCCCTTTGTGACGTTTACTTTTGTCACGTCTAAAAGCATAGCTACATTAGACGCCTTTGTGCGTCTAATCTTCGTTCATGCCCTACACGCCTTTGTCCGTAGTGGCTGAAATGACTCAAAACCACTCATATTGCTTTTATGCCCATTTCAACTCGTTTTGTAACACCTAACTCGGTCCAGTAGTTTGGTAAGATGAAATCATATATATTGTTATCCAACTTCACGAACTACTAGTCAACAACTAGACCTTGTCTCATCCCAATCTATTCTGGTAAATATCAAGTTGATAAATTGTTATATTATCTGAAGTGGACTCGATGCCAATACTTACTATTCTCATGGATCTGAACTCAGGTAGAGAACATTGTGGTCATTGGCCATAGTCGCTGTGGAGGTATAAAGGGCCTCATGTCCATCCCAGATGATGGGACCACTTCCAGGCAAGTCTTTAACCCTATTAGAGCAAGCGGGAATACATATATTAAGCATTATTCATAGTTTTTGTAGCCTTCAAGGACTTGAAGGATATGCTTATTTATCCTTCCATGCCCTGTTATAGGATTGCTCTTCTCACTGGTTGAAGTGTCTACTTCAGATCATCTTTATTTTGCTAGATGTGTAGGGACTAGCTAGTAAGCAATAAGACGTATTATTTCTTAGTGGTGACATATTCTTGGAGGAATCTGAAAAGCCTAGGAAGGCAAGAATAGTTTCAATCTTTAAGTTTCCTTCACATGGTACCTGCTTTCCTGTTCCAATCATATTTTAACTTAATTGGGATGAATTGAGAAGGCGACAAGGCTCCATTTCTGGTTTCTTCTATAGCTCAACATTAAAATAGTTGGAAACAAATAAACAATGGTAAAAAAAAAAACAAATGTCGGCAATTATTTAAGTAACGTTTTGATTTTACTTTTATTTTTTTTATTGTCGTTTTAAAACTTGTTTAATTTTTAATATTAATATAATTATATTTTTAGCGCTAATAATAATTATATATAAGATAAAATTTAAAAATAAATTATTTTTAATTAAATAAATTTATTTTACTCTCTTATATAATATTATTAATAAAAATTATTTTATTTTATTAAAATACATAATTTAAAATTAAAATTTTACTTAAAAATTCATATTTATTAAATCAAATTTTATTTGAAATTTATATGTTTGAAGATATTTTAAATTTAATTTAATTTATTGGTAATTATTAAATTAATTTAATTTAATTTAATAAAAAATTAAATAAATTTATTAGGTAAAATTAAATTATTCATAATTTATAGTAATAATTAAAATTTGTTAATTAAATATATA
>JANZLF010000003.1:11894615-11905361 GCA_026546835.1 Erythroxylum foetidum
TAGTAATAATTAAAATTTGTTAATTAAATATATAATATTAAATTAAATTATTAATAGCTCTTATTAATTAATTAATTAATTATATATAGTTAATAGTAAATCAGATTATAAAAAATAGAAATGGAAAAAAACAATTTTTATGATTTTCATAATTTTAAAAAAATTGGAAGAAACTAAAACTAAAAAGACATAAAAAAACTGAAAATAAGAACAAAAAATTAAAAATAAATATGTGAGAATCTTAACAGTCTTTCTTAGTCTTTTTTTATTTTTTTTGGGTACAATCTTTCTTAGTCATTAAGAGTACCTAAAACGGGCCAATTCCAACGTTAGTGGTGGAATGATAACTAGTGGCCTGATCAATTTTTGTGCAATTTATGATTATTTCACATTTTAGTAATATAATGCTTTTCTTGTCTGGTACATATGGCCACTTTAACTATAAGAAGATTAATGCAGCTCTTTAATAATATGTGACTTTCTGTGAAATAATGCAGTGACTTCATTGAACAATGGGTGAAAATCTGTTCAACAGCAAAGTCCAAGGTGAAAACAGAATGCAATAGTTTAACTTTCGAAGAGCAATGCTACACCTGCGAGAAGGCAAGTTGCTGGCTAACCCTCAATATTAAATTGAAGTTATTTAGGTTAAGAAAAGGAACAAATAAGTTAGGATCCAAGGTGACCTTTTCTTCTGGACCTTATGTCAATGTTTGAAAGGTACAACTAAACCCATCAGGTTCTTGCTGGCCATGTGACACCTAGCACAAGGAACAAGCTGGCTTGCATCAGCTAAGGAAGCACAGTAATCGCAGTTCTGAATTTAATAATTATCCAGTCATTTTAAGGGATTAGTTAAAATGGGTTTGCTTGGAGAGTCCCGTTATTGATCACTATAAAAGAAAGGGGGGATTTTTTAAATATAATTGCAGTTTATGATATATATATTTAACAATGTCAGAGTTGAGAGACCAAGTGAAACGATATCGATTATGGTTTCAACTTGAATTAATAGCTTAGAGACTTTGGAACTTCTAACTCCGAATGTGCAGTAGGGTGAAAAGCAGAATATGATGTACCAGAAAGTAAATACAAGAAACAGAAGATGGTAGCAGGAAAGTTTTTTAAGTCTTGTTCTTGGCAATCAAAAAACACCTTCAAAATTCAGCCTTCTATTGAGCATTTTATCTTTGCGCTTCATTCCTGTTATTTGAATTCTAAATGTTTGCTGAAGTGATTAGACGTTAATAACTTGTTCCTTTTTTAACTCAATGCAGGAGTCTGTGAATGTGTCACTTGGAAACCTATTGACATATCCATTTGTGAGAGAGGCTGTAGTGAAGAACACTCTTGCCCTGAAAGGTGCACACTACGATTTTGTGAAAGGAAGTTTTGAGCTGTGGGATCTTGATTTCAACATCATACCCTCTGTTGTCGCATGAGCAAGAAGGATTGCCTTTTTCCCTCTTCCTTAACTTCTCTTTTCAGTGTTCTTTGTTCGTCCCCTAATCAATAATAGCACTTCGACAATGAAAGTCTTTTCAGAATTTTGGAAATAAGTGCCTAGATGCATTTTTCCTTAAAATAATAGAGATCGTTGGATTTCTTTGAACTGATTGTTTTTTTAAATTAAAAAATATTGATTAACATCACAAGGTACAACTTGTTAATTGGGCGGAGGTGTGAATAAAAAATTGGGGGATTTGGGCTTAGGCGAATACACTATACTAATGATGCTCTACTCATGAAACTTGGTTGGGGGTTGCTTTCTAACCCTTCTGCTCGTTGGGTGCAAATCCTTCGCGCGAGATACTATTTTGACCCATTCTATCTTCCTGAAATGTTGGAACGTAGAGGAGCATCATCGGTTTGGCACGACATTTCTAGCACATGGGACTTTGTACTTGCAGGTATCAGATGGCGAATAGGAAATGGAAAAGCGATTTACTTCTGACGATTGGGTAGCTGGTTACGGGCCCTTGGCTTTATTAACGCTCAACCCCATTCCGGAAGGCCTTTTACTTGTACCGGTGATCGAGTTTGCAACCACAGCTGGGGGCTGGTGCTGGGAACTGTTCCAGCACCTCCTTCCCTCCTCCGTATGTACGACCATTGCTTGTATACTACCTCCGCGTGCCGAGTTTGATGATGATCGAGTAATATGGGGCCCCAATCTTAAGGGGTCCTTTTCCACAGCCTCTGCCTATGAATTGATTAAAAATATTGGAGATACTAGTGATAGTCATTTATGGAATATGATATGGAAGTGGCAAGGATCGCAACGCATCCGGTCGTTTTTATGGCTCCTTGCCAAGGGTAACCTTTTGACTAATCAATAGTGCGTTTATCGACATATTGCTACAGATGTGGGATGTCCCCATTGTGGACATTCAGAGACTGTTCTTCATGCCATTAGAGATTGTCTTTGAGTGCAACAATTTTGGCGTCAGTTTCTCCCACATATCGATATGGAGTTGTTCTTCAGTTTTACTCCTTAGGCATGGATAAGTTCAAACCTCTCTCGGTAGGATGTAGTCAATGGTTTCCGATGGCCTCTTTTATATGGGATGTCTTGCTGGTTCTTGTGGATTTGGAGCAATAAATGTGTTTTTGAGCCCGATTTTTCCTGGCCAATCACTAGTAAGGTGATGGTACAAGACTTTGCATCTCAGATCGAGCAAGCGAATACGGTTTTCTCCCAAGCAGTTGGGGGTTCCTCTATCACTAGAACCTGAGCTATTGGGTGGGATAAACCAAGTGTGGGATGGATACGATTGAACATAAATGGAGCGCAGCAAAGGTCTAGTCGATATGCTGCGAGTGGTCTTCTCCGAGATAGCTTAGGTATTTGGCAAGGAGGCTTCGTCCATTCTATTGGTTTGTGTTCCCCTTTGGATGCTGAACTATGGGGGGTTTACTCAGGTTTGACTTTGGCATGGGATATGGGTTATCGGCGACTTGAATTAGAAGTTGATTCTTTGGAGATCATCAATATTCTCCCCTCTTCCAGTATTGATGTATAATACTTCACTCACTCAAGCTATTCAGGCATTATTAATACGATCCTGGACGGTTCGCATGTGACATGTTTTTCGTGAAGGAAATCGATGCGCAGATTGGTTAGCTTTTTATGCGACGTCATTCACCTTCGAACTTACCTTTTTGCAGTTTCCTCCTTCGGGATGTCTTACTTTCCTTTTAGAGGACATGTGTGGGGTTTTAACTCCTAAGCCCTTAGGCCCTGCTTTTTTTTCTTATTAAAAGAAAAAAATAACGTTACACCTAAATAACCAGTCCCCCAAAACAGTAACGTTTTATGTGCAGATTAAACCCTTGTTGAGACCAAAATGGAAAAATAAAATCGCAGTCTCCACAAACTCAACGTTTCTTAGAAATGATTGTTAAAACCATTATCAAATGCGAATATGAAATCCCTAAAGCATGATGTCAGATTTCTTCAGCAGTTAATTGCAAATTTTAGGTAAATCTAAAATAAAATGATCTAGTAAAATACATGGTGCTGTTGCAGACAAAACACTCCGTGATCTACACAACATGTAAGAACAAAGATAATGCACCTTTACTATAAACTCAAGCTTGTTCTAAGTTTTTATTACACAAAATAAGAAGGAATTAGAAAAAGAATTTTTGCTACTCTTGTCAATTGGCTAGTCCAAGTTAGATAATTGGAACAAAATGTCACTTAAACTCAAGAGTAAAGAATCTATTTTGTTTAATTGGGACATATTTATGTTTAATATAAGTAGACTTGCAATAATAAAAGGTTAAAGGAAAAATAACACCCACAAATTACACCAATTAAAGAGTTCAATTGAAAGGATCCATATGATTTTAGCTATTGAGGCTGGGCCAGTTGCTGTACGAGGGTGGTGATTTCAGTTCAAGTAATTGTGTTTATATGCTCTGTACCAAATCGGTTAATTATAGTTTGTGTCATAATTATTTAAAGTCATTATATATATAATTACACCAAGTAAAGAGTTCAATTGAAAGGATCCATATGATTTGAGCTATTGAGGCTGGGCCAGTTGCTGTACGAGGCTAGTGATTTCAGTTCAAGTAATTGTGTTTATATGCTCTGTACCAAATCGATTAATTATAGTTTGTGTCATAATTATTTAAAGTCATTATATGTGTGTGTGTGTTTGTGATTTGGTACAGAGTATATAAACACAATTACTTGAACTGAAATCACCAACCTCATACAGCAACTGACCCGGCCTCAATAGCTCAAATCATATATATATATATATATATATGATAAAATCCATGAAATTAATATATATTACAAATAAAATTATAATTGGATTATAATTGTGAGGTTTATATTATATTTATATATATTTTAAATTATTCTTGGTCATTGTTCTATTAAGATTAGATATTAATAGAGTGTAAAAAAATTAATATGATTTATGTTTCTTTCTAATGAAAAAAGTAGTTAACCTCATAGATTAAAATATAGAAATACATAAAAAAAACTTGTGGATACTTGTTAGAGAATAAGTTCATAATACTGACCTTATAGAGAATTCTATTTGACACATTATTTATATTTCTATAAAAATTCTTATCATGACATATGTATAAGGGGTCCTTTAATTCTTCAAAGCATCTTATATATGGATTATTATATTTTAATACTATGGTGGAGTGCATCAGGTGTTCTATGTGATAAAACGGTCCTTATAAAACTCAAAGGAAACTTCTATAGAATGGTAATTCGGTCAACTATGTTATATGGTACAAAGTACTAACCTACTAAGCGTAGACATGCGTGATAGTTGTTGGTAGTAGAAATGCGGATCCTTAGATGAATGTGTGACATTATCAAAAGAGATAGGGAGATAGGGTACGGAATAGGGTACTAAGAGATAGGCTATAGGTGGCTAGTATTGTTGACAAGTTGAGAGAGAAAAGGCTTAGATGATTTGGGCATGTGAGCAGGATGCCCTCTGATGCTCCGGTATGACGCTGCGAGAAAATAAACCTTAGTGCCTACAAGAGGAGGAAAGGGAGGTCTTACAAAAACTGGAGGGAGGTGATCAAGAGAGATATGTCAGAGTTGACCCTCATTGCGGCAGTGGCTAGAATTAGAAAAGTCTAGCGTGATAGGATAAGGGTAAATGACATATCATAGAGTCATCGCGCCTCATCCTTACCACTTTTTTCAGGTGTATGGGGGAAAGATTCTCGTGATGGACATATAAAACTATAGGATTGTCGTATTCTCAGGGCACCGCTCAGGAAAGACTCATAGCGCAACTAGCAATGAGAAAAGATGGTCATTACAGGGTGAAAGGTAATAGCATATTATGGTCACCATCAGGTATATATATATACTACCAGTCTTTACGTACTTACTCTTTTACCTGCATCACTATTATCCTGTCACATCTGTATGTGGGTCTACTAGAAATAGCCTCTCTATAATGTAGGGGTAATGTTGTGTACTATCAGACCCTCCCAGACCCTGCTTCACTGCAGGACTTCGAGGTATGATGATGATGATGATGATGATGATAAATTTTAATACTACTTATGACATATCCTTATTAAGAGTAGTTCAATCGATATTTGTTAGATATATCAAAAATTGCATAGAGATAGTTAAGTAATTAATATAGGATTCATCATCTGAAAGTTATTAGAGATAATGTTATGTTATTCTCAATTAGTATTAATTCTTGAAATCCTTGTCCAAGATAAAATAATACTTTGAAAATAGTTTCTAAATGTTATTAATAGTATTAGTTATTAATAGTGGAGAAGTATCACAATTAAACTCAAATAGAGTAAACATTATTTTCATGCTCTATATTTAACTAAAACATCATATAAAATGATTTTATTCTACAAAAATCATGTATGGAAAGATTAGTCAAAACCTCTTTGACATTTTTAATATTTGGGTGGTCATAATGTTAGTCATAATGTGTTACTAGACATCAATTTTAATTTATCTAATCTTAGATGCTTATAAGGTAATTAGCACTTCTTACCTACCCTCCTTACACCACTTATAGAGTCAACATGTTCATATGAATACCATTAGAGATCGAGCACGTATGTGACAAACTTATTTGAGAAATAGTTTAAGGAAATGACAAGAAAATGATCAAGCTAAATAATGAGTGATTTATGTTTATGGTTATTATGTTTGTGCATTACTCATATTGTACAATTTTGAATGATCTTGACTTTTCAAAAATCAAATGAAAAGCTTTCATATTAATTATTATGTTGCATACAGGGTCTGTGATAAGTGCTTAATTGTTTATATTTTTAGGTTTATATTTAGTCCATTTTGCTTGTTCATTTAAGTGTTTATTTTTTTATTTAACTTACTTATATTGTATTGTTATGTTGTAATTCACTTATTTGGAGCAAAAAGAAAGAATTGGGACAAGTTTGAGGAGATTTGAAGTTGTTTTGATCAAATTATAAAGATGTTAAAAAAGTATATAGGCACCGATATGCTCATGTTGATGCTTATGTACTTCAACATGACCATATTTCATGTAAGACAAGCAATTTTAAAGTTTTAGAGAGTTATACGATCATTAATATGCCTGGGTTAGAGACTAACATGCCTGCATTGATGGCCCAAAAACCTAATTTTTAAACTATAAAAGGCAAAATTCAAGTAAAAATTAAAAAAGGAGGCTCAAGAAACACAATTTGATGACCTAAGACGGTAGAAAGAATGGAGAACATGTAAGGAGGCATATTCAGAGTGGATTTTCATCAATTTAAATTAAATTTCATGAAGATTAAAAGGAATTTCATCATGTTTCTTTTAGTTTTTTAATGTTTTTCCTTTGGTTTTGATGTTATAGCTTCCATGATTAGGAACTAAACTTTTAGAATACTTGGATATTATAAACCCAAAAAATTGATAATGTAGTGACTTTAATTTTATTTAGTTTAATTTTTAGTTTTATTGAGATTCAATTATGTGTTCTTATTTAGTTTTGAATTAATATTACATGTATGTTAATTCATATGTGATTTTTTGCAATTGAGATTGAAAAATCCTTTGTATAAATATATCTAGCATAATTGAAAAAACTTACATGCAAATATAGAGATAGGTCGACATAAGTCTTTCGAATTAGGGCTAAACCTAATAGTGAGATTTATATATCGATTAGTGTAATTCTAGAGAATTTAATTAGAAAGAGATTTCAATTAATCATCCTATGATTAGGTGTTAATTGTCTTGAGAAAGATATTAGCACAATTGAGGAATTTTCACAATCTATTAAACTTTCGATCAAATTAATGTATGAAGTGATAATTGGATGAGAGGTCTTAGGAGGGATTCGAATTCTAGATACCATTGTCTTTTTTCTTGTTTCTTAGTTTAATCTTCATTCTAGTTAATCAATTATGTTGAATTTTTTTAATTTATAGTTTTATTTTTGAATTTAAATAATCATCATCACCATAATCTGAATTGTATTAGTAATTATATTCCCCATAAGATCAATCTGTACTCCCCAGTGCTAGCTATAACAACACCATGTGCTTATAGATAAAACCAAACCAATAAAGTATTTGGCATTGTTACTAGGGATTGTAATATTATGAAGACCTTAATTTTTATTAATCTAGTCTTTTTTATGTAATTTTGTTTCCTTATATTTATATTTATTTATTTATTTGTCCTTGTAACTCTCTTTCTTAATCTTATGTTTGTTATTTATTTTTAGGATTTGATTATTCATTGTTACAATTATCAAGCATAATGGAATGATGGAGAGGACAGTATTCTTAAGGATAGGATAGTATGCCAACACTTATGGAATAATTGAAAGCTTAGAATGAGAGACATAGTGACCCGTATACAGAATCTTAACTAGTATCTATGATGTTTTGTGAAATTTATGGTAATGACCACTCCAATCATGGATCTCAAACACTAGACTACATATGGGAGCATCTAATTTGCATAGGGAATTAGCTTTAAAACCCCCTTATCGGTATACTCATAAACTATGATGGAGCAACTATCACCACTTTACATGGAGCGATTAAGCTTCACCTAAATTTTTGTTGCAACAATAGTAAGAGGAGTTTTGATGTCTCAGGGAGCTCCTATGAAATTCATTGCTACAATTAAGGTTACCTTTATGAAACTGATGAGCTAGGTATTTTACCGAGCCATGTTAAAGCAAAAAAGTGAATACAATAACTTTAAGGAGTGGAAAAGAGCTAAAGGTTAAAGAAAAGGAGGAAGTTGATGTTCAAGAAGATAAGGAAGAGGAAAAAGAGGATGAAGAGTAGGAGCCAAATACGGAGGCTCTTAAGGAATTATCAATAATAATCTTACGTATAGAGGGCTCCTACTTTTATTTTTCCTTGTTATATTGACAATTTATTACTAAAAAGGTAATAGTGAATGTACTTAATTTGATACCATATGTCTTTATATTACATTGCAACATGTGGCCTATTTACAGGTTAATAAAACCTTACTTGGGAAGATGGGTGGAAGCAAGCCACTGATTATAGATCTAAGTTGAAGGACTTGTTAAGAAGTCCGACTAAAAAACTTATAAAGAATTATTAGTTGGGAAGCAACTTAACAATTAGATATTTTTGTTTTGATTTAATAGTTTGTAGGATTTTTGTTAATAGTTTAGTTGCTTTCGTAGTTGTAATCTTATGATTCTAATCTTGTTACTTGAGATTTGATGAAGTTCTATAGGTTAAGAATGCTACATCACCCTTACACGTTAGATTAAAGAATATTTCACTAGCATTAGATGGATGTCATTGATACTAGACAAGGATAGAAATCTTTTACTATAAAAGAAGTAGCAGTTATCTTCACTTCTGCCCATTATTTCATATTTTCCATTGTTCTTGCATATTTTGTACGTTGAGTACAAAGTTAAGTATAAGAGAGATATTTAGTAATTAAGCTTGTCAACATTGTTAAAATTAGCTTAATAATGAATAATTTGGGAATTTTTTAAAAGATGTTGATCAAGAGTATTCATGATGAGTTTAATTGTGATTGTGATTTGATTTGATTATGCAAATAATTATGAGTTTTGATAATTAAGTAAATTTCAATTTAGTTCGTTAATCTTGAGAATGGATACTTGATTTGCATTATAATACTTTTTATATAATTTATTCATGCAATTAGTTAAATGTGAATTAATTTTGAGTATTTTTATTATCATATATATATATAAAGAGATAAAGAAAGAAAAATAGTAGTATGTGAATAAATGAATAAAAATTTCACTCTAATAGCTTTTACTAATAAAAAGGTCAAAGCTAAAGAGTGGTACTAGTAGCCATTTGACATGGTGACCTAGTTGAGTGACTAGGGTATTTATAATAAGGTGTTTACTCTCGTGTCAAAATGCTAGGTAACTTTCTGAACAAGTTTCTAAATGCTCCTATATGGTTTAAATTTAATGTTTTTAATAAGGGTATGAAAATGTTTAAAGGTTTTAATATTTTTATCATGTATGTTCACTTTACGCAATAAGTGGAATGGTGCAAATTGAGTAGAATTTTGGAGAATTATAGAGTTAATTAAATTGATTTATAATTGATACGAGTAATTAAGTGCTTAATAATTCAATGAAGTTTGCAATTGAATGAATAATGGAGAATCTTAACAGATATCTTTGATGCGTTTAATGCTTTCTAGGAGTTGTTTTTTATTACGTTGAGAGTAATGAAATTGATTTACTTGAGGATAAGGAAATGCTTAAGTGTGTGAGAGTTTGATAAGTGCTCAATTGTTCATATTTTTAGGTTTATATTAAGTACATTTTGCTTGTTTATATTAGTATTTTTATTTTTTGGTATTTAATTCATTCATATTGTGTTTTTAGGTTGTAATTCACTTATTTGGAGCAAAAGAAATGCATCGGGACAAGTCTGGGGCAATTTGGAGCTCTGTTGACCAAGTTATGAAGATGTTAGAAAAGTATAAAAGCACCAACACACCCGTGTTAATGCTTGTGTACTTCAATACTGTTATGTTTCACACATGACAAGTGATTTTAAAGTTCAGAGAGTTATGTGACCATCAATACACTCATATTGATGCCTGTGATCATATTTTGAGCTTGTTTTTGCTCTATATTTAAGGGTTTCGTAAAATTTTTAAGTACATAGCCACCAACACATTCGTTAATGCTCATATACTACCCAAAAACCTAATTTTCAAACTATAAAAGGAAAATTGAAAGTGAAAAGCAAAAAAGGAGGCTCAGGAAATACAATATGATAACCTAGGACATGGAAAGAATGAAGAACAGGTAACGAGACGTATTCATAGTTGATTTTCATTAATCTAAAGTAGATTTTAACAAGATTAAAGGGATTTCATCATTTTTTTTAAAACTATTTTTCCTCTAGTTTTAATGTTACATTTTCTATGATTAAGAACTAAACTTTTAGAACACCTGGATAAGATGAACCCTGTGATACATAGTATAATGACTTCAGTTTAATTTAATTTATTATTTAGTTTTATTAAGATTTAATTATGTGTTCTTATTTATTCTTGAATTAATATTGTTGTTATTTTAATTCATGCATGATTTCATAAAATTGAGATTGAGAAATCTTTTGTATGAATAGATATAACATAGTTGAAAGGAGGTGAATGCTATTAAGTCAGAATGACTTTACATAGAAATGATTTTGATGTATAACAAAAAGAGAGCATATACAAGATAAACAAAACAG
>JANZLF010000003.1:11909932-11929212 GCA_026546835.1 Erythroxylum foetidum
CGATCTCTGCGTGGATACCGTTAGAGACGGTCTCCTTTGGTCGTTCGGTTTGAGTTTGTTATATATACACATGGATCTTGGCTTTCGGGAAGATTCCGGAACAAAAATTTTTGTTTTTCCGCACCGTGGGCATGTGATGCTCACACCGGGATTTTCCTACACTTCCAACTTAGCTACATCTCTGGAAGATATAGTTAAATCTCTTGCCACTAATGCTCTTAAATTCCACTAGGATGTAAAAAAATTGTAAAGAGACAATATCTCAATTTTAAGACATAAGGTCTAACATCCAAAATTTGGAGAATAAGATGGGTCAGATGGTAATGGCTATCAACCGCTAAAATCACAAAACGAAGGGAAGTTTCCATCTTAACTCGAGATAAATCCAAATAATGTTAGTGTGGTGATCTTAAGGAGTGGTAAGAAGCTTAAGGATCCCAAGAGGACCCTACAAAGTATGGATAGTGAAGATGAAACTAAGAAGGAGCTAGAAGAAGGAGGAAATCCATCATCTAGCTCAAAGGTAAATTCTGAATTTCCCATTGTGGTTAAGACTAACTCTCCATCTTTTCCTAATAGTTTGGAAAAATTGAAAAAGAGCAAAAGGATGAGGAGATGTTAGAGAATTTTTGAAAACTAGAAGTAAATATTCCTCCTTTAGACGCAATCAAACAAGTGCCAAGATATGCAAAATTCCTTAAGGATTTGTATACCTATAAGAGAAAGCTGAGAGGTGAAGAGAAGGTTATGATAGGTGCGAATGTTTTTGCGATATTCAAAAAGAAAATGCTTCCAAAAGTAAAAGTTTACATTTTTTGATAATGGAAAGATGTTAAGAGAAATCAATAATACCTTCATTTGCCTCATTTCAAAAATGTAAACTCTAAGCTCCATTAAAGATTTAAGACATATCTTTTATTACAATACTCTTTACATGATAAATTCCAAAGTTATTGCTTTAAGAATTAAGTTTATTCTAAAACCTCCTCACTTATTCATTCTATGTATGGAATCACTTATTAGGTTGATAGACCATTCAATTAGGTAAGATATCAACTTTAAATTCCATTATAAATGCAAGAAGTTGAGACTTTTCATCCATACATTCACATATGAATTACTCCTCCTCTCAAAGCTGAGAACAAATTAGTGCATACACTTATGTCTACCTTGCAAACTTTTGAATTGCTTTCAAGTTTAATCATTAAAAAAAGTAACAGTTACTTAATAGACTCTGCAAGTCAAAAAGATATAGCTTTCTGGTTATCCTTAATCTTAAATTTACAACTTAAAGATCATCAATTTTTCAATCTAGGATTACAAATAATAACCAAAAGATTAAGCTCTAGGGAGTGCTCACCTTTACTTTAGAAATTACAGAGGAGAATAAGCAATTAGAACAATAGATCTCTCTCATTTGCTGGAAGTGTGTAATTGATTAATTCCATTCTTAATTAATTAGATACCTACTAGTCCTTATGTAAATTTCTGCCTAAAGGGTTTATTAGAAATGTACAGAAGATTTTAAGGAGCTTTTTATAGTCTGGTGAGCTAAACAAGTATTCATTTTTCAAATTCAAATGGTCAAATGTTTATTTACTTAGGAAAGCAGGAGGTTTAGACATTATTTTGGTTTTTTATTTGGTAAAATCCTCATGGCAAGAAGAATTTGGAGGATTATTAACAATAAAAAGGCTCTTTTGGTCTAATGGATACGTATCTGCTTTATAAAAGATAGGAGCATTTGGGAAGTTTGTAACAAAATCACTACCTGTTGGTTTACGACAAAATTACTCAAAATGAGGGAGTTGATATATTGATACATACTTACAGGATTAGAAATGAGATCAATGCATCCTTATGATTTGAGAATTGGAGTAAGTAACGTCGTCTCTTCAAGTCCAACTTATTTCTAACTCTAGAACATATATTCCTTGAATCCTCCAAGGTAAAAGCACTTATAAATAGGAATGAATATGCTGATAACTCCTCCTTGTTTATGAATCTCATCTCAAATTATAGGCATAGACAAAGTGAGGGCAAGTCTTATTATTGGTTAAAGCGTTCTTTTAAAAGGTTTACCAATGCCTCATATAGAGGTTCCTTTTCAATCAATAGCATAAAATGGTTTGGTATAGAATAATATAGTGTAAGCAAGCTCTCATGAAGTCTCTTTCTCTTACCTCATGTGACTTATTTACAAGCAAATATTAGGAACCCTAGATAGGTTAAGCTTCCTCAACTTTTCCCAACTATGTTATCTCTACAGATAAATTTATGAAACAGTACATCATTTATTCTTCTCCTGTGAATGCATTGCATACATATGGAACAAAATTCAATTGGTGAAATTTTTGAAAAATTGAAACAAGGAATAAGAATGTCTAGTGGTGATAAAACCATCTATATCATTACAATTGGTAGCATTATATACTCAATCTAGAAGGAAAGGAATTCTAGGTTATTTTAGGGAACCAAGAACCAAATAACACATAAGCTAATATTATAGATCAGGGATAATTGCTGGCAAAAGTTGACATTCTTCATAAATCATGACAATGTTATCCCAAATTTAGATGTAACATATAACCTTAAACTCTTCTGCAGCCTTAAATTGCTTTGTGGCCCCTCTTTATATAATTTTTTAAAGTAACAAATTAATCAAAAAATATAAATAACTCCCAAAAATATCTATAACAATACACAAATTTTTGTTGAGGAGGACTTCATGTTTCCTTGATGGTTATATTTGGTTTGATGAAAGTTAAGGGTGGCTAAGGAAATCTTTTGAATATTTTTTGTTCTTCCGTATTAGCATTCCTCTGTCCCTGTAAAGTTTCTATCTTCTGTGCCATTTCACTATATGTCTAAGTGGCATTATACTAGGGCAGTAGACTTTTGAGTTTTGATTTAATAATTGATTTGCTCGAAATTGGACTCACCTTTAGAAGAGATAGTAATAGAAGCGAGGGAATTGGGTTTATTAGCTCCAGGAGTTGCTTTAAGTGTGAAAAAATTGTTGGAGCATATGATCTTATTCACGTTGAGAAAATGCCTGAAGTCATAGATGTAATATAGATCCCTAGGATTAGCTATTAGGATGCAAGTTGAAGAATATGAGGAATAGTGATTTAAGGGTTCTTCCATTACTTTCCTTTTTCATGTAAGAATAAAAAGGGGGAGAGGTTGGTAAATTGCGAGATCACAAGTTTTAATTTTAGAGTAATTAGGTTGTAAGGTTATGATCAAAGTTGTGAATACTATACCAGACTTGGCACCAGATTAAGTTCTGATATGATACTGTATTGGTACCAGTCAATACCGAGTACCATTCGGGTAATTTTTTAAATTTATGAAATAATTGCTAAAATTTTTAAAATTTGTAAAATAATCCATTAGTATATTGTACAGTTGTATTATATACTTTACAAGTTTACTATTTACATCAACCATGTTTTCAAAAATCATAATAATAAATAATAATCACAATTAAATTGAAATAACAATAAATTTTAAATATTTCACATATAAATAATAACCACAATTAATATAGAAAAGACAATCATCATCATACAAATATAAAATTAAGAATAATACAAAGTTTTTAAAATATTACAATAACACAATTTCATCATTTTAATAAATAATAATTACATTTAAACATCTAACAAAAAAACAATAAATATCCTTAAACAATTTACAAAAAGAGTTCATGACGAAGAAACAATCAAGTAGAAGTTAAACCTGAAAAAAACATTTACAGTTACATTACATATATAGAATTTAACATTAACATCAAATATAAGTAAAATTAAAAGAAGAGGAAAAACAAAAACTTGAAACGAAATTCAATCGTCAACAGGAGGATACCCGCTATAACTGCACTAACCTCAGTTATCATTTGATACAAAATCCTCATCATTGAGAAGAGCTTCATCATCATTATCATTCAAATTTAATGTACTAAATGACATTTAAATGTTTTCTCATCCAAGATTATCTTCCAAGTCATTAACATCTACCAATTTCGATTCTTCAGAAACTCAATCCACCAAAAGATCAATATTATCAATGGAAATTAGATAAGTTGAATTATTTGTGCTATTAAGACTCCTAGTAAATAATTAAATTTAATTATTAAAAAATTATAAGAAATTATATCAAACTTAATAATGATAATAATGAAAATAACATGCCTTTCTCGAAGCTTTAAATTGTAACGAACAAAAACCAAGTCATTCAACCTCTTATGCTCCAATCTATTCCTTTTCTTCGAGTGGATAAATTCAAATGTGCTTTAGTTTCGTTCACAACTTATTGCACTCACACATTGACTTAAAATTTGAATTGTAAACCTTTTCAATTTTGGAATATCATTTTCGAATTGATCTCACCAAGAAACTATATGTCATAAGATAACAAAAGTAGTGCTATAAACAAAATAAAGTGATAATTAATTTTCAACAAATAAGAAAAAGGAAATAACTAATACCTGGACAAAGTTTTCTTCTTTGTCAAATAGCAATTGGCATTCCAAAATCCCCATAAGATATCTTGTAAAGCTCCATTTGTGAGCTAAAAAGATCTTGCATTGTGTCAATGCTAACAATTGTTGCAATAGTTAAAAGCATTCCTCTATTAATTATACGTATTTTTCACAAAGAGTCTAAAAAAAATGAATTACACATATTTTGCAACATTTTTCCTGCTGCTTATAAGCGGAATCATTGTCAGTAATAAATTGAATAATATTTTCCGACCCTACATCATTCATTACTTTATCAAATATCGCAAACAAAGTCTTAGTATTTCTAACAAGGCCATATGCATCAATATATTTCAAAAACATTGACCCATTTGTAAAATAAACCAAAAAAGTTATAATAGGTTCTTGTATTCTATTTGTCTAACTATCACACATGATTGAATATCTATAAGTACTTCAATTCACTCTTCTTTCAAATAAATAACTTCTAATTTCATAAACAAAACAACTTAAAAGTTTACCTCATAAGTCATCAATCGAATGACCTTTGTATCCTAGACTATAAGAGACTATTGCATCCATCATAGGTTGATAATAATAAGACTGAGAAGCATTAAATAATGAACCTGTATCATACCACCATCTAACTACTACCATATCGACATTGTGAGTCGCATCTCTTGATTGCATTGTACTACGAATTGAAGGTTGGGTTCCAAGAGTTGTTCGTGGTGCAAAGAAACTAGTCATGTACCTTCTTCTCTTCCTCACATCAGGTTCATGTACTTCTTCTTGAGCCTAAGATGGAATAATACCAGTACCAGTACTAGTACCACTACCACTTCCACATTCAACATTTCCAAAATCACCATGGAAACTAGAAAATGAACTTCCACGACCAATTTCAAAATTTAACCTTTCCATTCTATCTCTTTCATATTGATATTCATCAAGAAATGTTTTCATTTGTCACTTCACATCATGACTTACTTTTTTACAGGATTTCACATCTCCTTTAACCCCAACTAAATGTTTTTTAATCTGGTGATTCCTCCACCTTTCAAATGCTTGTTACAAAACAAGCAAATAATATGGTTCCTCATACCGAGAACCAATGCAGCATAAGCCCAAGTTGGATCATTGTATCTTCCAGAAGTGGATTGATCAGGAGTACTTGAACTTTCTTCCACTTATTTGTAAAAATAAATGAATGCAAATATCAAAATAAATAATAAATAAAAATAAATAACACATAATTTTAGTACACAATATGCATATCCATCTTATATAATATAACTCATTCTGTATGATTACATTACACACAATTCAATTTCATGGAACACAATTCACTATAAGTCAAAAGCTAATAATTCAAAACATTCAACATATATAATTACACAAAACATACATAAACACTTTTCATTTCCAACAATCGCAAAACATGGATAAAAATTTTCCATTTTCAACAATTTTTAACAATTTTCTTTTTCAATAATCACAAAGCATTCATAATTCTATTTCCATTTCCAACAATTTTCAACAATTTTCATTTTTATTTTCAACAATTTTCATTTCCAACAATCACAAAACATACTTAAACAATTTCCATTTTTGTTAATCACAAAACATTCATAAAATAATTTCTATTTTCAACAATTTTTGACAATTTCCATTTCTAATAATCATAAAATATTCATAATTTTATTTTCATTTCTAACAATTTTCAACAATTTTGATTTCCATTTCCAACAATTTTCATTCCCAACAATCACAACACAATTTCTATTTTCATTAATCACAAAACATTCATAAAACAATTTCTATTTTCAACAATTTTCATTTTCAATAATCATAAAACATTCATAATTTCATTTCCATTTCCAAAATTTTCAACAATTTTCTTTTCCAACAATCACAAAACATACATAAACAATTTACATTTCCATTAATCACAAAACATAAAACAATTTCTATTTTCAACATTTTTTAACAATTTCCATTCCAATAATCATAAAACATTCATAATTCAATTTCCATTTCCAACAATTTTCAACAATTTCTACTTCCATTTCCAACAATTTTCATTTCCAACAATCACAAAACATACATAAACAATTTTGATTTCCATTAATCACAAAACATTCTACAATTTCCATTTTCAACAATTTTCAATTTCAATAATCACAAAACATTCATAATTCCATTTCCATTTCCATCAATTTTCAACAATTTCTATTTCCATTAATCACAAAACATTTATAAAATAATTTTCATTTCCAACAATCACAAAACATGCATAAACAATTTTCATTTTCAATAATTTTTAATAATTTTCATTTCCAATAATCACAAAACATTCATAAACAATTTCCATTTCCAATAATTACAATACATTCATAAAATAATTTCCATTTCTAACAATTTTTAACAATTTATATTTTCAACAATCACAATACATTCATAAAACAATTTTCAGCAATTTCCATTTCCAACATCCATAAATCATATATAAACAATTTCAATTTCCATTTCCAACAATTTTGCAACAATTTTCATTTCCATTAATCACAAAACATTCAAAAAATAATTTCTATTTCCAACAATCATAAAACATGCATAAACAATTTCCATTTTCAACAATTTTCATTTCTAATAATCATAAAACATTCATAATTTCATTTCCATTTCCATTTCCCACAATCATAATACACTCATAAAACAATTTCCATTTCTAACAAATTTCAACAATTTCCATTTCCAACTTCCACAAATCATACATAAATAATTTCCATTTCTAAAAATTTCCAACAATTTCAATTCAAAGTTTTAAACATGAGGATCAAGTTGAAGGGTATGATATGATTTACATAATTGCCAAATAATGAATGACATATCTTATACAATTGTTCATAAACATATATTCATAACATGATGATCAAGCAGAAAGATATATTCATAACATGAGGATCAAGTTGAAGGGCATAACTTATTTGGTAATGTTATTTTTATTTAAAGGTTTGAATATTCTTTTAATTTATAATAAACCATAATATTATATACACCATTCTATATTTTGTTCTTAAATATGTATGTTGTTTTTACAATTTTTAATTGACGTTAATAAGTCTAAGTATAAATGATTGAAACCTACAAGTCTACAATATGCACAATTTGAAAAAAAATTCTTTTTATGATACATTTATTACATTACTACCTTCACACATTATTTATTATAAACTTTTTTGATACCCCAGACATATATATTACCAAATAATTCAAGTTCAACATATACTCAATTAATTATTTACCCAAAATTAATACCCAAATAGGCAAATATTATTATTAACTACAACTGAATTATTATTAATTTCCATTTGCATAATTTTATACTGAACTAATTATTTACCTAAATTCAATACCCAAATATTAAAAATAAAATACCATTTCACAATATTAAGAATGTGTCAATTAATGATTTAAGTTTTTACAATTTTACAAATTTAATATTACCGGTTTAAATTTTACATTTAAATTGTTTCAGCTTTCAATTTTCATAATCAACAAGACCGCGTATAATGCATTTCATTCATCCAAAAACTTATTGTAAATTTCTGATAAACTTAAACCAATCTTTATAACCAAACAATTATTCAACTCCAATATCTAATGAATCCAACCCACGTAAATCAGAAAACTAATACATCATTCATCGTCAGTGACTCACTCATTCAATTCAACTCAATTTCCATTTCCAAATGACAATACCCTTTTCATTCAACATTTCAACTCCAATATCCAACTATATACATGCAAATTGCAAATCACAAAACCAAGTTCCAACGTCCAACTAATTTATAAATCCAAGATCCAATCGAACACAATAAAAAAATGCAATTAAACTAAGCAGGAAAAAATTGGAAACTTAAAAATACTCCCAAAAATAATTCACTGGTTTCGAATCTTCGGGTCAGTGATGGACTGACGGGTCAGGCTTCGAGTCTGGGCGACCTGCGAGGTTACGACCTTCTCTCTTCCTTCAAACGTTTAGTGGCAACGACGTGGTGCAATGGTTCCCACACTACAAGAAAATAATACAATCCGTGATGTTTTATTGATAAAGCGTCGTTGAATGTGAAGACTTTTTTAAACGTCACGAAAAGTTCAAATTTTTGATGACGTTTTAAGAAAATGTCACAACTTTTTGTGAAGTTTTTTATTAAAACGTCAAGAAATAGAAACCACGACATTTTGTTCAATAAAACATCACTGTTGGTGTTTGTCTTTTGTTTAATTAATATTTAAAAGTATCATTTTCTTCTCGAGCGTTCATTTCCCACCATTTTGCTAGTTTCTTCTCTGACATTTCTTCTTCTCTAGTTTCTTCTCTCTGCCTTCTTCCCACTCAAATGTGAGGCCTCTAGCAGTGCTGCTCCTTCTTCCTCCACCAAGAAGTCTAAGTGTTTCGAGATTAAAAAGTGGAGCGTTATTGCTCTCTGGGCATACGGTAACCTCTCCTCCTCATCCCTAACCCTAACCTTAACCCTAATTTTATTACTTTCTTGATTTTCTTTCTTTTATGCTCATCACCTATGTCTGAACCTATAGGTGAATGTTGTGGACTGGAAAATTTGCTTTAATTTGAGAGTACTGATTGTTATTGTTTGCTTAAAGTGTACAGATATTGTTGTAAATAACTGTGCTATTTGTAGAAACCACATCATGGATCTCTGTAAGTTAACTTTCTTTTGACTTTGATTTGCTTTTGTTATCTGGTTGTGTGATTATTGATTTGCTTTTGTTGTTTGATTTTGTAATAATTTCTTTTTGATTAGGCATAGAATGCTAAGCTAACTAGGCTAGCGCCACCTGCGAGGGATGCATCGTTGCATGGGGTATGCAATTAATTTACACCTTTTTTCATTTTTCCTTATGTGGCACTTTGCCGAGTCATGTTCATATAAACTCTATGAAGACGTTTTGTCTAGCTTGCTTGGAAGCCGAAATTTTAATCATTAATAGAATATGCTGGATTCAGGGCTTAACACAATGATGTGGTGACTTGTTGTCAGTGACTTTTTTATTTGTTTGGTGACATGAATTTGCTTGTAAGAAAAAAAAATTCAATTCCCAAAACTCATCCCTTTGAAAGTCCAGAGCTGTTACTATTAACAAACTCTTTAAAAGTGTGTAATTTAAATCCAGTTTGGCTTAGAATTTTTTATGGAGCCAAGAAATATAATCTTAATTCATTCTTGTATTGTGATCCATAAATTCTTAGATATTGCAAGTCCTTTTTACTTTCAGAATTTTAAAAATGAATTTTGTGTGGAAGGTGGCACATTTGGATGCTCAATTGAAGTGATTGATTGTCATGATGTCTCCTGTTTGGTTCCCTTTACTGGGTTGTATAAGTTATGTTATTTCCTCTATTGTACAGTAATTTAAGTCTCAAATAATTTGGATTTCTTGATGTTGATTGAGAGTGCTAGAAGACTCCACCGACGATGATGATGAATAAATTCTGATTATGCAATTGAACCTTTGTTGTTTTTTGCTAGAATAAAAGATAATATTACATTTTTACTTCTCTCTATATTTTTCTTTTGCTTCTGTTGTTGCTATTGGAGTCCTTAACTTGAGCATTATATCAAAGTTTTATAACACTTGAAACTATGGATGGACTTATCATTTATTTCTTGGATGCTCATACAATCATTGCAAAAAGCATTACATTGTTTAAGGTCCAAGGAGAGCCAACTAACTTCATACAGTTTGCCAAATTATCGAGTGAGATTGGTGTGATATCCCGAACTTCTTTACCTGTAAGAACAAAATGGAAAAAATAACTAATGAGGAGTTGGACATTGCATTTGATAAGATAGACGTAAGTATTATAAAACTATCAAATTTGTACGTGTTTTCTACATACCTAAAGCTTTGACCAATAATTTATAATTTTTTGCAGCAAAAGTTGAAAGTTAAGAGAATGAGAACAGACATCACAGTACACACTACTGTCCAGAAGTTTCTTTCTTTAAGGTCTAAAGATCAAATATCTCACTTAAAAAAGCATTATACCAAGCACGGAAAGGATGTTAAGCTGCATAATGTAACAGTGGTGAAGTGGATGGATTTATGCAAATATTGGGAGCAATAAGCTACAAAGGTTACTTAATTTGATCACAAAACTTAATTTCACAACTTTATTGACAATTGATTATATTTTAGTATTTATGAATTTTAATTTATAGATATTATAATAGATTTTGTTATGTTTACGATTAGTAAAAAAGTGAAAAAGTCAAATTGGCTAGGAGTCAGGTCAAATGTCAACCAAACTCCGACTCTAAGGCCTTTGTAGCGATACGATGTAAGATTGTGAGTTATTATCTTTTTAATTATATTTTACTTTGATTGACACTTCAAAATTTATAATAAATATTACTAGTAATATATTTCTATACAACAGAGTGATAAAGAAGGAGAAGAGTATGACCAGATGAAGCTATAGTATCACACTCATTATGATGAAAGTAAAAATCAATGGACAATTGCCAAATGCAGAGAAAAATGGGTTAGGACATAGTTCATTTACAAATATTTCTTAAATGAGACTGTATATCTAATTAATTCTTAATTTTTCAGGAATTAATGTGTAAGGAATTGATATATTCAATAGAACAAGGTCATCCGATGACAGAGGATGAAGTATGTGACAAAGTCTTGCGCATTAGATCAGATTATGTTGTTAGCATGGAAGTTGGGCCTTGATCACAAGGGAAGACTTCAGTCAGAAAGAGACTTCGAGACAAACTAGAGGAGTCGAAGAAGGTTAACTAGGAGTTACAATCTCAAGTCGATGAACTGAATAAAAAAGTTGAACAAATGTAAGATCAACTAACTATCGAAGTCGAACAACAAAGAATTAAATTTGAACAATAAAACAAGCTCTTAGAACTTTTATGTTCTACACATAATATTCATTTAGGTTTGATATATGCACTCAATTGATATATTATATACTTATAATATATTATCTGCAGGTATGAAATTCTTGTGATACATAAATAATTATTAAAATTAATGATATACTAAAAAAATTGAAGAATTATTAAATAAATAAAATTTATAAATAATAATGAATAGTTATTAAACAAATAAGATTAAAAATTGTATTTTAAAAAATAATTATTAAATTAATATGATTTTCGAAAAAATGAAAATAATAATACAAATAATAATAAAAATGACGTTTCTAAAAACGTCGTAAAAGATATTCCGCGACGTTTCTAAAAAAACGTCACGGATTCCTTCACATTCTATAACGTTTTAAAAACGTCGTAGAATATTAGACAATCTGCCACGTTTTTTAAAAACGTCGCGGAATGTTCAAACTTTTAGTGACGTTTTTATAAATGTCGTTGAATGTCAGTATTTTTTGTGATGTTTTATATAAAACGTTGCAGAAAGCTTTTACCTACACCACATTCTTTGACATTTTTTGTGACGTTTTTTAAAATGTCGCAGAATGTATTCTGCGACATTTTTTAGACATTCTATGACATTTTAAAAACGTCGCAGAATGTTTGTTTTTTTTGTAATGAATGTCTTGTGACAACGGTAAAGATGATGGCATGCCTTGTTATTGCCACCGAAAATAAGGTTGAGGGCATGCCATTGATGTTGGTAGTAATGGAGTTCTGTGACTGCGCATAATCATGTTTGATGATCTGATGTATGAAGTTTTCCAGAGTGAAAAAGTATTACATCATAAGTGCAAGTTTTCCGTATCCAAAAAAAAAAACAAGGTTGAAATTAATTCCGTAATTTAGGGGAGCAAATTCTACAACCTACGCACTTGCAAAGTTAGCAACTGACACAACTTTTTGAAAGAGTGTCGCAAACAAATTGCAGATGGATTCCATTACAGACAAGCATTATTGAATCAGGAAAGCATTATTAAATTTAAATAATAATTTAAGAATTTTTATTTAAATTTCAAATTCATATTTCAACCTTAGTGATTAAAGATAAACACTTTTCTAAAATTTCAGTCATGAAAACAATCAAGACAAGATTTGATAGATAAATTTCACAATCATCGTGATTAATGCTCTAATACATATATTAGAGTTTTGGACTAGCAAGATTTTAAAATCATCATTTATATGCGTCACTGAGAATATATTCCTTACAATTTTAAAAAATTCTTTTTAAAAGGTTAAAGGACTCGTTGCAGAATCCTTTTTTGATTTCTTATTCATCTTTTCTATATCTTGTTATCTTTATATTCTTATCTCATTTGTTATTTTACAAAACAAAGTTTATTACGATTATGAAACTAGTACAACTGCCTTCACAATCACTACAAGAAATATAGACATAATCACAATGTGTTAACCGGATACTCAATGACGAGTGGTGACCATGCATGTCTTTCACGTGTATTTCTAGTTTTCATCCATATTAAATATAGACATATTTTTCTTTAAGAATTTAAGAACTAGTAAATATTTAATGCAATGAGTCTCCAAGATAAGAAAGTCAGAAAGAGCTGTACATGTCCATGAGTGTTTATCATTGAACATTCGCATGCAGGGACTATGTGATTGAACTTTTTCGACAGCAGCTGACTTTCCTTGTCCAACTTTTTTCTTCTACTGGAGATTAAATGTAAAGAAAAGAGAAGGTATTTGTCTTTGAATTGAAAAACCTGTGGCCTAGGATTATTCAAGGAATGCTCAATGTAAAAGGAAACTAAAATCCTACAGAACATATTTGTCCCATGATTAATGGGATATCATTGACTAAAACCTAGCACAACTTAAATATAACACCAGAAATTTTAAACTTACAGATGCTAAATGGCGGGATATTATTATAGTCAGATCCCAAAAGTGTTGAAAATAAGTGTACACTTTGATCGCTCCAAGTCAACTTAATAACACCTTCATTTTGTCGTTTTATTTGGGTTTATTAGGTCAACATAAGCAACTGTAGCTCATTATCATTGCATAAGTGTAAGTGAAAATTCCTACTTTTCTGTACTATCCAAAATTCTCACTAAGAAATGTATTACGGACCCACTTCCTCTAATTGCGGAGATATGCCTTTGAATTAGCAAGCTAGTTAGGAATCTTAGCTGTAACCTAGCTAGTTTAACATCGTCCATCGTATTCGTACCTGGCAAAGGAGAAATGATTGTTTACGAGACTATTATTATAACCAATTTATTATGCCTTTGCATTATGATAAATTCTAATAACAGTCAGTATTTGTTTTACTTAGCCAAGAAAAGAACTTACGAATTAGAGTAATCAATTGAGAAAAAAAAATCTAATAAGTGTGTTCCAAAAATATACAATGTACAAACTATATGTCAACAACTAATAAACTTCAAGAGAGACGTGCCAGGACTTATAAAAGTGAGAACATAAATACGAATCTATAGCAACTATAGACAATATATACAAAACTATAATTCTTTTTGCATAATTTTACGAGTTTGCCCACGTGCATTTGCATCTACATAAAATAATAGGTTTATACATTACAAATTTTGTTTACTTTTATAGGGCAATCCCAAAAATCCAGGCTTGCAAGCATTCAATTTAAAGAATAACTTGAAAAAGAATAAGTTAGACATCATTTGCATGGACCTTAGACAATTGAACATGGAATCAAGTGCTTCTAGAATGGTAGACCATTTCAGGCAAGTCATAATATTGTTTCATCGCCAATCACGTTACATATATATGTATGACCATTAATTATTTCAATTATAACCTAAACTTTAAAAAAATATCTATTAAATATTTAAACTTTTAATTTTTCCCAATTTTAGCCCAACATGTTAGTGAATATATAAAACCAATTAAGTTGGCTTCACACAACAGTTTAAGCTATCGTGGTGAAACGGTCACTTAATATATAGTATCAGAAACGGTCACTTAATATAGTATCAGAGCCTTTGTGACCAAGTGGTCGTGAATTCAAATCCTACAATTCATCTATTATTCAGCGCAAAGTAGAGTGAGTCCGTTCAAGTTTTAAGCCCAAAGGGCTTTCACTTGAGGGGATGTGTTAGTGAATATATAAAACCAATTAAGTTGGTCTCACACAACAGCTTAAGCTATTATAGTGAAACGGTCACTTAAGCTGTTATGGTAAAATGGTCACTTAACATGGCATCAAAACCTTTGTGACTAAGTGTTCATGAGTTCAAATCCTACCACCCACCTATTATTCAACACAAGATTGAGTGAGTCTGTGCAAGTTTCAAACCCAAAGGGCTTTCACTTGAAGAGGTGTATTAATGAATATATAAAACTAATTAAGTTGACCTCACACAATATCTTAAACTATTATAGTGAAACGGTCACTTAACAGACATGAGTATCTATTTTCGTTAATGTTGCTAGCATGATTTGTTACATAAGACAAAAACCCAAAACATGTATAAACATCATATTTCATTAAGTTTAACTAAACTACTTAGTTTTGTTATTAAAATCTCTAAATCAATCTCCTTGCCTAAATCATTAGAAGTGAAAGCTCTAAATTAGTTCATTCTCGCGCAAAAAGAAAGAGAACCTAGGGTTTTAGATTAGAATTTCAATCAAATTGTTAGAAATTGTCTTTGTCGTCAATCTCCTTGCCTAAATCATTAGAAGTGAAAGCTCTAAATTAGTTCATTCTCACGCAAAAAGAAAGAGAACCTAGGGTTTTAGATTAGAATTTCAATCAAATTGTTAGAAATTGTCTTTGTCGTCTCACATCAGCATAATAGAGTGTCATTATCGTCATACACCGACAAATAGAGTTTGATTTAGAGATTTCAATCTCAAAGCGACGTTGTTTAGTTAAACTTAATTAAGTCTTACGTGTATATATAAATATTTAGGATTTTTGTCTTATGTAGCAAGTATCACCGGTAACGATAACGAAAATACCACCTTTGGGTTAGAATTAAATTTTTTTAAAAATGTAAGTATTTAATTGTCACTTTTTAAAATTCAGATTATAATTATAAATTTGAATAAAGTTTGAGATTTTTTTTTTGTAGTTAACCTTTCTTTTATTCTTTTATTGGGACAAATCTACCAACTTGATATGTTAACATGGTAAAACTATCTCAATTAATTGTCAGATTACGATCTGAGCTATACTAATCGGAATTGGCTAGTTTATTGGGCATTTTATAACTCAACCATGGGGTTTATTATAATTAATCGTGGTTACTACGTACCTGCATTACATTGACCACAGGCATTTCTTCCTGGAAACGAACTCAGATTGTTATATGTTCACTTAATCCTGAAGCCGAACGTGGAAATTAAGGATCCTGTTCTGAGTTCCTGGAAAGAAACTCTTAATTATCACATTGGCTGTACAGTTTAATGTTTAGCGGTTGAAAGACTTACTATTCTTCTGTTCCTTGACAATTTGTACCGCAACACTGCATTGGAATCTCGTACAATAATATGAGAGAATATTTTAGGAGACATTGCAAAGAAAAAAAAAAAGAGAGAAAACTCAAGGTGTCGGTATCAATAGCTAACAACTATGTTTATGTTCAAGCCTGCCCCTTAAATGATTACGAAAGCAATAGACTTTGGTACATATGAGCCGCTTCTTATGACCATGACAATTTTCTATATATTGCCTGGATAAATCTATGGGTGATGCAAAGATCACTCCGAATAGATCCATATATTCCAAATTCCTAGAAGTGGAAAATAACAATGTTTCCTTCTTCTAATTGTGCTACTACTAGTAGCTTCTTGGCAACTGCACTTGTTTTTCTTGGACTGGCTCTACGCCACTCTAATGCTCAATTGAACGCCACCTTTTATGCCACCACTTGCCCAAATGTGTCCAGTATCGTTCGTGGCGTAATTCAACAAGCTTTACAATCTGATACTCGGATTGGTGCCAGCCTTATTCGCCTCCACTTTCATGATTGCTTCGTGAATGTATTCTTCAAGCACATGATATCTCAGGAATTTCCAATTTTATTTCTTGTGTAGTTACTAATTAAGTTGCCATGGTTTGGGTTTTACTGTTCAGGGATGCGATGCCTCGATTCTGCTAGATAATAGCACAAGCATACTGAGTGAGAAATTGGCAGGTCCTAATGTAAACTCTGCTCGGGGTTTCAACGTAGTTGACAACATCAAGACTGCTACTGAGAATTCTTGTCCTGGAGTTGTCTCCTGCGCTGACATTCTTGCACTTGCTGCCGAGGCTTCTGTTTCATTGGTGACTCATTATCCAATTAATAGCTAGATTTATCCTAATTCTTAATTCTTTATTCCATTGGGATTCGAACTTGAGAATGGTATATAGGTTAAAGAAATTGTCTTTCAGAAAGTAGCACGTTGGTTTATTCTAACATGTATCTTAATAATTGTCATGTCTCTGACTATGCGATTGTGCACATGGCCATAGTCGGGAGGTCCTTCATGGAGTGTACTGCTTGGAAGAAGAGATAGTTTAACCGCAAACCAGGCCGGAGCCAATGCGTCTATACCCGCTCCTTTTGAAAGTCTAAGCAACATTACTGCCAAGTTCTCTGCTGTGGGTCTAAACACTAATGATCTCGTCGCATTATCAGGTAAATTCCACTTCTGGTTCGTGAAGAAACGCTTCAACTTTCTCAAATTATACACTTAAGTGCTAGCTAAAGAACATATTTATATGATTGAACTCTAGGTGCCCACACATTCGGGCGTGCTCAGTGCAGAACATTTAGCAATAGGCTCTACAATTTTAGTGGGACTGGCAATCCTGACCCTACACTAAACACGAGTTATCTAGCAACTCTCCGGCAAATATGTCCACAGAATGGGAGCGGAACTGCACTGGCTAACCTCGACCCAACAACCTCAGATGGTTTTGACAACAATTACTTCACCAACCTTCAAAACAACCAAGGACTTCTCCAATCAGATCAAGAGTTATTTTCCACTACAGGCGCTGCTACAATAGCTATTGTTAACAGCTTTGCTAGTAGCCAGAGTGCGTTCTTTCAGAGTTTTGCTCAGTCCATGATTAACATGGGAAACATCAGCCCTCTAACAGGAAGCAATGGAGAGATTCGATCGGACTGTAAGAAGGTCAACGGAAGTTAGGCAATAATATATATATCTATAAACGAAAGCATTTCAAGTTTTGAAGCTTTATGCATTTCTAATAAGAGAAGCTGATGTAGTGTACCCTAGAGCTTTAATGTAGTTTTATGATTTTCTTTTCCTCTTGTAACCAAAAAAAAAAAAAAAAGAGAAGCTGATTCCTTCAAGGTACATTGTTGCAATTTGCAAGTAGTAGTTGCTTGCTACTTTGACGGAGAAGTTTACGCGAGTGCTAAGGAAAATTTTTCAAAAAGATTTGGTGTGTTCAGTTTTCTATTATTTTTATTATTATAATAGTTGTTGGTCAAAGGGATTGTGCTATGGAGTCAAAGGGTTAGTGATATAGTGATATAGTCAAAGGGTTAGTGATATAGTGATATTATTATTCCAGAAAAATATTGGAGAATACGTAATACTTCTTTGTTTCATCACTACATTTAATTTTTATACCAACAAACAATCTGAATTAGTTTTTTGGTCTTAATTAAAATATATTAGGTTAATTTTGGTTTACAATGGAGTAACCTTTTTCATTAATCTCTTATCTTATCTCGCTTGAAACTCAGGAACTTTTCTACTCATAAAAAACATCAACCTCTATAGAGTCTAGAGTGCTACTTTAACTTTTAATGGTTAGATTATTAGAAAGTTCACTGGGGCACTATTTAAACACAAATAGCAATAAATTATAGAACTATTACACCACTCTCATTTTTATAAGTCAATGGTCTGAATGATTAGATATCCTATACGACTATCAAAACATCCGCCATTCACATCATTTAAATGTTACAGAAATAGTAAAATACAAGCATTTGAACAAATTTTTGCTACTATATGCCCTTGCAGTAAATTAATTGATTTCAATTTTATGTATAACACTATTATTTCATTAATAAAGACATTTTTTATCTTTATGTATTAAGTCTATCACCACAAAAAACTGTGGATTAACGACAAAAAGTTAATGACGGAAAAGAGACCGTTGAAAATTAACGACAAAAAGCATATTTTCATCACTAAAATTGATTAATTTAGCAACGGTATTATTAACTGTTGCTAAATATGGAGAGAAATCGTCGCGGCAAAATTTACGACAGACGCTAGTGACGGGAAAATATGGTTGTCAACAATTGTACTAAATTAACGATGGAAAATACCAACGGACAACATACCATTAGTAATTACCGACGGTAGTACTTCCTCCACCGGTAATATTGACAATTTAGCGACAGAATAGATACCATCGGTTAATAAGGCGGGAATTGATGGCGCAATAATCGCTACACAAAATTTTTCAATGGAAGTTACTGACAGTTATTTTTGTTCCGTCAAAAAAAATTGTCGTGAAAAATTTTGTATAGTGATAGAAAATTTCCGTCGATAAATCAGGCTTTTAAGTTTAAAAAATAACATCGTTTGGTTTGTTTTGGTAATGTTTTAAGTCACCCAAAAGACTCCCAATGTTATACATAAAATTAAAATCAATTAATTTACTGCAAGGGCGTTTTTTATCTTTATGTATTAAGTCTATCACTACAAAAAACTGTGGATTAACGACAAAAAGTTAATGACGGAAAAGAAACCGTTGAAAATTAACGACAAAAAGCATATTTTCATCACTAAAATTGATTAATTTAGCAACGGTATTATTAACTGTT
>JANZLF010000003.1:11963800-11976111 GCA_026546835.1 Erythroxylum foetidum
TAATAATAATAATAATAATAATAATAATAATAATAATAATAATAATAATAATAATAATAATAATAATAATAACATAAAAGAGATAAAGAAAAGTCATTATAGTTATGGATTGATTGTTTTTCTCCATTACAGGAACTAGCTTTTCCGATGGATTCCACCATTTTTCTTTATTCTTTAAACCCTTTACAGCAAAAAGTGAGTCTTCCAATTACAACCCAATCGTGAATCACACAATTCAAGAGAGCATTTATCGTCATCTTTTTTTCACACAATCCCCACACAAAAACTGTTTCTCGCTCTCTATCTATGGCTTTTATTAATCTTCCAATTCTTTGCTCAACGGAAAAGAAATTACTGGCCTCTTCACTACTGAAGCAATTGTCCTCTTCCAGCTTCACGAACGAGGATAGGATGCATGGTTTTGAGAACTGGAAATGGTTCAATGAGGAAGAAGAGGATATCTTGATCAATGGAGATAAGGGTGGAGAAATAGCCTGGTTTGGGGCTGTTGTCTTCGTTCAAGATCGCGCTCGAGACAGTGCACCAAAGAAGCCCAGAGAGACTGTGATGGTAACAAAGTTGGGCAAAACTGAAGGGCATTAATGGGAAGGTTAATCAGCTGTTGCCCAAACGTTGGTTACAACCAGCTTCTCTAAAATTAGCTAATTGGGTTGAATCAGCCAACCCAACCAACTAATAACCAAACAAAACCAATAGCTTATTGATAAAATCAATCTGCTAATTTTAATCAATCAACTAAAAAACAGCTGATCAACCAACAACCAAACATGCCCTATATATTACATTTTTAAATTAGTTGGAAGATTTATGCTGTTGAAGAGCTCCAAACAATATATTATCTTGGATTCAACAATGGGAGTTGGATTAAATCTTGTTTTAAGACATAAGTGCATACCAAATGGTTAAACAACTTTATTGGAGAGTTTAGGATTGTCGAATCAAGTTCTATGGCTATCAAAATTCACTATCATAACTCATCTGATATATTTTTCTCAAAATACAAGGAACTAGCCAAGTATGTTAATCTTAAATGATGGTTTAATGATGAATATATATTTTAAGAGTATATTATCATTGTAGACATGTTTAGTTGACCCATAAACTAAAATGTTTGAGCTTATCGATTTTCATATATATATAAGGAATATAAGTATCATATTATCTCATGATATTTTGATGTAGAGAGAATTTTTTAATCTTATGTTAGATTTTATGGTACTTGATATTGATAAAGTTGTATATTTCACACTAATTTATTGTACTTTGATGTTTAAATTACATGGATATTGTTATTTTATTGTATATGTACACATGCATTCCTTTTTATATGGAGACATGTTTTAGAATTTTTAATGGAAGTGAATCGCTTATTATTTGATAATCCTGATGAATTTTATAGAGCAATTAATAGTTTGATAGTTAACTTGTATGAGTTTAATCATCTTTTTTGGAGATCATGTGTCTTGATTTGATACTAGACTAATGTCGCTAGTCATAATTATGATTTTACGGGTCATTTGTATTGCACTAATACTCTTCTAATGAGTGTATAGATCGACTCTAATTTGATTTAACACAACTCATCATCTCCCTTTAAGCATGTGGGCTTCAAGATCATGTGAGTTACCTAATTATCCAAATTGGGTAAATTTAATTAAAATAGGATTTGTCTATACGAGGAGGTAGAGTCCTAAGCAAACAACAATTAAACTACCTAGTCGAAGTTGGATCCTAACTTTACTAGGATAATTAGAGCCTAACTACACTTTTTCAAGGACTGCTTATAAAAAGAAAACACCCAGAGATAACCAAGTTTAATTAGAAAATTTTCTATCTTCTTGACTCCCCTCAGTTCTCACTAACTTGAGTGCTAGAGTATTTTCATCAAAAACACTCTCAACAATTTAAATAGTTATCTATGTAGGTCTGTAGACATGAGATCAACCAAACATGCCTATCCCAAATCCAGTCTATATCATACTATAAGGGGTTTCATTAGTTAGTTATATTTATATTTGTGTTTCTAAGGAGTTGTATGTTGATTACAATATACCATGATATGTTATGGATAGTTCATTAACTTGAGTTGTTTATGCTGAATTGATTTCTTAAATTACATGCAAACTTATTAAATTTGTGACTAGACTTAACCAAGTTATTTTCAAAGAAATTATTGAATTTAACTAGTTTTCCTACTTGAGAAAATGTTTAAGAGTTTTTCTATGTGGACTATAACTAATTAGTCTTTTGTTTTACAATTAGGCCAAACTCAGACCTTTAAGCCCATGATTGTCTTTATGACCTTATTTTAGACTTGCTTTTTCTAATATATGATTAGTGTGTATAGTTATTAGGGTACCTTAGGTTATATTTAGTTGGACGTAAAGTTTTTAACAGAATAGAATGAAATGGAATAGTTTATAATAGAATGGAATATAAATGGATGTAATAATAAAAATTTGTTGTTTGAGAGAAATGAAAAAGCGACCATGATGTAATATAGTAAAATGTTGTTTTGAAGAAGGATTTATAATATAATATAGTGAAATATTATTTATTATTTTATATTTCATCATAACCCTCCAAATCGAATATTACTTATTTTTATTGTTTAGGATAAAATGAGATGTACTGTGAAACCCTCTCTTTTTATCATATTTCATATCATTTCATTTCATTAATTATAAACTCTCCTCCTAAATTATAGAATAATATTACGTGATATTTCATTTCGTTCTATTAATAACCACCCAACCGAAAATAGCTTTAATGATAGAACTGGATCCTCTAAATAATAAATCTTGTCTCTTTTTCTTTATTATAACTCTATATATAAGTGACTTATATGGAGTTAAGCTTACGTCATTTATAATTGGACTTAAAATGGTGAGAGGGACAAAAGAACAACTGTATCATATCTTATAATTTTAGGTTTCGTCAATAGGTGATTCGATAATCTAACAAACTACAATCATTACTTCTAATAAACTCTATTAAATGATCATATAATCACTTTCATTTAAATTTTAGTTTTTTTTTAAATTCCATTCCAAAACCATATATGTATACACAAACGAGGCTTATTACATATCTTTCACGAGCTCTCATTTTATCTAAAGCTGATTTTATTAAATTTTATAAGCAAAAGAAATTTTTAAATTAGGTTATGCTTTTACTTATCGTTTTTCACAGACCAATTGGTACAAACAATTAATCCACTAAAAGTGATCTTTTACAGAAAATATTAATCTCCAACAATTATGAGAAAAAAGAGGCTTATCAAAGTATATGCACGGAGTGACAATTTGCTCCTTTCACCGAAGTAATCATCTCTGCTCTGCACTTGAAATGATAAAATGTTCAAAAGCAGGAATTGAAACTAGAATTTCAAGATAGGATTGTCTGTTGGATGTTTCACGGGGAACTAAGTAGCAATTGTCCAACTTTCCTGTGCTTTGTTAGTACTAGATTTGAGTGTTGTTACAGCTGTAGGAACATGCACTATAATCGTCATGAAACTGAAACAAATAAAGCCTGGACATATTTATGAAAGGAATATACGTAACCTCCTACTTTAAAAGCTCATTTTTGGTGGAACGAGTTGTCTTGGTTTTTCGCTCCTCCTTTTACAACACCTTGATGACATCCAATCCTCCACAAAGGCATCAGCTCATCACGGCATCATATTGATAGGATTGAGCGACCACTATATAGCTTTGACAGGTCCTGGAAACACATTCTCACGGAAGAGAAAGAAATAATGCATAGATTGTAGTACACTTTCAAATAAATTTATAATCATTGAGCTTAAAGTTCGAAATTAATTTATTCTACAAAAAAGATATAATTATTTTGGTGGTCAAGTGGGCATTAGGCGCTTCTCCATGGACAAAGCAAACATCAGAAGCTTCATGTGTTTAAGCTTGAGAGTCCTTTTTTCTTTATAGTACAAACACTATCCTAATAAATATGATTTTGGGTCCTCGAAAAGGTTCTCTCACGTACACCATTATTTTTTCCTTTTTCTTTTGTATACATGACTCAATTTCATTTCTTTATTTAGTCCCCTTTTTCAACTCACACTAACCATGCCAAAGAGGTCCCATTGTTTTATGTTCTGAAACTTTTAGTTGATCTCTTTATGCAAATTGGTGGTTGCGGAGCATCACGGAAGAGTTCATTGATATGAAGTTCCTTCATTTGGACTAAAATTCTAATGTAACCAGTGCTCAAACATGTTAATGCATTATCCATTAATTGCATAAACGATTTATTTCTTCAGTGCTTTCTCTTTTCTGGTGCGATGATATATATATCTCTTGTATGATTTTCAAACGTCACTTCCTTGCTGAATTAGTAAATACCAATTAAGTACGAGTTTCCAAATCCAAAAGAATTCAAGATGATAACAGCGCACTCAGTAGTGCTTTGTTCCTTAATATAAAGATTTGAACTAGTAAGTTTTTTCATCTTTTAAAGGGGGTAGTCATCGATCTACTGTGTTAATCTTGGAAAAACCGTTTTACACAAGCTTCTAGCGAAGGCAAAATCTCGAAATAGACCTAAATGATTCAGTACTAATTAAATAACATGCCAGACTCAAGAGCTCTCTCACTTTGTAATGGATGGAAGTAGATGTTATGGTCATTCCAATAGAAGAAGTATCAGGGACTTAAACCTTGTTACTTACTAAAGTTTAGAGTTTAATAGGCACAAAAAGATGAAGAGTGGGCGTATTAATATTGATCAGTTATGATGCAAAAAGAAAGACATTTGTTGGCAAAGATGAGGATCAGGAAAAGATCTTACATTCTACTACTTTTCCATTTCTCTTTTAAGTTCTAGAAGAAGGTCATGAGTGACTAAACGGCCCTAATTCTATGTTTATTATGATCTCTAGCCTATATATTTGACCCACCACCATCCAAATTTATCTAGCAATCAACTTTCTATGTTGACAAATATACTAATTGCTAACGGACTGATTTGCACTCTCATCATCATACTATGTAGTGGCAATTTCTCCTAACCCCACTCACTACAGCGTATTCTATTCTTACTGAGGTGGATTGGTCACATTGTCAAAGACTCTAACGACTAAGTTGCAACTCTTTATTTGATTTTGAATCTTCTTAACTTAATGTCTCGTTGTAAGTAATTTAGTCGATTCGGTAATTGTCAAAACTGATTTGTGACTTGTTTAGAAAAACAGGACAATTCCTGCTTTTCTTTGAAAATAATACCAATAAAAGAAAAGTGATGATGTAATCAAACTAAAAACTTACAATCAAGTGTAAAGTAAATGATGGCCAAATAATAGTTTCCAATTATGACTTGATCTAATGTGAAAAGTAAAATCTCAAAAAGTTCATTGAATTAATACTTCAGTTTTTTGGGAACTAATTTTAAAATACTTGCACAAAATTTTGTAAAGATATTTATTGATTTTTTAAAAATTATAATGTTGAAATTGTATTTTAAATAATTTGACTTGGGACTATTATTTTAACCAAAGTTTGTATTTATAAATTTATCTATAACTAGTTAAGTAATTCTCATTAGATTAATAAAAACTAATATTTACAAAATCACACGAGGATTCTACTTATTGTACCCAAAAAAAAGCAATTATATGCAAATTTTAAAAAGTAAAGGAATCTAAAGTTTAATAACTAAATAAACGGGAGTTATGTAATTCAATCTAATATGTGTTTCATTCTCAATTAACTAAGAATAAAAACTTAATCATGTGCAAAATAATCTAATCTTTGACGATGAGTTTGTTTGGTCGGAAGACGGACCAAAGGCAGTCATGAAATACGAGGAGTGGATAGTTAGAGCCAGAGCGATAGAAAGTTGTATACTTTCGACCCAGGGCCTCCTAGTGGGTAGTCGAGTGGGATGGACAAAGTCGCTGGAGAACTGGGTCAAACTCAATACGGATTGAGCCTTCAAATAGGGATTACACGTCGCTACCGCCAGTGGACTAATTCGAGACTGTCATAGACAGTAGTGCAGAGGATTCTTTCAGCATATTGATAGCAGCTCGACATTAACAGCCGAAATCTAGGGAGTCCACTCAGGTCTCACATTAGCTTGATTCCTTAGATATCGCAGAGTATATTAAAAGTGGACGTCTTGAAAGTCATTAATTTGCTTTTATCTCCCACTTCCAATATTGATGTCAATAATTTTTTGTTGGCAGGTACATGTGGATTACTCTAACAAGGCTGGGAGGTGCAAATCCAGCACGTCCACCGGAAAGGAAATCAGTGCGTGAATAAGCTAGCCGCCATTCCAGTTAAGAGCAGCCCAGGAATTTATATTCTTCAGGAGTCTTCATTGCCAGTCCTGACTCTCATACAAAGGGACAAGCAATGAGTTGTTTACAGCTGAGTACTGCGAGAATTAGATTAATCGTGTTTAGCGATTTCCTTTGTATATATATATATATATAAGTAGTAGAAATAAGAGTAATGACTATAAATTAAATGAATCTATTTACTAACAATAGATAAATATAAAATAATTGGATTAAATAGGGTTGCTGATCACCCATTTTTAGTTCACCATTGCCTTTCGAGTTCCTAATACAAACACTTAAAAAGGACTTGGTTGAAACGTGCAGCCTTTCAGTTATCAATCTTTTTCGCCTCCCTGAAGATCCCCATCTGTCTGTTTTTATTCCTCCCAGATTATTTAAGCGTATCACTTTCTGTATTTTCTTTCTTCTTCTTCGAAGTTACATAGAGTTGGTGAATTAAACCTGTGACCCTCTTTTACTCTCCCTGCACATCTACAAAGTTAACATCTTCTGTCCACTTTGGTTTTCTTTTTTTTTTTCCCCCCTTTTACTTTCTTGACAGGTAATCTAAGAACCGACCAGCCTCCGCGTTAAAGCTCGTTAACCGCATACATACCAAGCATTCAAATCTAAGCCTCTCCCAAAAAGTGACAGGGTTCTATCGCTTTCTCTCTCTGTTCCTTTTTATATAGTTCAATTCACAACCCTACGAACGAGCCCACAGACATTCTCACTCCTTGAGAAAAAAAATATGCAAATTCATTTGCACCCTATTGCTCCTCTCTGCTTCTCCTTCCTCTGTGCTCTGTTTTTGCTAAATGTAAGCCTGTGTACTCTGCTTTTGGTCTCCTGCAACAATTCTCTCATCTTTTTGTATGGTCTGCACATCAAGTTCTAATCTTTATTGTTTATTTGTATTTGTTACTTGACAATGCAGGTGGGTTATGTCAGCTCCGACGAACCACAGTCACCGGCAGAGAACCCATTCACACCAAAAGCTTCTCTGCTCCGCTACTGGAACAAGGAGATCCGCAGCAGCTTACCCAAATCTCAATTCCTCCTCTCGAAAGTCTCGCCGATGAGTGCGGTGGACACTGCCACTTTCTCCAAACTAGTCGCCCAAAATGCCCTCTCCACGCAGCTCCCGGCCTTTTGCTCCGCCGCTAAACTTTTCTGCTTTCCCGATTTGTCACCGAGTTTAGAAAAACACGATAAAGACGCGAACTTTGCTGTGTACCAAAACCAAAACTTCTCCAACTACGGCAATGACCGTGTCGGAGGACTCGATTCATTCAAGAACTATTCCGACGGCGAAAACACCCCACTTGACTCTTTCCGACGATACAGCCGCAACGCCGCCGGGCACAATGATAAGTTTGCCAATTATGCCCCGGATTCCAATGTTGTTGACCAGAGCTTCAACACTTATGGCACTGGAGCCACAGGTGGGGTTGGTGAATTCAAGAGGTACAATGAGGGAGTGAACGTCCCAAATCTCCGGTTCACTACCTATGCGGATGACGGCAACAGAAGGGCGCACTCGTTTTCCTCTTATACTGGCGATGCTAACTCCGGCAGTGAGACGTTTGCTAGTTATGGGAAGAATGGCAACGGTGTCCCTAGCGATTTTAGTAGATATGGAGAAAACTCTAATGTAATGGGGTCTGGTTTTTCTAATTATGGTGAGACTGCTAATGGAGCTAGTGACACGTTCAAGTTGTATGGGACTAATGGGAATGTTCCTGAAAATGTTTTCAGGAACTATGGTGATGGAGGGAACTCAGGTACTGAGAGCTTTGCGAGTTACAGGGATCAGGCCAACGTTGGGGATGACTCCTTTGAGTCATATGGAAAGAAATCTAATGCAGAGACGATTAATTTTGCGAATTATGGGAAGTCTTTCAATGAAGGGACTGATAAGTTTTCTGGGTATGGTCAGGGTTCTCAGGGACAGCAGATTGGATTCAAGATCTATGGAGTTAACAACACTTTCAAAGATTATGCGAAAAAGGGTGTGTCTTTTGCTAAGTACACTAATATTAGCAATGAAACTGGCTCGATGAAGAAGGTGAATGGCAGTGTAGTAAATAAGTGGGTTGAACCGGGGAAATTTTTCCGCGAGTCAATGCTCAAGAAGGGTACGGTCATGCCTATGCCGGACATTAGAGATAAAATGCCTAAAAGGTCGTTTCTGCCCCGGACCATCACGTCGAAACTACCGTTCTCTACCTCTAAGATATCGCAGCTGAAGCAAATATTTCGTGCTGCTGATAATTCAAGCTTGGAGAGCATTATGTTGAACGCCATTAACGAGTGCGAGAGAGCACCAAGTGCTGGTGAGACCAAGCGTTGCGTTGGCTCTGCGGAGGACTTAATCGACTTTGCCACCTCCGTTCTGGGGCGTAACGTAGTGGTCCGTACGACGGAGAACGTCAAGGGATCCAAGACAAACGTCATGGTTGGTTCGATCAGAGGTATCAACGGTGGGAAGATCACAAAGTCAGTGTCTTGTCACCAGAGTTTGTATCCTTATTTACTCTACTACTGCCACTCAGTTCCAAAGGTTCGGGTCTATGAAGCGGACATTTTGGATCCGAGAAATAAGAGTAAGATCAATCATGGTGTTGCCATTTGTCACATTGATACGTCGGCTTGGAGCCCCACCCATGGAGCTTTTCTGGCATTGGGTTCGGGTCCGGGTCGGATCGAGGTGTGCCACTGGATTTTTGAGAATGATATGACTTGGACTGTCGCAGATGAATAAGGTCTGGTTGGGTGCGTTTTATGATTTGGGTTCGAACCTTTTAGCTAAAACAAGTTAGCTGCTGGCTCGAAACTCATACTGATTAAATTGGTCTTTTGTTTGGATTTGTGATCATTTTCAAGATAGGGGATAAGTTTGTTTAAACTTTTGGAAGAAGGTTATTGTCACTATTATCAAATATAACAAAAATTCTTATTGATAAATCAATCAGCTATGTATGTATGCAAGGCAAGACAGAATGTTGTTACTTACCATATATTTCAAGATTAGTTGGGATTGAAACTGACCCGAACCTAAAAGGGTCTTGTCTTGTTCTTTTAAAGGAGATTTTGACCTCATAAATTATTCTCATTTGGTTCCAGCAAGGTTGAGTTTCACAACCTAGTGGGAGCATATGATCATTACACCGTTTTCTTTTTGGTTCCAGCAAAGCTCAATTTGACAACGTGCTTTGGGGGTAGAGGGACAGAGTTTCTTGCATTCGAGGTCTTGGGTTTGAATTTTGAGCAACGGGCAGGAGCTTTTTGCGCTAAGAACTCTTAAAACTAGCTGGCTTTCTCCGATCACATTAAATAAGGCGACCAGTTACCCAATAACAATCTTTAATAGCCGCATTCTAACTTAGGATTCATATTCATATATAGTTTTTAAAAGATGGTTTTGTATAAAATTACATGCCCCACGTTCCTAATAAATTTCTACTGATTACTTCCTTTCTCTTTGAATCATATAATTTCTTTTAGACATAGAGTTTATGGTAGGATGTCAAGTATAAATAGAAATTTTATGTTGGAAAGAGATAGGACTAATAAAGGACATATAAATAGAAAGGACCCATAAACTTAATGTTTTAAAGTTTTACGTCAAAGTGTGGTGTCTACGAGTATATTTCATTACTAGGCTCCTGATATAGATCTCCCATGAAAGTGAGTTTCCTAAATCCAACAAGTAGTATCTGAACTAATGGTTCGACAAGGACGAGTATAGAGACAGTAGTCGAATCGTGTGGTTGCCTCTTCATGAAGAAGAGCAAAGAGACTCCTAGAGGGCCTAGATCAATAGAGTAGAAGGGCTCTTGGTGACGTTATATATTCTAGTTGTTAAAAAAAGACAGAAAAAGGCTTCTTCTTAAAGCGGAGCTCAAGTCTAATGTAGAAATTCACATTTGAAGGGGAGCTTATTGAAATGTCAAGTGTGAGTAGGAATCTCACGTTAGAAAGAAATGAAACTAGTGAAAAAGATATAAACGGAAAGAACCCATAAACTTAATGTTTTAAAATTTTAGATTGAAGTGTAGTGTCAAAACCTACAAATATATTTCATCACTAGGCCTATGATATAGATCTCTCATAAAAGTGAGTTTTTGTAACTCCAACAAGTAGTATCAGAGCCGATAGTTCGGCAAGAAACAAATATAGAGACAGTAGTCGAATTGTGTAGTTACCTCTCATGAAAAAGAACAAGGAGGCTTCTAGTGGGTCCAGACCAGTAGAATAGAAAGACTCCCAGTGATACTATATACTCGAGCTTATGAAAAAAGGCAGAAAAAGGCTTCCCTTCAAAGTAGAGCTCAAGCTTAATGTAAAAGTTTACACTTAAATGGTAGATTATCGGGATATCAAGTATGAGTAAGACTTCCAAATTGAAAAGAGATGAAACTAGTAAAAGACATATAAGTAGAAATAACCTTAAATGCCTTAAAATTTTGAGTTGAAGTGTATTGTCAAAACTTATATGCATGTTTCATCATTAAGCGCATGATATAAATCTCTCATAAAAGTGGTTTCTCGAATCCGACATATCATGCCAAGAAGCAACAGACAGAATTGTGAAGCACACATAACATCAACTTCCTTTTTCATGGATTCTAGACTAAAACCCACAAGCCATATAGCAAGGCAATTGGATTATATTAATGTACAGTGTAGAACCATGTGGCTAAAAACAAAGATGAGGTGGTCCATAGTTCCATCCTACTTGTGCAGCTGAAGTTCATGGAAAAGCTCACGGGACAGCCTGTTTTGCTTCTTTACTTTAATGAGAACGCATTACCAGTGGTAACTTGTCGATATAGGAGCAGAAGTTTTGACAGGTTACCGGTGATTTTGTTGGGTTTTAGTGAACTAGCACAAACTCTCACGATATATGGTTTTATACCAGGTTGGCTTTGACAGGGTTTCATGTTCTGTTATATTTTCCATTCCAGGTATCACATAGCTACTTAGCTTTGTTCACGATTTGAGCCGTGAGACTATATTCTTAAGGGGCTAATACATCTCCGCATGTTATGGAGCTAAACGACTAAAATTGTTCAAATTTGTATTACAGTTGCATTACATTACAACAGATAATAAGGAGACCATTAAAGAAAAAAGGTTGTTGCCAAGTGTGTTATAGCCAAAAATCGTATTCACATAAATGCATTACCTTTGTCTACTCTTTAGGCATAATACCATCACTCATTTTAAGCCCATTATCGTAATCCTTTCTAATAATCTTAAGATCTGATATCACAATTTCTAAGTCCGTCTTTACAAATAGAATAATTCGTTTATACAGAATGATAAAGGGCTTCTAATAACTACTTCTGATTTTGGTGGGCAACCTGTTTAGCTCTAAACTTACTTACCTATAACTTCTTTTTTTTTTTATAAAAGCACTAATTTATTTATCCATATAAGAACCTATTGCATGATTATGGAGTAATCGTTTGGAATGTGGACATACAATAAAGAGCAAGTGGCTGTATCACCAATATCACAATTAACTATTAAAAATTGAAAATCTCTGTATTACCGAAAGTACCAGCCATTCTAGTCTGCTTCCCTATATCAGGATTGAAATTCAGCAAGCAATTTGATTAATTTATTTAAAAATTATTATATGTGTTTAAAAAATTTATTTAATGCGCATTTAATATCATCAAATTGGTAGTGACTTCAAATCAAATGTGCAATCGTGCCTCTGAAATTTTTTTGTCTAATGTTTGCCAAAGTTTAATGACAGCGTACAATGTTGGTCTCCGAGCATTGAATGTTAAAGAAATGCGGGTACAGTGATGGGACTATTCAGGTAAACTATCATCTGATCCCATTGCTTTACCTGTGCCTGAATGTAGTTATAGACTTAACTATAGTTGTCATGCATGTACGCGTATTAATTGTTTCTTTCTAGAATCTCGCTTGGTTGTAAGGTCATTCGAATTCGTACTAAATTTCTTAT
>JANZLF010000003.1:12037545-12051864 GCA_026546835.1 Erythroxylum foetidum
ATTAAGCATGATTTAGACTTCATGTAGAAGTAGAACGTTCTTAATTTGCCCAACCATAAGAACGAGCAATGGATTAACATTCTTGCTTACCAGTGCAGCTTAAACTGGTTCCATTTAGTGTTCTTACGTCTGTGCTTTCGCAAACCCTGATTCGACATCTTATGTAATGCTGCGACCTTGAGAACGTACTTTCCTGCTTCGTACGAACGGAAGCCCTTATTTGGGTTGAGCACGAACCTATACAAGTTAATATAGTTTGTCTAGCAAGCGGCCATGCATACTCGGGATGTTTCCCTCTCTAAAGGCTAACTTTTATCAGTTCCAACCCATAGTTAACTTAGACTGATCTATGGAATTTGATATTACCTTGTTATATATATGGTTTGATTTTAAAAGGGATCAAGAGTTTTGGCATGCATTAAAAGTGACGATAGTTTCAGTTACCTTGCAGACTTGCACAGTAGTATACATCAACCTTTGCCATTCTGTCTTTACAGTCTTAACACTAACATTTTCAGCTCCTTCTCTCTCATTTCTTTTCATTTTATTTCAGGCCTTGTACACCAGAGTTGGTGTAGACGTTTCAAGAATTCGGGACAGATTAACAGAACTGATTTATGCGGCTACAGATATTGTTAAAAATAATTGACTTAATCAGAGTTTTGTTTTTCCAAAAATGACATCATTTTGAAAATATCGAACCCTATCTATATGTATACATTAATCAGATATTGGACGAATTAAAGGTTGAATCCCTTATATTAGAGTTTAGTTTTGTGAAAACTTAGTTACTTGACTAATTAGCATTTTTTTCACAAAGTTCACAGCATTTATATGCCAACCAGCAATAGCTCGAATGCATGCATGAAAACATACTGCATATTTAATTGCATATTGATCCCCTTATTAAGATAGAGAATTTCTATAGATGGTATAATCCTCTTGAGATATACTCTATAGGCATACTGAATCTATAACTGATGTGGAATGAGTAGCAGATGAGTTCTTAGAGCGGGTTAAGTGTTAGGAGTTTAATTTTGTTTTTGGAAGAAATAGGTTCATTAAAAAGCCTATAAGGGTAGCCAAAAGCTTATTACAAAGCAGAACTATTAAAGATACAAGAGATAAAACAAAATAAATACTATGCATGCCAAGCGTTGAGACTACTAGAATACAACATTATGATTAAGCCAATTTTCATCTTCTTCTAAGAGAGGGGCTCAAGTTATGAATGACTTTATGAGCAACTAGAATCTCTCTAATCTAACAGCCAACTCTGTGTTCTGGAGCATATTTGTTAGTTTCGATATTCCTAAAAGTCTTTATTCCTAAAAGTCTTTATATGGGCAATCCAAATTTTGGGCAGATTTGATATTTTCCTCTCTTTTTATTGATGATTAGGATTTCACCCCAATTGTTATATGGGCAATCCAAATTCATGAAATAAAGTATTCTATCCCAAATGGAAGAAGAATAGCAACACTGAAAGAATAGATGAAAAGTTGTTCTAGGTTCCAGATTACAAAGGCAACAAATATGATCATTAGAACCCTTAAGGCTATGTTTGGTTAAAAGTAAGATTTTTAATAGAATGAAATGATTTATAATAGAATAGAATGTAAATGGATGTAATATCAAAAAATTGTTGTTTAGGAAGGATGGAAGGGTTCATAATGTAATATAGTGAAATTTAGAATACGAATTCTAAAACTGAGTAAATAGTATGCCTTTTTCCTAAGCCTAAGGATGAAAGGCCAAGAGTGTTCTTTCTTTTAATTTAATTGCTAAAAACTAGAATCCCTCAAATAAAATTCATTATCCATTTACTCTAAAGGGATTCTTTGTTATTGAACAACCTTCATATCCTCTTTGCCGCTAAAATTGTTTGAATCAAGTTAATTGAGACAAATCCTAGACCTCCTTCCTTCTTTTTCCATTATTGATCATCCCATTTAACTTTAGAACCCCAAGGATTGTCATATTTTCTAGACTATAGGAAGTTTCTCATGCATTTTCCATCTCCTTATTAATCCTCTTTGCCAAGAAAAGATGTGAGCTCCAACGAGTGTGCATTTTAATCTACACAATAACAATAACCTGGACCCCACCTAGTTGTGAGAGTGCTCTATTTTGCCAAGCATTGGTTTTCCTCTTAAAAGTCTCCAATAATGGAAGGCAATCATTAAGCTTAAGCTTTTTTTGAGGAGATAGGGACCCCAAGATAGGCAATCTCTAGGATCCGATTGATATTTGCTCGTAACACTTAGAGCATATGATATATAGGGCCTTGTACATATCATAGCATACATGATTGATCCTGTTGGAGAAGCATACAGGATCAAACTTATGTGAGTCCTCTCATATTGTGTCTTGGGATATAGATTTTGAGAGTTTTATCATATAAGTCATAAGAAGAAACCCTCTCTTCGACTGCTCCATACTAAACTTGTGCAGCACTTTATCTATATATGTAGACTGTGAAAGACCTAACAACCTCATTGATCTATCTTTTGTAGACTGTGAAAGACCTAACAACCTCCTTGATCTATCTTTATAGATCTTTATTCCCAATATATAAGTTGCTCCTTTAAGGTCTTTTATGGAGAAACTCTGGGACAACTAATTTTTAAAATATTGCAAACTTGAGACATCATTTCCTATTAGTAATATGTGATCCACATACAATACAAGGAATATGATAGCACTCCCACTAACCTTCTTGTGCACATATGGTTCATCTAAATTTTGTGAGAAACTAAACTCTTTGATTATCGTATCAAATCGGATATTCCAACTCCTAGATGCTTGCTTCAATTCGTAAATAGATTTATAAAGATTGCATACCTTTTCACCGTCTTTAGATATAAAGCCCTCAGATTGTATCATACAAACATCCTCAGCTAGGTTCCAATCAGGAGAGTCATCTTCACATCCATTTGTCATATCTCATAATCATAATGAGCAACAATATCTAAGAGTATTCTAATGGATTTAAGCATGACTATGGGGCTAAATGTTTCGTCATATTCAACTCCTTATCTTTAACAATAACCTTTAGTGACTAGCCTCGCTTTAAAGGTAATCACATTACCATCTATGTCGATTTTCTTCTTGAAAATCCACTTGCGCCCTATGGGTTTTAGCCCTTCAGGTGGGTCAATCAAAGTCCACACTTGGTTTTCAAACACAGAATCCATTTCAGAGTTCAAGGTTTGAACCCATTTTTCAGATTCTAAACTCTTCATGGCCTCTTCAAATGTTGTAGGCTCATCGTTCTCTATAGCAATACATTATTATGTTCACTTATGATAAATCCATCTCTCTCTGGAACATTATGTATCCTACTTGACCTAAAAACATTTTATGTGTCAGAAGGTTCAACTGTTGTCTCATCTCCATGAACAACAATCTTGGTTTCAAACAATTGATCTGCATCTGTTTAAGCATCATGAACTTCAACAAGTTCAACTTTGCTTCCACTGTCTTCTCATAGAAGAAACTCTTTCTTTAAAAAGACAGCATACTACACCTTTTGCTCTAAATGTATCCATTCATCTTCAGCACATACTGCATTGGAGGCGATCCCTTAGCCATCTTAGAGCAAAAGAGTAACCTCGAGGTCTCAAACCATTCAGATCGAACTTGCTTATCAAATAGTTCCCTTAGATGGTAGATTATGGTATTAGCATCCATAGCCTCATATTGTTTTTGCAGTTCTGGTGACATAGATGCCAGAATAATACAGCTAGCTAGCTCACTATCATCCAGTAGCTTCTTGTAAGCTTTCTAATCCTTATAAGAGGCATCGACAGTAGGAGGATCAGGAAGTGGCTTATTTAGGACATATCTTAATTTCTTAGGTTTGAGAAGAATTCTCAAATTTCATAGCCAATCTAAGAAGTTTGGTCTTATAAGTTTGTTGGAGTCTAGTAGACACTGTAAGTTCACAATATTGGACGAAGACATTGTGGCTATTCAATAACCTTGAAGAATAAGAGAGAGCATTGGAATGTACATAAATGCACATCGATAAGGAATTTAATCACATGCATTATGGGTCCCACTATTTTATTTGAATCCATAGCCCTCACCACAAATCCGCGAAAACTTTTAATTTTCCTATTGGTTTGATATCTAACATCACTAAGAATGACCTTAGGTTTGTCCAATAAGCCACCTTAGATCAATCGGTAAGTATCATTCATACCAATTGCATTCAGTTATGCAACTATCGACTTGTGCCATCAACTATTGATTTAGCACACTCATTGGGTTATCAATTCTCAATATGTAGACATCCCACGTATACTACCCAACTTCACCTCTATCCATGTTAACCTTGGGTTTGTCTAACAAATCAACACTTCTAGTTAGGACCAACTCATTAATTGGAAAATCTAATTTCCATGGTTTGAACATATTCGTGTAAAGCGGGCTTGGGTTTGCCTAACAACCTAACACTAAAAGAACTCTAGTTCTTGCCATATCAATGGAAGCCGTAAGTCCTAATATTTTGGTTAAGATATTTGTTTTTAGGTCCCATCAATACTTGGATGGACTTATATATATATCTCACATATATAATCAGATAGTTACTATAATAACTATATGATATAATTATGGACGCTTCAATTAAATTGAGCCTATGTCCATAACCACCCTATCATGCCTTTTTAACTAACCCTTAAAATGCATATAATGCATGTCACACACAAAAGAGGTTTAATTTGGGTTGTGAATTTACTATGAATCTCAAGTTTGTGATTTGATTTAAATCTTGAACCAAATCGGGTGCTAGTGGTAGTTTCAGCTAATTCGAATTATGAATGTGATTCGATTAGGATAAAGTTCAATTATTTTGATGTCAAATTAAACACTTTAGTTTTAGTACATATGCCTTTTCTAGTCACACTAGAAATGCAATGCTCCATTTGGATTAATTCTAAATTAATCCTTAGGGTTTACAAAATTCCTGAATATTAACTAGTCATCTAAAACATCACTAGGTCATCTCAAATTTATCAAGACAATTTTGTCATAAGTTAAAAAATATCTTGACACCCAAAATTATTAAGATAAATGAGTTAACATACTAAACACTAAAGAGACTGATTTGATGCCCAAAAATTTTCTAGAATCCTAATTTCAAACACATGCATTATTATTCTACTAGCATCAAAATAATACAATTTTTATCTTATAAAAAATTAAAGGTCTTATAACCAAAACACATACACATAAGTCATCAAACAAGTTCATCAACTTTGCAAAAGTTGACCAATGTTGACTTTAACTTTATCTAGTAATTGAATCAAGTTCAATTAATTTTGGAAAAACTCCATAGTATTATAAACATTCTAAATGTGGCTAGTAAAAAATTCCATAATCTAATTCCTAAGAATTCCTTATAAACAAAGTGGAATTATCCAACACATCATATGTCCACTAACATTTGACATACACCACTAACATGCATGTAAAATCAAGAATATATAATCAATCACTTCAAAAATAGGTGTCATGCATCTTATACATGTGGCACCATCATATGTGCATGTTCATGAAGGAAATTCATAAAAATTTTTAATAAAATTATTCTGGAATTTACAAGTATGCATGTTCATTAGATTTCTAGAATTTCCCAGAACTTCATAGATGCATCAAGCTAAAACTAAAATTGTAATAAAATCGTAAATCAATTTTCAAAATTAGCATATGCATTATGTTTTCCAAAAATTCCTAGAAACCAACATATGAATATATTGGAAATTAATTTGCGATAAGATAGAAAATGACATTTAATTGAAATTTCCTTTGACAGAAACATAATCTGATAAACATTTCTGTGAAGGAAAATCATAAAACCATTTTTCTACAATTTATACAAAATCTTCCAAATCAATATGCATGTTAGGCACAACCCAACAAACAGTTTACATATGTTCAATAGATCATCTAATACATGCATAAGTTGCTCTAATGCCACTGTTAGGGGGCTATAGGTTGATGCATATCATACATGGCTATGCAACATAAGCATTAGAATCAAAATTCCAACACCACAACATCCCCAAAAAATCCAGACTCCATGTGCATGTATAAACATAATGTAAGAACATGAAATTACAACATATGTACCTTGCAAATGCTACTCCTTTCTTGAATCTTCTATTTGTTTGGGTAGTAGGAAACACTAAACACCTTCAACAGCTAGTGAAGAACATACAAAGATGAAGAAATATTAGTGTGTAAGGGTTGTTAGAGAACCAAATAGGATGAATTCAAGTAGATGCTCAATTGAGAGTTAGATCATAAACAAGTTACATACAATTAAACTCATGTAATAATTGCATAAAATTGCACAAACAAACCTCAAGATCACTCATCTCAACCTCTAGAACTCTTCTAGACCCTTAGCTTATCAACTAAGTGTGTTTTAATTAAAATTTTGTGTGTACATAAGTGAAGAACTTATTTATGTACCACCTATCATAAAGTGGATCACAATCCTAACCTACAAGTCACGATCGTGACTTGCTTAAAATGACATCCATGCATACTTTGTTTTTCATCTGATCTTTTATGCATGTGAACCTTATATTTTCAGTTATTTTGGGCACTTTAATTAACTCTTAATCCAAGCATATCATGAATGGTTACATGCCACTTGAATTACCTCTTAATCTAAGCATATTATGAAAGGTTTTATGAAGCCAATTTACCAGAACGTAAGTTAATTAACACACAAACTCTTCGATAGTTAATTATCCGACTTTTGAGCCTTTATATAGACAATTACCATGCAATTTGTCCCTTCACCATACTATACCCCATTTGGTTCAGAGTATGGGCTACGTGTCAACTCCTACTAGATCGACTACGTCACATCTAGTCCAAGTGATGTTAGTTCTTGTCCTGAGGATCTCATTACTCTATTTGTCATTGCAGACACTCTTTATAACACAAAATTGCTCTAGCCAGAGAGATTCCCGAGTAATGACCCTGACAAGAAGTCGTGGGTATCATCTCCTTCTATCAGGAGTGGTAAAACCTTTATTGGTTACCTAATTACCTTTGAATACCAATAGCCATACCCAATCACTACCCTATGAGTGACCTCATCTTGAGGCAACAAGGAATAGTGTCAAAGCATAGGATCAGTATCAAAAATATTCTTGAGTACCTCAAGTCTAAGGATATTTTTACCATTGCTATGATAAGATTAATCACTGATTTTTGATAGATCATCCATATGATAATCTCATAGCGGGTCATTCGATGTATTTGCTACTCTTAGTAAACATCCACATGTTAACTTTAAACATCTCATACTTACAGTTTATGAGATCCACTACTTGATATAATCAAGGAGTATAACATGTGCTAGTTTATTTAGATTAACAATATCCTATCTTATCAGTCCTATAACTAGTAATAATTTAGATACTAACATAATTGCACATGATAAGAATCTCATTATCATGATCTTATAATGATTTCCTTCATTTAATGTTTTGTATCATGGACTTCATTAATTCGATTTAAGAACAACATAAATTCATAAATAAATCAAATTCAAATTAACAAAAATTGCCTTTCACTTTATTAATCAAAATAAAGTTTGTACAAAAGTGTTAAAGGCAATTACCTTTAGAGCACTATTCTAACATATATATATATATACTTCCTTTTGAAGTTATTTTTATCTTTTTAGTAATTTTTATTTAAAGAGAATTTCATGCTTTTTTTAAATTATTTTCAAGCTTCTTATTTATTAAAAGTATTCATCTCTATCTTATAAATATTTATGTTTTATATTTTTAAAGGAATACTGAATAAGATAATTATAGATTTCATCATTATTATATCAATATTAATTTGTTATACTCCTCCACCTCTTTTTAGGTTAATGAATACTTTTGATAAGATTATTTCACTGGATTTCATCAATTGTAATAGGAATTATTAAATAGTTGAAGTAGAAATTTCTTATTGGCCATGAAATTATGCTCATTATTATTATTGCATTATAATCTTATAGACAATACATAGAACTTAATAGCAAAAATACCTTAATAAATATTGATTTTAGGAAATAAATAAATTAGATAAGACAATAGTGATAAAATAAAAAAATAATTACAAATTTTTCGTTGTTAAAGGAATTTTGAACACTTTTACTATCACAAATATAGTGGAGTAATATAATAACTCATATACTCAAAATATCACTCAAATATGGAATATATAACTCTCTCCCTCTATATGTCTTTCTTTAACTCACTCTTTAAAGAAGTTGGAAGTTAATGAAGATTAAACCCAAAAATAAATTGTTATTTATTTTCAAAAGATGGAAAATGTTGTCAATAAATGAGTATTGAATAAACTTATATTTGTTTTTTGGCAGATAAGTCCATACTTTTAAGTTTCTAATTTCTGCACTGAATCAATGCTTCACTTTTTACGTCATGACTTGTAAAAGGAACAACCAATTATAAATTTTTTCTATCAATAGGCCACAATATTGTTCACGCATATTAAAATTAATATAACTTCTCATTCTTTGCATATGCTCAATTTAAAACATCCTAAACGTTGAGAATTCTAATCAAGTCTATGTACTAATTTAACCTACAATTAGGAAGAGAAGTAACATATTATTTTAATTGTTTACAAAATTATAATTTCATACATCAATATCTTCATAAGAAATTATATCTTGAATAAAACAATATGTAACTACCACAGTAAACAACAATAATCTTACAATTTAAACTAAGTTCAACAAATAAGTCTCTTAACCAAATAACTTCCTAAAAACCTTTTACAATAGTCATATACTTAGTCTTGTAATAGGAAATACAACTTCATCTTACAAAATTACTTGCCAACTGACTTCAAAATCACAACTGAAAATAATCAATAAAGAAACCTTCTCTGATCAAGATCACATGTATAATATAAATCAACATAACTAAATAATTATATTTTTTGTGTTAAATTCTAAACATGTATTTATGTTACTTCGTAAGTTTTTTACAATCCACTTTATATTATACCAATGTTCCTTTGCATGATTGAATAGATATCTATTAACAACATTAATAAAATGTAAAATATCAAGTCAAGTGCATATTATAGGATACAAAAAGTTGCCAACTGAATTAAAGCAGGGAATATGACATATGTAATCAATAGTGCTATTTGTTTGTGACGAGTAAGTACTTGAAAGCCTAAAATGAGTTACAATGGGATACTAACTATTTTGAAAATTTTGATGTCAAATCTCTCCAAATCTTTTGAATGTAACTTTGTTAGTTAAGATATAGTCTTTGTTTCTTTGTGTATCAAAGGATCTTTATACCAAGAGTTTCTTTTATGACTTTTAAATCTTTTTTCAATCTTATTACTTATTATGGATTTCAATATGTTAACTTTAGATATATCCTTAATAGTAATAAGCATGTCATAACATAAATTAGTAAATAAACAAATGACATATTAGGAAGTCTCTTGTAATAAGAATAAATTTTATATTTATAATGTGAGAAGTAATGACCAATCATAAATGAGTTTAAATGTTTATTACTATTGCCTGGGTGACTATTTCGACTCATACAAAGACTTCCTTAATAAGTATTATGATCTTTCTTCCTTTTAATAATAGATCCCTTAAGTTATTGCATATAAATGTTCTCATCAAATTCACCATATAGAATGTTTTAATATTCATATTTTCAAAATCAAGGTCATAAATAACAAAAGAACAAGTAAACTATGAATATAACTGTATTTTATAAAAATATCATTGAAGTCAATTCCCTTTTCTGTAATACCATTTTAAATTTAACTAAACTTTATAGCCCACATCTTCCATTATTAAAAAGCCATATTTCTTCTTAAAGATTCATTTGCAACCAATAATCTTCTTTGTTGGTAGTTTCATTAGTTTCTAAATGTCATTTTTCCAGAATGACTTGATCTCCTCATATATGGATACTAATCACTTACAAGAATCTTTACAAGAAAAAAATTTAAAATAAATAAAAAGCTCACCAATATTATTTTTTTAGGTGCTATTATTAAGGTATGAACCACTAAATTGGTTTGAACAAATCTTTAAAGCCTTCTAATTTTCTTCCTTTAGTTGTATTTAGCTACGTTATTTGGATCCTTTTATGGTGTAGTTACATTTTCCTGTTTCTCCTCATCTTAATCATCTTCAAAGAGAAACTAGAGTTGATTAGGTTTAAAATGAAGTTATAATGAAGAATCTAATTATCTAGTCTCTAACTTCACCTTCTTTGATGCACTCTCTTGATTTGTATAAGAGGAAGAAACAAAATCCTTTTTGGGATGAAGAATAAAAATTTCATTAAACACGACATTCTAATTGATTATAATTTTTGTAACTTTAGATTAGGACTCCACAACCTTTACCTTTTTACATCTAGATTGTACCTAATAAATATACACTCTGTAGATATCGTGTCTATTATATTGTTTTTACATGTATATATATACATAACAATCAAATGCAAATATATTATAGTATTCAATAAATTTAATGTATCTTACTTCTTTTTAAGTCTTGAAATTAAAAGATATGTGAGCAAAGCAATTTACCAAATAGTTAAAGACACCAACCTCTCATTTAATTAATCTTTTTTCTAAAAAAACATGTCCTTTCAAAATTTATGAAAACCTGAATAAATATTATTCCATGAAATATTTTGTTAACTCTTTATTAGTTGACTTAATAAATCCATTATCAAACCTGATTACATGGCATTTTTTGTTCACATTAAAAAAATATTTGACATGTGTATAAATCTTACTCATAAACTTGAACCATATCCTTATAGTATTGATTATTGACTTAATTACTTTACCCAACTTGAAACCCAAAAATAAACAAATTATTTGAATATGTCAGTTTTTGTTGGTTAGGTTCTAAATCATTGATAAGGTTAGTGTGCTAAGAGTATAGGGATTCTTGAGAATTTATAAGGAGTTGGGCTAAAAGTCCATCTTCTAAGGAAGAGCTTTTGAGAAATTGAAAGATGTTATAGAAGGAGATATATCTGCAAATTATTAATATGTTTTAAAAGGAAGAACCATTTGAAGATTGAAGTGGAAATGTGATATGATATGAATACTTCAAAGAGAAAATGTATATATGTTAAAGCCACACTATGTTATTTGTTTAAGTTAAGAAAGTTTTCTTGCATGCTTATAAAGTAAATGTATATATGTTAAAGCCACACTATGTTATTTGTTTAAGTTAAGAAAGTTTTTTTGCATGCTTATATATTTTAGTAATTAGGGTTTGCCATTTAGTATACATGAAACTAAGAGTTTTTGAAATTGAAAGTCTTTGAAAAATAAAAATAAGGAGTTTCTTACATTGGTAGTTTGAAAAACTTTTTTTGTTGTTGAATTGCTTAATCATTATTTTACTTAATAGTTATTTATGAAATTATTTTATTGAAATATTTTATCATTGTTTTACTTAATCATTGTCTATGAAATTGTTTTGTAAATTGAATAATGTTTACAGAATATTTTAATCATATATTTATCTTTATTTTTTGTAATTAGTATATAGTTCATATGTAGAATTATTAATTTAGAAATGAAAATTATAAAAGCAAGGATCCTAAGGTCTACTGAATTCTATATGATAGGGAATGATCAAATTATTTTTATTGTTGACTAAGTGATAAGTCAAATTATTTACATATGATTTTGGGATGAATTGGAACTAATTTGACTTATCTCTATGTGAATTTTGAGCTTTAGTTGGTTAATTCTCATACATTTCAACTTCATTGCTTAATAGGTGCAAATGGATAGATTTTGGGGAAAGAAGCATAAATTTTTTTGCCGATGTCAGATTAAGGTCATTCAAGTACGAGTTTAAAGATAATTTTAAGTTCTACAACTTCTGTGAAGACTCTGAGGAGATATTTTGCCACCTAAAGGCTCAAATTTGCACATTTCTATAAATGCCTAGTGTATGTCCGCCCAACGGACATGATGTCCCTTCAAATAGACATGTGCGAAGCTAGAAAGCTGGAAAACTCGAGACGGTCCACCCAGCGGACATAAAGTCCAGCTAACAAACTTTGACGGTGTTGATATGATCCATATTTTCCTGTTTAACAAAAACTAGATTTCTTTGAGCCCAAGACACTATAAATACTCATTTTTAAGACCAAAAGTGGGGGCTGGACATTGAAAATGAGGCTGTATAAAAGGAGGCACCCAAAAGAGGCAAAGAAGAAGATCAAAGAGCATTGAATCAAGTATTGGAAGTAATCTTGTTTTTTGCTCTCTCTATCTTCTCTCTCTAATATTTCTTGGATGTTGATTATCTTTATTTGTTTAGATTCTTTTATCATGTTCTAGAACTAAACCCCATTTAGGGTGAGGGATGTAGCCTACTTTGGGGGATTGATTTATATTTTATGGATTGATTGGTATTGAATGAAAGTTCTTGGGTTATGTTTATCTTTCTTGAACTTCATTGTTGTTTCTATGCTTGATCACCATAGACGCAACTTTAAGAATCATATGACAAACTAAGAGGTGAAGTATGATTTATGCACTAGGAAGATAAACACATTAGATTTAAAGATAGAGATGTCCTAAATTAGTGTGATAACTTGTGGTTGTATGTTCTTAATGAATTTGACTAGTTAGGTTTTCACAGTGAGAGATGGTAATCAACTTGTTAGGTATTCTTATATGTCTTGAGAGAGAATGTGAGTAACGTTGTGCAATTATTATTATAACATGTCATTAAATCAATTCTATAATTTAATGATTAATCTCTTAAATTGGTGAACCCTAAAGCCTTAAGTCTAAACCATCAGATTTACCTTGTTTATTTTTTTTTTACAGTTTTTACAATTTATTGTCTGCTCTAATCCAATCATCTTTTAAGCTTCTTTTATTTTAGTTCAAGTAATTAGGATTAATTCAGTAGTGAGTATCTTAGTTCTTGTGGTAGTCGACCTTGGAATACTTTATTTGTAAGTACTAAGAACAATTTTGCGCACTTGCAAATTTTGTCAAACACTAAGAAATTATCTTATGTGAGTATAATATACCTCTCAACAGTCACTCTAAGAACTTTAATGCTTATATCAAAGAGACTTAGTAAAAACCAAAATTAATCCTGCTTGAGATAATGATGAAGAGATTTCGAAAGAAAAGGAGAATAATAGAAAATTATGTTGGTGATATTTTCCAAACAATCATGTTTAAGTTAAAAAGGTAAAATAAGCATGCTAGTAATTGGATTTCCTATTTTAATGATAGGTTGAAATTAAGCAAATATATTTAAATGGTAAATTTAGGAAAATTGATTGAAGTGGAAATCCCTAGAATTCCTTACCAATATGCATATACTATTATTGGACATGATAGAGGCAAGCTTGGGGATTATATGGATAAAATGTACAATAAAGAGACTTTCTTATAAGAATATGCTTATTACCTATTCTAGGAAAGCATCACTAGCCATAATAATTTTCATTTTCATTTATTAATTTCATTGTAGAAGAAATAAGTCAATATAAGGAAACTAAGAAGGAACTTTAGGTGGAAGAGAGGCCAATAAGGTCTTAGTCAGCAAAATGCACCAATAGTACCAAGTTAAGGCATCCAACATAGTAATGCTAACCAAGCATTATCTCAAGTCTAAAGGCCTCCAATGTCAAACAGGGTAATAAAGGCCTCCAATGTCAAAGAGGGTAATATTGAATATATGAAGGTATTTTACAGGTGCTTTTTGTTTTAGGCGAATAAGTGAATACTTTGTAAATATGGGACATATCTTTGCACTTGCCTTTTTATTTATAAGTAAATTATAAAAGTTACGAACTTCAATAAATTTTGTAAAACTAATCTAAAATTTCAAAAATTGTGATAAAATACTCTAACTTTTATTTTTTTACCAAAAAAACCTCATGTAGTCTCCAACATGCCACTTTAGCAAACGTGCTTTTCCTATGAAACACATATGGCCTAAGTTATACATGTCTTATTTAAAGATGATATCACTGTTACTTGTGGGTGGGATCCATCTTGCACAAAGAACTAAATAGCAATTCCCTCAAGTTTAATATAACTTTAACTAGGAATTTTCTTTAAGGTCCTTTTCTTCATCATTGTCCTAATTCTTTTTTTTTTTTTTTGGTGAAAATGAGGGCAAAAGCCCTAAACTTTAATTAGTAACCAAACGTGGGAAAGAAACACCCATAATGTCAGCTACAAGCAAACTATTTAACCCGACAGGCGGGGACTCAAAAG
>JANZLF010000003.1:12071103-12082062 GCA_026546835.1 Erythroxylum foetidum
AATATAGCAAATAAATTCTACCAAGTTAAGTTCTTTTTTTTGTTTTTAAAGGTCCAAAAACAGGGCAAATATTACACCCATACCTTTAAAAAAAGAAAGAAAGAAAAGAAACCCAAAAACCTACCAAAATTCAATTTCTCTAGCTGTTCCACTCGCTTTCTTTCTAATTGCACAAGGAAACAAACTATGTATGGTATAATTTACCCTGTGAGGGAAATACCTACAAGTGAGTAATGCATTATAACAATGCAACAGATAAGCATCATAAAATCCCAAAATAAGAAGAATCAAGGCATACCACACTTTGAGCTGATTCAAGAACTCCATATTTGATATTCAAGTCATAAGACATCCTCTCAACCTTCACCTTTCCTGGGAAGTACAATAAACGAAAATCAGTCTACAAAAGCTGCAGAACTTTTTTATGTTTAATGGTACTCGATGAAGAGCAAACCCTGTACGAGTTGTTCCTTTTTCTAACGAAGCTTCTCCCTCAAACTGGCAAGCTTCTCATTCTGAAGCACTCTCCAATTTAGTTAATCGTCTGCATTCCTCTAATTATCGCCAAACAAATTAAACCAATTTGAAATTTCCCCCTTTCTCCATTACATAAAAATGTATGATGATCATTAAAAAAGTTCAGACGATGTAAAGCAGAGAAAGATCGAAATGGGATGGGGTGGATTAAAGTTGAACATTTGCAACAAGCACATCGCTCAATCTTGAGCACAATGAATCTCGATGAATCTTCAAGGATTTCAATGATGTGTTGAACTCATTTAAATTGAAACGTACTGCAACCATATATTTCGAAGGAAATATCACCAAAAACTAAGACCTTCCAAGGAAACCATATATTTCGAAGGTTATATATCATTACCATAAACTTGTCACAAAAAAATTTCAAATCCAAGATTATGTATCCCTCCCCTTTCAGACATGCTTCATGAGCAAAGAACGTGCAAAGAACCCTGAAGAAGTCCACAACATATAATTAAAAAGAAAATTCAAGAAGTCTCTAGGCTTTGGGAACACATGAATATCAAAATTGTTAACCAAAGCATATGCGATTAAAGAACGAAAACCCAATTTTACAGTAACAAACAAAAATTGAAAGAAAAAGGAAATTAAAAGCCATGAAGTTTGTTCCTAAGTTTGACAAGCAAAACACAAATAATTAGAACAAAGAGCGAATCGCTGAAAATAACACGATTCCTCATCTCCATGATTATCATAACTCCTCCTCTTCCTCAACGCCAACCTCCCTTCCTCCATAAAAGGAAAATAAAAAAAACTTATGATTAAAACAAACAATCAACCAATCAATCTTTACTTTCAAGCTCATCTGATGTGAAGATATCCAATCAAGCTTACCCAATCATCAACATTAAAAAAAAAAGGATAGGAAGACGATCACCTTTTAGACATGTACGATTTCTTTGTCCATCTCCGTCTTTGTACAGAAGATATAGAGAGAGATGGCAAGCTTAAATTAAAGAAAGATTAAAAAAGTCTGAGACAAGAGGGTGGTAGTTAGGACGTACAAATAATGATACAAGATCTAATAACAGAAACAAGAGGAACATCAGTCAAAAAGCTCTTGAAAGCGTATCTACGCAAATGCTCCTTAATTCCATATCACCTCAAGCACGTGAAATTTGACAACAACACCAGCGGTACTAACACGTCTCCGACCGCCACGAACATTAGCATCGACGATACTAGCAACAGCACCACCATCGTCACCATGAATATCACCGTCCACACACCCCTCCTAACCTTCTCCATCACCAAAGCCACCGCCGCAACTCCTCTTCCTCCTCTACCCGCCGACGCCATAACACTCCTCATATGTAACTCAACAACAGCAACAATAAAGTAGAATCTAAACCAAATTCCTTATAGAAACCCTAGCAAAGCCTGTGAGATTGAACGGTTCAAGTTTCGAAATCGGTAAAGCGGTGGGTGTCCATTGGCCATTACTCAGAAGTCGGTCTCACCAGCTACGGAATGAGACTCAGCGGAGGTCAAAGCTTTTTCCAATTCAACGGTTACAATCCATTGAATGGCCAACTAAAATCATCGATTCTTGCTAGGTTTTCAAATTTGGGAGAGAATAAAGAGAAATCGGAAAGAAGAGAGAAACAAAATGCTGAAGGAAAAAGAGAAAGAGAGGAGACAAAAAAAACAAAAGAGGAAATTTGAAAAGGCAAACCGATGGTTATTTTAATTCCCCCTCTTCTCCCTCCAATTCTTATCATCTTATAATTCAAAATGTTTTAATTAATAAAAAAGCAAATGTCTTTTGCAACGTTTTATTCAATAAAAGTTGCAATTTTTATTTCATGACGTTTTGTTAATAAAGTGTCGCAAAAAATGTTACAAATTTGTGACGTTTTCATAAAACGTCGCAAAAAATTCAAACTTCACAAAAAGTCTTTACAATCTGTGACATTTTGTCAATAAAACATCGCAGTCTTATTTTCTTGTAGTGATTGGTTTGAGGTTACAATTTAGCTCAACAAGGATCAAACTATATATGCGTGAGAAAGATATATTGATCAATGGAATAACTTTTAAAAGTACAATTTATGCCATTTAGAAGAAAAAAATTATACAATATTTTAAAGTAAAGAAAAGTTTTTAGATCTTACAGGAATTTGTCACTTAGATAAGAGACTACTGGTTCACAAATGAAATACGTGATCGTCTTCTACTAACTTGTTCGAGTCCAAATAACAATTAATAAGCTGTATGAAAATTAGTGGCAGAGACGATCACAAAAGGAAGAATGATCCAACAGAAAAAGAAAAGATGAGCCTAAACAGATTAACATGCAGCCAAAAAGTCTCTTTCTTTAAATAGTTGATTATCATTGAAATTTTTTTAAGGATCTAACATTACGTTATTCTTCATTTAATATCATTAACTTAAAAAGGGAAAAATTGTAAACAAATCATTCGGTTCCTTTAAAGTCTGTACTTCTAGAATCTTCAATTTCAGCACAATACAAAGTAAAAACTATCAATTACTGATTTTGTTTCGCTACAACACTATTCATATTCATATGCCTTCGTTATCATCTGTCTTTGTTTTTCACAAAATACAAGCTATTACAACTGACTTTTCAAAACCTTTAATGGGTCATTATTCAACCCTCAAGGTATAGAAACTTAGCCGCAGTACTTGAAAAAGCATGACAATAAGCAGTGTTGTATCATTTTTCGGCTTCATTTGCTTAATTTTGTTCATATTATTACGACGAATGTCTGAAAGCTACAAAAAGAAGAAAAGAGCTCCCGTAGGCCCCTTTCTCTAAGTTACTATAGGTATGATTGTGCTAATGGCAGGCAGTAGATATTTCCTGTTTTCAGATACGCAGGGATGATTACACTGTATTGTTTGATAAACACGCGAAATGGTTGGTGCAACCCTAATCCTATTGTCGGCAGAAGCAAAACAATTGATACTTCTATAATTTCTGAGTAGTTGCTTTCGAAGCACTCCTATGCTCCTTTCAGAGTTTGGAACTTTGCATCACAACTGTACATTAAAATGTCACTCCAACCAATCTTTAATACTAATGGTAAAATATTTGAAATAATTATTATGCAATTAAAATTATGATGAGATCATAGTTACAAAATTCAATTTGTATTTATGTAATATTCCTAAATTATTCATAGTTATAGTTTTATTAAGACCGGATATTGATGAAATGGTAAAACTAGCACATATTATATTTTGGTCTTATGAAGAAAGTGATTAGTCTTATAGATTAAAGTATAAAGATACTAAAAAATGTATAGTTGCTTTTGCGAGAATAAGTTCATTGAACTAACATGATTATGAGGATCTCAAATAGAACAATACTTATGTGTCTATAGATTTTCTCATTATGATGATTGAATAATTGATTCATACTATTGCGATTACCTAAGTACCTCATGTAATAATTATTGTATTTTGATATTATTTATGACTTATTTTAACTAAGGTAGCTCGGTTAGTAGTACTTGGATATAATGTGAATTATATTGAGGTAACTAAGTAAGTCAACAAAGGATTTGTTACTGTAAAGTAATTAGAAAGAATGTTTCACTATTCTTAATTAGTAGTGATTTAGGGAATTCTCTGCTTAGAGTGACTTGACATTTGAAAAGATATTTTCAAATATCAATTATAAATCAATTACTAATTTGCAATAATGTACTTGATTGGATTTAAATGAGTAGAAACTAAATCCATACCATATGTCCAATTAGAATATTGGACAGTGAAAGGATTAAATTATATATCATAACTTTGTATAGATAGGTTGAGTCAAACTACTTTATCATTTATAATATTTAGGTGTTCATGATAATTTACTAGACATCATTCTTGATCTAAGATTATAAATTTTTTAATGAAAGAGTAAAAGATAAATTAAAAGGAGTTTTAATTTATCTAATTCTAATTATGAATTGTTGTTATAATTTATAATCACTGTCATCATATTAAAAACATAATAAGTGACACATACAAAGCAATTAAAAAGAGAAATTTTAATTTAAATTAAGTTGAATTTAATTGTGAAGTTTGAGAAAATTTAGGTATATTGTGAGATGTTTGATTTTATTAAATTATAATTATAATTATAATTAGATTTTGAATTCAATTATAATTAGGAGAATTAATTTTAATAATAAATAAAACCCTAATTTTTATAAATAGGAAATAAGTGTAAATGAGCTACACTTTTTCTGATTCCTCTAAAATGTTTAGTTCTTTTTTTTTTATTTTATGGATATCGTTAGCGGTTGGATGCTTGGAAAACTCATGGTTGAAACTAGTAAAAAGGTTTTTGCGGGAATTTAAATCATTTACGATTCAATTACTTTTTTATTAAAGTTTTTTAAGTTATTTAATTATTAAGAATCGATTGGGAAATTGTAAAATTTTATTTTTCTATTGCACTTATGATTTGATCATAGTTAGTTTCTCAATAGTGGCATCAAAGTCCCATTTAATTGTTTAACTTGATTAAATTGCTTGATTGATAATGATTTAATAAAAATTAAGGTTTAAAATGATCAATTAGGGTTTGTTTCAATTTTCTAAAAATTAAACTAATTACCTTTGTTTTGAGTTTTTTAGAAAGCCACACCTCCCTTAACATGCATTGTTCTTTTTTCTAAATAAGCCCACAATCGCATATCTATTTGTTTTTGTGGTTCTTGAAAATAACTTATGCTTGCCCTCGTAGTTAGGTTCTGAAAATATAAAATTGAATGTCCCTTTATTTTGATGTTTTTGGAATGAGTTTATGGGTTTTTTTCTTTTGTTTGGAAACTTGTATTTTTTCTATTCATTCAGATCTGGAAAACAAGGTTGCATGTCCCCCTAGCTAGGTTATGGTATGGGTGTGTTCGAATTAGTGTACATGAATGTATTACTGGGTGTCTTGAGATGGAGTATCATAAATCACTCTCCTCCATCACCTGATGGCAAGGGCAAGATTTGCCCTTGAATGTAAAGGCTAATGCCTTAGTAAAATGCAAGAAGAAGCCATACGTCTAGGAGATGTAAAGTATCGGTGATAGAGCTAACTATCACAAGTGAAGGTTGATGGAGCAGTAAATGAAGGATGGATGTGGACAAACCCAGGTAGTGATAAACTTGAAAATGATGAAACTCTAATTGAAAAATGATCTCATATATGCCCCACAAGGGAACCAGTGTTTGCTGGTTAGATGTTGGCTCGTACAGTGCACACACGCCTCACAAAAAAGTTTTGGTTCCATATAGTTCCCGTTCTTTTTTAAAATTCTTTTGGTGTGTTTTAAGCTGAAATTTCAAATCGCTCAAATAAATATTAAGTACATATTGAGAACGTGATATTTGCCTTCTATTACTTAATAATAAAATCAGAGTTCTATTTATTGTAATGTTTGATGAGTGACTCAAGGTCTCTTTAATACAAATATGTTTTATCTTAAATTAATGGGTTCTATTTAACTAAATTTATATCGTTTGGATGAATGACTCATGATCATATGAACTTAGAGGCAAGGTTAAGAATAATATACAGTATATGATATTTTGGCAATTGTCATCTAATGGATTTAGAAGTCATATAAGATGTGATTAATAAAGTTATTATCTACCTAACTCAAATTAAGTTAGTTTTTTAGTCACGAAAGACCAACTTTGTTTGAATGAGATCAACTTAGTTTGAATAGGATCAGATCCCATTAAGAAATTATTTGATAATTTCTCGATTTAAATGTGAGAGTTATTATTTTGAATAAAATAATGGAAGTAACCAAATATTTATTAAAGTTTTTATTTTATTTAGTTTATGGCATAAAATAATACTTGTTCTTTTATGTCTTTTGATTGTTAGATAAGATGAGTACCAATTTATTGGTAAAGAGCATCATAGATGCTAACAAGCTAACTAGACATAATTTTTTGAACATAACTTGAGAATTATTTTTAGGCAAGAAAGAAACTATATGTTTTTAGCATTGTTGTTCCACCATAGCCTCTTTCAGTTGTGATTGATAAGTTTTGGGAGAGATATCAACATTATATTGTTGATGTTGAACAAGTTAAATATGTGATATTGCTTAGTTTATCTCATAAGCTTCAGAAGCAACATGAAAAGAAGGATACTCTTACTATAATTATACATCTTAAGAAGTTGTTTGGTGCACAAAATAAGGTAAAAAGTTATGAGACTTTTAGGGCATTATATCAATGCAAGATGGCATAAGGATCTTCAGTTGAGTTGTATGTATTAAAAATGATTAGGTATATTGAAAAATTAAGCCAATTTGGTTATGTAATTGACCATAGGTTAAATATTGAGTTAGTACTTTAGTCTCTTACTCCGAGCTTTTCATAGTTCATTACAAACTTTTATATGACTCAAAAGGATAAGTTATTAAATAAATTGTTGAATATGTTTAAGAATAAAGAGGGATCCCTTCAAAGGAGTCCAATTTTGTTTATGTAGAGGATTCTTCTAAGAGTAATCAAAAGAGCTCTAAGAAGAATAAAAATAAGAAACATAAGGCTTCTATTAAAGTAACAAAATCAAAATACTGTGTCAAAAAAATAAAAATGATAAGACCATATATTTTCATTATGGAGTCGATGGAAACTAAAAGAGGAGCTATAAAACTTATCTTACTAGCCTAGTATATTAGAAGATTAAAATAGCTATCTTATTAGCTTGATATATAGCTTAAGATAGCTCAATCTTCCATTATGTTTATGATTGAGATCAATCTTTTTAATTGTATTCCATATTCTTGGATATTAGATATTAGATAGGGTTATCATATTTGTAACAACATATAAATGTTAACAAAGAGTAAATTATTGAGGAAACATGAAATAGACCTACAAGTTGGCAATAAAGCAAGAGTTGCTACATTTACTATAGGAACTTATAATATAGTTTTGTCTTTTGGTAGTGAACTAGAACTAAACAGTTGTTATTATGTTCCAGTTATTACTAGAAACATCATTTCCATTTCTTATTTAGATTTGAATGGATTTTTTTATTATTATAAATAAAAGTTATTCTTTTTATAAAGATGACATTTATTATAGATCTAGATTACTTATAAATGATTTATATGAATTAGAACTTAAAATTTGTGAATCATATCAAATTTGTGAATCTTGTTTGTTAGAAAAGATGACCTAACTACCATTTAATGGAAAGGGAAAGTTTGTAAAGGAATTACTATAGCTTATACATTCAGAAGTGTGTGGCCTTATGTCTACTTGTGTTGGAATTGGATATTTGTGTTTCATTACATTTTTTTTATGATCATTCTAGATATGGTTATATGTACTTAATCAAATAAAAGTCTAAATCATTTAAAAAGTTCAAATAATTTAGACTTGAGGTTAAGAAATAAAATGGTAAGAGTATTAAGTCACTTACATCTAATCAAAATGGTGATTACATAAACTATTTCTTATTTACTTAAAAGACAATAAGATTCTCTCATGAGGACTACTCCTAGAACTCCACAACATAATAGAGTGTATGAGATGAGAAACTGTATTTTAGTAGATACAATATGTTCTATGATGAGTTATGCAATCCTTTTGTTTCGTTTTGGGGACATACCCTTGAAACTCCTGCATACGTTTTGAACAGAGTTCCATCTAAATTGGTTGGTGAAACTACATATGAGATATAGAATGGTAGTAGACCAAACTTATCATACCTAAAGAGTTAGGGATGTGATGCTTATATGAAGCGTGCAATATCTAATAAGCTTTAAGCAGGAACAGATAAATATAATTTGTTGGATATTCAAAAGAGTATGTCATATATCAATTTTACCATCTTATTAAGCAAAAGGTCTTTGTCTCAAGATATGTTATATTCTTATAAAGAGAAGTTACTCTTAAGGAAAGTTGTAAGAGTAAGGTGGAACTTAAAAAAGTTTAAGAACCGTAAATACACATCCTGATGGAAGATAAACCTCAAGTTGATATATATGATGCATAACTAAAGGTTCAAGAGACATATAAAAGGATACTTTGTCCCCCTACTAGATTAGTTCTATATAGTTAAAAGGGGAAAGATAATGTACGACTCATAGATGACAAGTCTACTACTTTTAAAGAAGGAAAATATGACATTAGTTCTTTAAAATAACATAAATCCATAAGATCTAAAATGGAATCTATGTACACTAACCAAGTATGGACTTTGATAGATGCTCCTAATGGTATTGTACCTATAGGATGTAAGTGGGCTTTTAAAAGAAAAATTAACATATATAATAGCATACATATGTAAAAAGAAAGTTGCATATCATAATCATGAAATTTGGTAGAAGGATGTCAAAACATCATTTTTCAATTTATTTTGCTTAAGGATATATATATATATATATAGCACAATCTAAGGGTTTTGAATCTAAGAGATTTCCTAATCAAGTATGTAAGTTGCAAAAGTCTATTTATAGATTTAAGGAAGTGCCACAGAGTTAGAACATCCATTTCAGTGAAACAATCAAATAGTTCAATTTTATAAAAAATGTGGATAAGTCAAATGTCTACAAGAAGGTTAGTGGGAGTGCAATTATCTTCCTAATGCTCTTTGTGGATGACATAAGGAAATAGATAAAATAGATTGTATTGCATATACTTCAATAATGGGATCAATTAAATATGTAATATGTAATGTTATATATTAGACCAAATGTTTCTTAGGCTTTGAGCATAATAAGCATGTTTTAAGCCAATCCTGGTGATAGTCGCTGGACGGCTATGAAAAACATATCAAAGTACTTGAGAAAGACTAACGATGTTTTCTTAGTCCATGAAGGAGTTGAATTGAGAGTTTAGAGGTATTTATGTTATTTTTTAGTCTAATCTAGATGATAGCAAATCACAATCAAGGTATATCTTCACTTTGAATAGTGGTGCGGTAAGTTAGAAGAATTCTAGAAAACCAACCATTATGGATTTTGCTACTAAAGTAGAGTACATTCTAGTATCTGAGGATCAAAAAGTCCATCATATAACTTGGAGTGGTTCTTGGCAATATTGAATCACTAGTGTTATACTATGACAACAACGGCACCATTAAAAAAAGAAAAGTTACCAAGGTCTCATCAATGGCCTAAACATGTAATCAAGAAGTTTCACTTTATTAAAGAGATAGTGGAGCAAAAAGATCAAGCATTAAAGTGAGTTTTCACTAAAGATAATCATGTAGATCCTCTCATTAAGCCATTGTCTCATAAAAGACAGGACTGACATATAGATGGATATGTTATTAGATAGAAAGCAATTGGCTTAAGTGTAACGCCAGACTCTCTGAGCCCTTTTTGTATTGTTCTGTATTTGGAAATACTACTATATATTGATATATACATGGTTGTATATGAGTTCAAATATGCATTTAAAATGATTTTGGGTATATATGTCAGTGATTTATAATGTTATATGCCCTTATATGAACTTAGATTCATAGGTATGCGAAATCTTGGAGATTTCTGTCATATAAGCTTCTAAGTGTGTAAAACTAAGTCCATTGGACGGATATGACCACGGTGTTTAAGTTACATGTGTTCTAATGTCTTAGAGGTGATTAGACATGATTTATAGACTTATTAGACACTTAAAAAGCTTAATTGAAAAAGTTGATGTACATAAGGGCTTATTTGCCTATTGTTAAAAGTCAAAGGACTTAAATATAATTTTTCAATTCTTGGAGGATCAATATGTAATTTATAAAGTTAAGAGGCTTAATTTTCAAAAGTCCGGGGACCAAAATAAAAATAAAAATTTTGGAGAATCACAAACTTTGGGCTTAATTGCAAATTTAAAAAAGTTTGGAGGGTAAAATGGTAATTTCACATAACGTAAGGGTAAAAAAGGTAATTTCACCATATTTTGATCAAAGAAGAGTCAATATTCTAGACACTTCTTCATGTATGGTCGTGCACCCCTTACTAAAGACTTGAAACATTTTGTTTTAATTAAAAGAAAGGAGAAGAAAAGAGAAGAGAGGAGGAGAAGAACCATTTTCGGCTATCACTAAATCCTACCCTTTGTTTTAATTCTCCAAATCAAACCAAGGTGTTCTAAGCTAATTTGGGATCAAGAAACTCAAATCTATCAATATATTTGAGAAATTATCAAAGGATTTTAAGATATCACGAAAGGAAAGTTTAGGTAAGTTTTGTCTCATCTTTCTCTACATTATGATTTTGAGTTTAGTGTTAAGATATGTTATTCTCCATACTTGAATATACATAAAGATTGTTTAGATAAATGAAATGAGTCATGTAGTAGTCCCCTTAAGTCAAAACTGAAATGCCCTCTCTTTGGTGAAAGTTTGTGAATTTTTAAATAACTTTTGAAATTGATGATTTAAATGAATTCTATGGTGTTAATTGTACATGTATAATGTGAATTGATGATGAAAAATGA
>JANZLF010000003.1:12082162-12097508 GCA_026546835.1 Erythroxylum foetidum
TATGAAGAAGAAAATGTATTGAGGCTTGAGTGGGATTGATAAAGTCCATTTGACAATTGAAGTTGCTTTGAATGAGGGTGGATGAATCTCACATTTGAAATTGAAATTGCTTTGAATGATATTTTAAAAAAAAGAATTTATACCGATTTGGATTAGTTTAGACCAAGTGTGTCTTTACAGTTTCCAACGTTTTTCTCAAGTATGCGTTTTCGGATGTCGGCCTTACAAGTTTTGACCTTAAGCTTTTTTATTTCTTTGGTTTTCGCCCACGCTTTATGATTTCAAAATCTGTTTTTTGAAAAATTCTGTACGCACACTTTTTGATTCCGAAAGATTGGATTCCAGAAACGGGACCCAACATTCACATTCCTTTCCTGCAATATTTCAGACAACTAAATGATTGCCATCTTCAAAATCTTTCTATTTCGTTTGTTTGTGTTACAAATGTTGTCAGAAACAAGAAAATATGGTAAATGAATAAGTCGAGACAATTTCTAATCAACAAACAAAACAAACATAAGTAATTACATTTTAAGAAATAGATTGTTGGAGGGTTGTTGTTTATTGATACTAATAAAGTTGATTGCTGTAGAGAGTTATCCTTTAATTGCTTAGCTACTTCCTTAGCATGCAATATATTGGCAACTTTGGATTTAGCATATGCACAAGTTCCACTGTATATGCAAAAGCAAAATTGTAGATTGTTAATGAGAAGAAGAATCCTATCTTCAACACATTTATGGATTTAATAATAGTTTATGCTAAGCAGTAATCATACTTCTTTAGACTTAGCATTTGACTGAAAGAAAATGCACCCTCTTCACCCAGCTGTGAATTGTAGAAGACAGATTTATTATTCTTACCTAAATTCGAGTACTTTCTACTATTTCTATGGTATGAAGAAAATGGAGAAATCTTTACCTTTAAAAATTCATCTTTTCTTGGCCACACATTTGTATTTTCAATCTTTGATTACAGGCAACGAGGCTCTTTTTTCTTTTTTTTTCTCAATTCACTTTTTTGCTGGAGAATAAAAGAAAGAAGGGACCATCCTTGTAGCTTGTTCTCTAACATTAATTCACATATCTAACAAAGAAGTAAAATGACTAACAATCTCCGAGGCATTTCATCAAACATATTACAAGCATTATCCCATATTCCCTATATTAACGTATAAAGTTCGCAACTTAGCCATATCAGTTCTCAAACACAATAAAAAAAAACCAAATTGACAAAGAGAGAATGAGTGATTACCTTATTAAGTACATTGGACTGTTCACCTTTAGCTGTTTTGACCATTGGTGACTTCAACGTGCACATGACCGATGATAAAGAACAAATGATATACAAAGAAGAAGAACGAAGGAAGAATGTGAAATGAAGAAGAAGAATAAAGAAGTGAAAAGTATTGTGTAAGTGAGAGTGAAACCGTGAAAGCAACTAGGTGAGACTGTGAGAGGTCGGGGATGAAGAGAGATGGACATAGGAGGCTGGTCGATGTGCGTTTAATGAGAAGCAAAACAAAATCATTTTTGCTTACAACAAAACGACATTAAACGTAAAAACGACATCATTTTTACTTACAACAAAACGATGTCATTTTTTTGAACAAAATGATGTAGTTTTAAATGAGTTCTTCTTTCTTTTCTCACTTAGGAGTCGTGCAAGATGAAAGTCTTATGCATATTTTTGAATGAGAGAAAGAAGTGAGAAATCCTCTTTTCGACTTTGACTCTCCCACTCTAGTTATTGCTTTTCTTTATGTTACTTCGAACGTAGTTGCTTCAGCTTCAACCACTCGAATTTTCGATATTCTTTTTTATTTCTCAATATGCTTTTTGATACTAAAACTAATGAGAAAACATCTATTTGTATAATTCTGAGACCTTTACTAGCCGTTGGAGTTGAAAATTAGCCGACAAAGCACTAGTTGATAAACGATTAATTAACTATATTTATATACCCATTTTAGTGTATTTTGCTTGTTATTTAAGAGTTTGATAGTATTTTTGGTATTATTTACTTGAAATATTTTTTTACTTTATAATTGCCTTTATGAACCAAAACAAGGAAAACTTAGGTTAAAACATGACATAGAATGGAAGAATTAAAGCAAATTTAGAGATACACATCATGTATAATGACTGTGTAAGTCGGTGTGATTGTGTGGAGATTGAAGAACATTGTTTCTGCCTGTGTAAAGATATACGCCCATGTCTATTGACATACACGGTTTTGTATGTGCCTTTCTAAGATTCTTCAATCATGTAAAGTCATGAATTGTGCTTTTAAGATACACAATCACCTATAAGACTATGTAAGTGACTATGTATATCCCAGAAAACTACTTTTTGTTATAGAGTTGTCAGAGACATTAGAAAAGGAAGATAAAAACATAACAAATAGGTTGCACTTCACAAGAAAGAAGATAAAAAAGTGGAAAAATCAAGATTAACTCCAAATTTCTATATTTTCCAAATCAAGCTTTCAAACTGATTTCTTTCATTCTTTTATTTATTATATTAATTACCTTGTATGCTAAATTTGAACAGTTCTGTTTAAATATAATTATGGATTCCTAAATCTATATTAGGGTGTTATTATTGAATTGTTTTGTTTAACTTTTACCTTGTTGAATTTAATATATTATAGTTTTGTGATATTTACTATGCTCATAATCGATTTGAATTGAAAGATTTAATCAAAATGTTTATGTTAAGTTGTAAAACAAGAGTTTGCACCTTAATAAACTTATAAATATTAGGCTTATAAACAATTGAAGAGAGATCTTAGTTGTGAGTTAATTATCCTTAGGAGGATTGCTTTAAATTCAATTGAGTAGTTAGAAGTAGTTTTAAGAAATCAAGAGATTGCAACTCAAATTTTATCTATTTCAATGGGGATTACTTAGTTAGATCTTGAGAGAGGGTAATCAAAACATTTGGATATCTAGGATCAAACATAGTTGAATTAACAAGGTAAAGGGAAGACAAAACAAAGATAGAATAATACCTAAGCTTTCATTATTGAGTAACTTCAATTTTATTGTTATCTTTTGCTTATTCAATTATCAATTTTTTGATAATTTACTTTCATTTTTAATTAATTCAATCTTTTGTTATCTCAGACAAGATCAATGTCAGTTGTACTGCAATATACGACTAGTATACTTGCAGTATAGCATAAAACAAACAAAATAAATTTGGCGTCATAGCCAAGGATTGCAATATTAACATCTTATCCAATTTGAATTCTTCTAATTTAAGGAGTTTTATTTTTTCTTATGTGATTGTAGGTGCATGAATACAAGAGTCATAAGAAGCAATTGAGCAACTTACAAGCCACTTTTTCTAACCTAGTGAAGGCAATACAACATGGATATAATTTACTCTAACATATATAATCCTAAGTGGAAGAACTAACCAAATTATTCTTAGACTAATAATGCAGGAAATAACATAAGAGCATAAGGTCCACCAGGTTTTCAGCAAGATAGGTTTGGATCTTTGGAGTCAAAATGGACAAGTTAATGGGCATGCTAAGCTCCAAGTTCAATATCCAAGATGAAATTCAAAAGAGGATGGAAGCGAAATTTCATCAAATACTAAATAATCACTCCTCTTCCATCATAAATTGGAGGTTCAAGTTAGGCAACTAGCCAATGAATTATCAACAAGGAATGTGAGGAGTTTCCCAAGTAATACAGAAGCTTAATCGATATCTATGTTGTGTTGTGAAACTTGTGGGGTAACCATTACGATCATAAATATCGGGCACCAAACTATTTATGGGAGCATCCATATTGCATGCAAAACTGGCCTTAGAATACACTATATCAGAATACTTAAAATTCAGAGCAGATCAATTCTTGCATTGATTCATGGAATGATTACACTTCAATTGAATCTTTATAATAACAATAGTAAAAATAACACCTTATAGATATATTAATGCAAGATCTTGCCAAAAATGAAGCTAACCATTGCAAATTTAATCTCCCAAGTAATATAGAAGCTCAATCGATATCTATATTATGTTGTGAAACTTGTAGGGTAACCATTACGATCATAAATATCGAACACCAAATCATTTGTGGGAGCATCCATATTATATGCAAAACTGGCCTTAGAATACATTATATTAGAATACTTACAATTCGAAGTGGTACAACTCTTACACTAATGCACAGAATGATTACACTTTCAACTAAATCTTTACAATAACAATAGTAAAAATAACATCTTATAGATATATTAATGGAATATCTTGTTGAAAATGAAGCTAAACATTGCAAATTTAATGAGCAATTTTCATACATTAAGCTAAATACAACAATATTATTGAGCCTTTTAATGCCTCAGAGTGAAGAGGAGACAAAGGTCAACTTCATGAATGAATTTTCAATTTAAGAAGAGAAAGTAGAAGAGTGGACAAAGGTGACTGAGGAAGATAAAAAGGAGGAGCGAAATAAGAAAACTATTACTGAATTATTGGTAGTCACCTTCAGTACGGATGGGTTCCATTTCCCATAAGACAAACTGTTTAAGTCAACTGAAGATTCAGGGAGTTGTATTATTCCTTATTTTGTTAACAATTTGTTATCAAAAAGGGCATTAATGGAGTAAATTGGATTTATTAATTTGATACATTATATTTTTATTATTATCTTTTAACATGTGGCTTATTTATAGGCTACTAAACTGCCATATGGAGAAACGGGCATAAGCAAGCCACTAATTATAATGTAATGCCAGACTCTCTGATCCCTTTTGTATTGTTCTATAGTTGGAGATACTATTGTATATTGACATATACATGGTTGTATATGAGTTCAAAGATGTATTTAAATCCTTTTGGGTATATATGTCAGTGATTTATAATATTATATGATCTTACATGAACTTAGAGTTTATCGGTATGCGAAATCTTGGAGATTTCCAACATATAAGCTTCTAAATGTGTAAAACCAAGTCCATTTGATGGATATGACCATGGTGGTTGAGTTAAATGTGTTCTAATGCCTTAGAGGTGATTAGATATGATTTATAGACTTATTAGACACTTAGAAAGCTTAATTGGAAAGATTAATGTACATAAGAGCTTATTTGCCAATTGTTAAAAGTCAAAGGACTTAAACGTAATTTTTCAATTTTTTGAGGACTAATATGTAATTTTATATAGCTAAGAGGCTTAGTTATTATTCTCAAAAGTTCGAGGACCAAAGTAAAAAATAAAATTTTTGGTGATTCCCAAATTTTGGGCTTAATTGCAAATTTAAGAAAAGTTTGGAAGGTAAAATGGTAATTTCACATAACCTAAAGGTAAAAAGGTAATTTCACCATTTTTTGGTCAAATAAGAGTTAATATTCTAGAGCTTTCTCCATGAAAAGTTGTGCACCCCATTATTAAAGACTTAAAATATGTTGTTTTAATTAAAAGAAAGGAGAAGAGAGGAGGAGAAGACCAATTTTTGGCCATTACTAAACCCTAACCCTTTGTTTTGATTCTCCAACCCAAATCAAGGTGCTTTAAGCTAATTTTGGGTCAAGGAACTCAAATCTATCATTAGATTTGAAAAATTCTCAAATGATTTAAAGGTATCATCAAAGGAAAGTTTAGGTAAGTTTTGTCTCATCTTTCTCTACATTATGAGTTTGAGTTTGGTGTTAAGATATGTTGTTCTTCATACTTGAATATACATGAAAAATGGTTTAGATGAATGAAATGAGTCATGGAGAAGTCCCTTTAATTCAAAACCGAAATGCCCTCTCATTGGTGAAAGTTTGTAAATTTTTGAATAACTTTTGAAATTGATAATTTAAATTAATTCTATGGTGTTAATTGTACATGTATAATGTGAATTGATGATGAAAAATGAAGAAGTTGTATATTGGATGAGGCTTGGTCGTAATGATGGGAGAAGGAATGGATTAATGTAATGAGTTGTATAAATATGATGTATATAGATTAAATGAAGGGAATTGGATTGAATGGAGTGGTCAAGTGTGTTGTTGTTTGGAAGTTTTTGTTGTATAACAAGATAAGAGCATGAATTATTATGATAAAGTCTTGAAAATATAACTTTAAAATCATGCACAATAGGTGTTTGATAAAATATCTAAGTGAATTTGACTTAGGATTTAAGGATTCGTAATGATATACATTGGAAAGCAGCTTTCATGTTTACTTAGAGTAAACTTGAATTTTGCTCAAATTGATGAGTAATGGTCAAATCTTATAGCTTAAAGATTGTGATATTGTGTTTTATTCACTTATCTGATAAATATAAGATATATGTTTGAGTAGTAAATACATTGTATATTTTTTAACGTATAAAGGCTCAGGATCTGTGAATCAAGGAGCTCGTACCGAGGATTGTTGAAGTTAAGGGAGTGTACACCTTCTTTTGAGGTAAGTTAGGATAACCATATTTCTCAAATGGGACTAGAACATCCTAAGACATACACGATAACTTGTATGTGAATTTTGAACCTAAGTAATGTACAGTAGAATTAAATCTCAAATGGATGCTAGTATACTTGTGTATTTAATAAGCAACATTTTTTAAAATAACTCTTTGTACTTGGAGTACAACTGATTTTTTTGTTATGTATTTTCAGAAATGATATTGTTTTGAACAAACTTGCACTTGAAGTGCAAAGAACAATGTTTTATTTTCTGAAACTACATTTTTGAACAACTTTGCACTTAGAGTGCAAAAGATGACTTTTATTGCACGAAATATTGTTTTGGAATTTACATATGCATAATTGAGTCATGTATGTTGTGTGTATTTGTTCTCTTTTGACTTAGAGTCATAGAAAGGTTTCATTTTATCAGTTGAACCGATAAATAAAGGTATAATGCCTTACTTGATTTTTGTACGTAATATTTGTATATAATTTTTGCGATTGGTGAGGTAACTATTGGGCAATCATGTGCTAGGTACAACAAATTAAGCGACCTCCTTACCCTTGATGTTGGTACATAAAAGTTGAGTTTTTGTATCGACACCTTTCTACAGAACATGCAGGTGATTCTACACCTAAGGTCTAGACACTAACGAGGTCTTCACCTAGGGCCATGACGCTCTTGTCGACTGTAGTCCGAACTCACCACAAATGAAAGTTGAGCCAACACCGGGAATTGGTAGGTGTGCACACTAGTTTGGCCGACTGGTGGCAACACACATGATTATTTTGGCTTATTCTGATATTTGTTTTCTAACAAGATTTGATTTATACATGTGATGTTTTTCTGCTTTTGTGTACTGGAATTGGAACCTATATTTACCAAATGAGTGATTAATAGGCTAGGCCTATATGGTTCCTAACCAGTATACGTTAATTCATAAGCTAGGCCTATGTATTTCTATGTGATGTATATTCACTTCATAGGTTATCTATACTGTCTTGGTGTTTATTGAGTTCTATTTGTGATATATGTTTTTTCTGCTCACTGAGTACATAGTGTACTCATCCCCTCCACTTTCCAACCACGTAGGTTACTTTAGTGAGCTTAAAGCTCTGTGTGAATCGTGTGGTTTTTTGACATTTTTGGGTCATTATCGCATGTGGGTAGTCTCTATTTTGTACTTTTGTTGTATAATGGCTCATAAACTATTTTTATTATATTGTTATGTTGATATGCTTTATGACATTATAAATTAACTCCTAACTTTCTTGTAGTTTGTAAAAGACCTTATGTATGAACTTTTGGCATTGTTGTTGAGATTGCTTTTGAGTGGACTTAAAAGTCCAGAAGTTGTGGTAGAATTTTAATGTGAATATAGAAGTACGTTTAAAATTATTTGCAAGTGTTTCATTGAGTTTTGAGATTTTTAAAATAAAATCGTTGTGCTACCCAAATATTTCAAAAAAAAAGAAAGATATTAAGTTAGCCTTACATAGTCAAGTTAAAGATACCATGAGTGTTCTTAGCCTGGGTATGCAGCAGTTGTCATGTGCCCGATGTGATACCAGGTCGTGACAATAAGTCCAAGTGGGAGATTAATATTATTATTGAAATTAATAAAGTCTTTTTTATATTTATGTGTTTTGTTAATTACATTTGATGTTTTAGTCCTAAAGGTAAAATCCATAGAATAATTACTATGGAATTGAAAATTCGATGAGATCATAATTATGAAATTTAATTTGCGTTTTTGTATTATTCCTAAATTGTTCCTAGTTGTAGTTCCATTAAGACAAGATATGGATGAAACGATAAAACTCACACATGTTATATTTCTTTCTTATAAAGAAAGTAATTGATCTTATAAGTTAAAATATGGAGATACTTAAACAAACTTCTAAGTACTTATTAGAAAATAAGTTCATTAAACTAATCTGATTATGAAGATCCCAAATGAAATATTACTTATTTGGATCAATTTTCTCATTATAATGGTTGTATAATTGATCTTTACACTTAAGATTACCTCATGTGGGAATTGCTATATTTTGGTATTGCTTATGACCTGTTCTAATTAGGGTAACTTAGTTGGTATTACTGGGAACTATATGGAGGTAATTGAGTAAGTCAATAAAAGATTAATCACTTTATAAATAATTAGAGAGAATGTTCCACTATTCTTGATTAGTAGTGATTTAAGGAATTGTCTGGCCAGAGTGAATTGATATTTGAAAATACTAAAATTAATTATTAATTAGTAAGAGCGAACATAACTGGATAATGAGTAGTTACTAAATTCGTAGTCTATGTTCAATTAAAACATTAGATGATGAAATGATTAACTTATACATTATAACCATGCATAAGATGTGTTGAGAGAAACCAATTTGACATTCCTAATATTTAGATGGTTATGACATATTGGTAAACATCAATCTTGATTTATGATTATAAATTGTTTAATTGGAGAATTAAAGATGAATTAAAATGATTTTTAATTTGTCTATTTTTAATTATAAATTAGAATTATAATTTATAATCATTGTCAACATATTAGAAACCTAATGAGTCACATATAAAGAGCAGTTAAAAAGAGAAAAATTAATTTAAATTAGTGTTAATTATAAAAAATCTCAAACTTTGCTTAATTTTATAATTGTAAATCGAACTTTAAAAAGTGACAATTAATTGTTGAACTTTCATTTTTTTTCAAAATTTGCCCAAAATTAGTATTTCTATTAACCATCCTAAGGTGGCAAGCCATATGAAACATAAATTTAAATTCATATGATAATAGATGCTAACAGTTTTACATTTTTCTCAGCCACCAAAATGCACAAATGGTCACATGAAAACCCATCCTTTTCTTGTCCATAACCACCTCTCTTTCTTAAACCTCATGTCTCCATCATTCATCATCATGTCTCAATCATTCATCCTCCTTACCATAACTAAATATATTCGCGCCAACACAACACTAACCACCACTCTCTGTTCTAAAAAAATCACGTGATTTTCATTTCCTGGTTATTCTTGCATCTCCTCTTCCTCAAGAATCCATTTTTGTTAATGATTGTGGAGAACCAATCATTAGTTAGATTTTGTACAAAGATGATGATCTTTTTATGTCTCATGTGTATAGCTTTCCTTGTTGGGGTAACTATTGGATGCACATGGAAGTCTAATTACGTAGCTTTCCTAGGTTAATCTTACATCTCCTCTTCCTCAAGAATCCATTTTTGTTAATCTTCATTCTTGGTATTGAAATATATACAAATATGTGTATACAAAAGATGTTTTCTTTTTCGTTTAATGACTAGAAAGATCTCAACTTTAATGTTGGGATGACCCCTTTTTTTTCTTTTCCTTTCTAGATTTTCATGATTATAGGAAGTTTTGATAGAAATTGCTTTTACTAGACTTATGTATGAGATTGTGGAAAATCAGTCATTAGGTTGATTTTGTACAAAAATGATGATCTTTTTATGTTCCATGTGTGTAGCTTTCCTTGTTAGGATAACTATTAGATAGGCATAGAAGCCCAATTAGTTGGATTTCAAGAAAGACAAGTTAGCATCTTATATTTCCAAGTTATTAGATTCTTTGTCATCATTTCTCATTTTATGTGTTTAAATTTATTTCTGACGTGGCTTGCCACACCAACTAGGTTAACGAAGATACTAACGTTGGGTTATATTTGAAAAAGAATTGAAAATTTGAGTATTTAATGGTCACTTTTTAAAGTTCGGGCTATAATTACAAAATTGAATAAAGTTTGGGATTTTTTTGTAATTCACCCTTTAAATTAAGTTGGAATTAATTATAAAGTTGAAGAAACTTTATGAATCACATATAAGATATTTGATTTTATTATAATTAAATTGTAATTATAATTAGAGTTTGAATTTAATTATAATAAAAAATTTTAACAAGAATAAGAAATAATAAAACTCTAATGCTTTTTAATAAATAGGAAATAAGAATAATGGAGCTAGCATTCCTGCGTATCGGAAACACCCTCTCTACTAATTAGGGTAAGGCTGCGTACTTATAGACCTCCCCATACCTCATATCTCATAAACTTTTACTAGGATGATGTTGTTATTGTTGACCTAGCATTCTTACTTATTCTTCTCCAATATTAAATTCTTTTACGTGGATATCGTTAAAAGTTAGATGCTTGAATGACTCGTGGTTCACACTTGTGAAAAGGTTTTTGCAAGACTTTCTAATAAGTTATGTTTTAATTACTTTTACAATTCATATTTTTCAAATTAATCAATTATTAAGATCTTATCGAAAAACTATAAAATCTTATTTTTTTTACTGCACTTATGATTCGAACACGGTTGATTTCACAACATGTAACATAAACTAACAAGTTTATGTTTTTGGTGCAACATGGTAGATCGCATAATGCATTAGCAAACTGTAAGATTAATGACAAAATAATTTATTTATTTATTTTATTAAACATGATAACATATCAATATATTATGTTTTAACTAGTTTAATATGATAACAAATAAAATTCTTTATTAAAATTATTTTATTACTATGTGTTAATAATAATGAATAAGATGGTTAATTTTTATATTTATTAATAGTTTCATTTTTTTATAAAAATTATAATTAATTTTCTTAATTTAATGAAATCATATTTACCTAAAATTACTAATATAAAAATTATAAATGAATATATAATATATATATTATCATTTTATTTTATTAGGCATTAAAAATATTAATTAAACTCTATATTGTTAACTAATGTTTATAAGGTTAATATGATAAAAAATTTTAGCCTTTTTAAAATTTTATTTATAGATAATAAATAAAATAATCAATTTCTCATATTTTATTTGTGATTTATATTTTAATAAATAGTTATAACTAATTTGAATAATTCTCACTAATTCTAAACTAAATCGTAATTTATTTATTATATTATTGATTTTTTCATATTTATATATTATTACTTTATAGATAATAGCATATTTTTTTAATATAAAATGTTCATTCAATTTGTTAATAATTAGCTAAAATAATTTGTTATATTTATCAATTGTTGATAATATTAATAGTTTTATATGATAATTAACTATGTCTTTTTAATTAAAATTTTATTTTTTATCTAATAATAAGTAATGATCAAAATTTTATATTTTTTATAGTTTATATTTTCAAATATATAAAAATTGATTCATTAATTTTTACTATTAATGAAGCATTATTTATTAATTTTTTATATGGGCCCAATATATTCATCACTAAGGCTGATTAAATTTTCATATCTTTCAGCCTTTTGGGTTAGTGTAATTATTGATTAATTTTCATATTTTGTTGATATGTTAGGCTAATTGATAATGTTTCTTATTTTTCATATTGACATAATAAATTGAATAGTAGTATTAAGTAATTTTCCATCACATGGGCTTGCTGAACTCAGTCCTAGTGTTAAGTGATTATTAACGTCACTAAATCATTTATAATTCATATATTTATAATTTTGTTGGTTAACATTAAAAATAATCAAATGATTATCAATATTAAAATAAATTAAAATTACATATTAAATATCTATTTATACATATAAGTAATGATGCATAAATCTAATAGATCAATAAAATAATAATAATTTTATAAATTTAATAGATCAATAAAATAATAATAATTTTAAAAACTATTTATTAATTGTGAAAATGAATCAAATTAACTCTTAATAATTTAAAATATGAATTATAAATTGTTGGAAAATCGGGTTGAGATCCGATCCCAATCGTAGCGAAATAATCACGAATTTTTTCGTGACTTTTGATTTTTCGAAAACCAAGATCTACTTAATTCTATAAAATAACTAACACAAATCATAATAAAGTAGAAAATTAATTCGTGTCTTATTTCGAAGCTTAATTTTTGTCTTGTCGTATCCCTCGAACTATTCCTGAAACTGATTCGTCTCAACCACCATAGTTGTACAAGCGTTTGGCCTCCAACGGTATCCATAGAATAGGTTGAGAGAACTCTGTAACTCTTACAGAAAGGGTTAAGTAAGAAGTGCTAGTTCCATAGAGCTTAAGTCTACTTCTAATAAGCTTTGATCGTTTTAGTAATTTAATTGAAATTAAATTCTAATTGAAATTAAACTTTAATTAGAATTATAAATAATTCTAATTAAATATCAATTATGCCCATATAAGATTCAATATCTAATATTGATCCTTATTTATTAAATATCTCATATTTAGTCATAAAGTTTCTCAAACTTTACAATCAAGTCCAACTTAATTAAATTAACATTTCTCTTTTCAATCCATTCTATATGTGACCCATTAGGTTATCAAATATGTTAGCAATGATTATAAAATCTAATTTTAATTCATAATTAAAATTAGATAAATTAAAAATCATTTTAATTTATCTTTAATTCTCCAATTAAACAATTTATAATCATAGATCAAGCTTGGCGTCTAGCAACGCATCATGACCATTCAAATATTTAGGAATGTCAAAGTGGTTTTTACTAACCTTTCGTTGCATGATTTTTCCGTATAATTCAATCATTTCATCATACAATGTTCCGATTAGACATAGAACATGAAATTAATATCTACTATATTTTGAGTCTAATCATATTAGTTATCCATCATTAGCTATCGATTCAAATAATGACATTTGTAAACTATTTATAAAGCATCATTTCACTTTGGCCAAGGATTTCTTGAATCAATACTATTCGAGATAATGAAATATTCTCCCTAATTACTTTAAAGTGATGAATCCTATCTTGATCACTCAACTATCTCCATATAGTTCATGTTACATCTAATGACTACCGATTAAACGACCTATGATTAAATAGATCATAAGTGGTATCAAAACATAGCAATCTGCATACAAGATAACTTTGATGACCTCAAGTCAAAAGATCACTTATACAATCATCACAATGAGAATTTCATAAACAAACAAGTAATGTTTCAAATAGATTTCTCATATTGGGTCTGTTCAGTGACCTTGTTCTCTAACAAGCACCCACACGTTTGTTTAAATATCTCTATACTTTAGCCTAAGAGATCGACTACTTTCTTCATAAGGAAAAGTACAATGTGTACTAGTCTTTTTATGTTTTATTAATGTCCAATCTTAATAGAATAATGAATAGGAACATTTAGAAATAATACATAAATGCAATATGAATATCATAATTATAATCTCATTATAATTTCATTTGCAATGTACAATTATCCTATGAACTTTATCATATACATCTAAACATATACAAGATAAAGAATGCCTTTAAGTAATTTGTCACTAAACTATAACCAAAGCGATTGACTGTAAGACATAAACCAACATAAATGAACTATGAGAATTTAATAATCTTATTTATTATTATTAGTAAATATTATATAAAATTGTATGAAGCCAACCAAAAAGTAGAAAACTTTTTTTTCACTCTTTAACTTATGACTTCACCCACCCATCTCAAAAATTCCTCACTTGCTCCCTATCCTTAATTTACTGCCTTTTCTCTTTGTTGGGTGTTTCAAGTTAAAAGTTGGAAATCATAAAGTCTGCTAATGATGAACTTCCTCTGTAAAATACATTTTAGAAGTCGTAGAACAGCGAAGGTAAAACAGAAAACGTAGAGAATGACTGAAAGAAAATGTAGAACAACGAAGGTAATTTATGTGATAAGAGAGAGTCGGAGAAGGAGTCAAAGTCGAAGTCGAAGTCAGCGTCGAAGCTACTTGTGAAGACGACATTGCAGTTGGAGTTCGTGTTGGTGGAGCCTGGGTTTGTTGCTTCATTTGCCAACGCCTCACTATCTCACTCTCCTTCACTAGTGGCGAATGCAAGCTACTTGTTTCCTGCTTCACGCGAAAGAAGTTTTCAGGAGGCGCTCAAAAAGGGAAATTTGTTGTTTTTATCATCTCCTAGACCTATAACTATCAAGTAAGTACTTCCCAGTTCTCCTTCATTGGTAATTTATTGTTAGATATTTGAATTAATGCTCATCAGATACGTAGGAGTAATATTTTCTTTGATTAAGTGTCATAGGGTGGCGACAACTTCCCTACGCCAACGACGTGAAGCGCATTCTCAGATCTATAGTGCAGTTGCATCGTGTGTTTTGTTTTCAGTTTTGTTGTACATAGTAAGTACTAGGAACCATGGAACCAGTATCATGCTAACTCTTACCGAGATAGCTTTGAGACACCTTCTGCAATTACACAGCCATAGTATCCGGTGGTGGTAGTTTACGGTACAATTTGCCATACCAGTACGTCAAGTAAGAGCTATATATAAACATATATTATGTACTTTATAGTCTTATTAATGTATCCATGGCGCAAGGCAATCACATCAACTCACAACGACCAACAAGTGCACATTTATACCTTTTACTTCCTTAAATTTCTATTAAAGTTTGTTGTATGTAATTATGGTCTTTTTCACGTTAGTCTACTGTTTATAGCCATCTCTATGAGTGGTAGAACCAGTCTTATCGGTAGTTGCTTGTGTATGCTTGCCTCCCAATGATCTCTTTCCTTTTTTTTCTTTTTTTTTTGAAGTAGTGATTTGTAAGCTCGTGGTTATACTTGTGGGTTGTTTGTGAGCTATGAGCAAATTGCTTTCTTTTTTTTTTAACCAACGAAACATAATTTCTACCATCTAATTTTGCCGGTGACCAAGTTAGTTAGGATCCTATTTACTTCAATGTAACACTTGTTAGCTCAACCTAGCAAATGTTTCGGATGGAGAGGTTCAGCGTCATACTCGACTTTCGATAGACTGTAATTCATCATCTCTGACTTACGTCTCCTCGTTAGCTTCCTTAAGCCTCTTTACCAAGGAACCGTTGGCAAACGTGACAGCCCAAATGTTTCAAGACGCTTCCTTATTCCTCACCCTGTTGTTAAGCCTT
>JANZLF010000003.1:12110687-12124381 GCA_026546835.1 Erythroxylum foetidum
CATATAGCCATCTTAAAGATAAATAAGAAGAGTCTCATTTATTGGCTACTTGATGATTGATTAAAGTAAGAAGTGATGCATTGGATGTTATTCTCTTCTTCCATTCCATGCCTAACCAAAATTAAGTGTGTAAGAAAGTGTTCTTTAATGGTTTGACTCTCTCTGTCCTTTTATGATGAGTGAGCCAAAATTTACAAGAGAAGAATCTCATTTTTGGTTCATTTCTTTTAAGAAAATCTCCTCCAAACATTTCTTTTCTTTTCTCACCAAAGGATTTTGTTAACCAAGTTGTCCTGGAAGATTAAGAGGCCAATCAAATTGGTTGAGGATACAACAACAAGGAGAGGATAGATTAATAAAGAAAAGGATTCAAAAGCAAAGGCTTTGGATACAAGAAGAAGGAGAGGATAGGGCAGCGAGGAATTAAAGTTGTAGCAAAGGAGTCGATGATATCACTATCTTGTTTATGTTTAATATTATCATTATACCATATCATGTATAGATTGACATGATGATTTGGATATATTGCTTCCACTGTAAATACGATTTCTAAAAAGTTTTGAAATCTACCGATTCTCCAAATATGACATGCTTTCTTTTCCCGATCCAACATTAGTATGATCGTCATATGGTGATATGGTATGTGATACATAACAACTGGCTTAGTGCAAATGGAAGATTGTTGGTTTATACCCTACAGCCAATCACTTTGGTTATAATTTAGTGACAAATTATTTAAAGACATTCTTAATCTTATATATGTTTAGATGTATATGATAAAATCCATGGGATAATTATAGATTGCAAATGAAATCCTAATAAGATTATAATTATAAGATTCATATTGTATTTATGTATTATCCCTAAATTATTCCTAGTCATTGTTGACTAGACATTAATATAACATAAAAAGACTAACACATGTTATATTTTTCCTTATAAAGGAAGTAGTCAATCTTATAGTGTAATATCTCATTTTTTCGGAATATGCGTAGGGTTTAACCCTAGATTAAATATTGCATATACATGCATAACATTAGCATTCATACACGAATTGATATTTGTGTACATTACAAGTTAGCATATGCACTCAATTGACTTATTCCAGGGTATGAAAAATGTTAAGTGATTATAATGTGAATTGTGTTTTGATATGTCTTGAATTTTGGTATAATTGGATTTCAATTAGAAAATTTAGAATTAAATGTTATGGACTGGGAAATTGATGGATTAAAATGTACACTTGGACTAGGACAAATGCCAAGTGTTAGGATAAATTGAAACATGAAAATTTTGGATGATTTAGCCTATAATTGAGTGGCATTTGGCGTAGTTAAATTGGTGACAAATGGACTAGTAATTAAATGAAAATTGAATCAATTAGTTTGTGACAAGTGGACTAATATTTAAGTGAAATGTGGACTGAGTAAAAGGTGACAAATGGCAGTATAATGGGTGGATTAGTGGTAGCATAATTGTTAAAAAATGGCTAGTATGTTTAAAGATATATGTCTAAGTTAGTGACAATATGAGATAATAAGTTTCTGCAGTTGAGTTTCTACTTCCTTTCTTATTTCCTTCACCAAAATTGCTCCAACTTTTCCTCTGAAATTTGCTTAAACCCTAGCCAAATTGTTGCATGAAACCCATACATATATACTTCACCAAATTGTCAGAAAACTAGCTGAATGTGATTATAAGTTTGCGTTGATTTTTGCTTGCTTGGGAGGACTTGTATAATTTGGAGTTTTAAGCTGAATAGGAAGCCTAATCGATAAGTAACAATCTGAGTTTTATGGCATGTTAAATGATATAAGAATAATGTTTGAATTATACTGAAATGCATGTATTATTGGTGAAGAAGAATTGTTGGAATAAGTTAGCTGTATTGTTTTCACTAAATATGCATTGGTATTTTAGCCATAACTTGATTTATAGACATCCAAATGGGATGATTTTAAGTTTAGATTAAACTAAAGACATATGGACATATTTTTCATAGGGGAATCAAATTTGAATTCTATCTTTAAGAGTTTCAAAATTTGACTTGAAGTTGAGTTTTTGTATTCTGTCATGGTTTGGGAATAGTCTATAGTATTTTAGGTATAACTTGCAGAATACTAATCCAAATTGTATGAAATTGGTGTCATTAGAAACTTAAGACATAAAGGAACAATTGTTTGGAAGAATGTTTTACCTAATCCTTACTTTTCCTTGTCAAAATGGCCATGTAAAATTGACCCAAAGGTTTGTTTTGAGAAGAGCAAGCTAAAATGAAGCTTAAATAAAAAGTAGTGCACGATCATGACAATGAAGGTGCACTGTTGTTTGACAGTTTTTAACACCCTTTACTCTTTTGACCATAACTTCTTTTCTAGACCTCTAATTGACTTGAAATTTGAACCACAAGCTCCTCACACATTGGTCTTCCACTCCACCAAATTTCATTGTCATCTGAATTCATTAAGAATGGATTGTTATTTACTAAATATTCAGATCTGAAATTTTGGAGATGCTATATGAATAAATGAGAGTTTGGATATTGTATAATCAGATAATGTTAGAATAACATCGGTGAATGATTTATTGATGATATTATATTTTATTGAGGTGTTAACTAAAGTTAAAATTATACATATATGAGTTTTGAAGTATGAATGATCATAAGATGTGAATTAAGGAAATATACCCGGAATAGTCATTGAGCATGTATTGAACATGACATATGTATATATGTGCAAAAATGAATAAGCATGATTGATCGACTTTATAATGTGAATTATATGTGAATTGTTTGATTTAAGATGCTCAAGTCGGATGCTAGTTAGACTTGTCAGACAATCTAGGAAATAGCACAAATCAGAGCGTACTATGAGTCAACCTAGATGATCTTCCTAGGATTGATTTATTCTGTTTAACTTCTAATTAATGAATTGTTTGATATTTGTTTGTGAATTTTGGACTTTAATGGTCCGAGGAGTTTGATATTCGGGAATGTATTGGAAGTGTTCTATTTGCATCTGAAATTTGAATGATATTTGTTTGTATTTGAATTTTGAATGATATTTAAATATTCAACGAAAGTTGAATGCCGGATTGAGCTATGATGAATATGAGATTATGTCTGTACATTATAAGTGAATGTTATACATGGCATATTTTGTTATTTGATGCATTTCATATAATTCATGTTCAGATAAAGACGTTGTGATTAGAGTAGTCAGTCTAAAAGAACTTTAAGCTCATAATTCTGCATGTAGAGCTTTGGTATGTGATTTCTATATCTGACTGAGCCTAATGGGCCAATGTTTGTATCTTATCTAAAAGGCACTTGATCACAAAAAATAACAACGAATCTAGAGTCTCATATGTGTTTGCATTTATATATATATATATGATTATGAAATCTTTTCTGAAATTGTGATGTAAAGTGATGTGCCATGATAATGTGATTGTTTGGATTATTCATGTTATGAAAGAATGTATATGAAATGTGTGATATTGTGTATTTGACATAGGTGAGATCATCAGTGATGGTTTACTCATTGAGTTCACAAAATTCATCAAAAATTGCAACTGGCTTTTCAGGTATGAGATAGGAGACTAGTTCCTAAGATTTGACTAAAGGAACATTTTGGATTAAGATATGGTCAAAGGTTTGTCAACTGTCATTAGAGGAGTTATAGTTTATATTTTGTTGTTTTTTATCATATAGAATTTTTGTATAAGGATTGTAAATATTTGTTTCAACGAGTACAGTGTAAAATTTTGTCAATGAATGAAATGAAGTGTTGAAGTTTTTAAGTATTGTATATTCTTTATAATGCCATTTAAAAGATTATGTTTGCTCTAACATCCCATTTTCATAGAATATGTACTTGAATGTCCTTTGGATATTCAGGTATATACTCTATGGTAGTGGGATGTTTCATATAGACTTATTTAAATAAATGTGTGGATACTTGTTAAAGAACAAGTTCACTGAATAAACCCGATATGAGAAATTCATTTGGAACATTACTTGTATATCTTTGGAAATTCTCATTGTGATGATTCATAAGTAATTCTTTAACTTGAAGTCATTAAGGTTATCTTATTTAAGGATTATTATGTTTTGATACTACTTATGACCTATTTATTTAATCATGGGTCATTCATTTGGTAATCATTTGATATAACATGAACTATATGGAGGTAATTAAGTGATCAAGATAGAATTCAGTACCCTAAAGTAATTTTGAAAAATGTTTCGTTGTTCTTAATTAATATTAATTTAAGAAATCCTTAGCTAAGGTAGAATAACATTCTGTAAATAGTTGAATCAATAGCAAATGATAAAGAAGTAATATGATTGACTAAAAAATAGTAGAAATTAATTCTATGTTCTGTCTAACTGGAACATTCTATGATAAAGGGATTGAATTATAAGGAACAATCATACACAAAAAAGGTTAATTAAAACCATTTTTGACATTCCTAAATATTTAAATGATCATGATATGTTGCTAGTCGTTAATCTTGATATATGATTATAAATTGTTTAATTGAAGAATTAAAGATAAATTTTAAAAAGTTTTAATCTATCTAATTCTAATTCTAATTCTAATTCTAATTATGAATTCTAATTATAATTTATAGTCATTGATAACATATTTAGGTACATAATGGATTTTACATAAAGAACGGATTGAAGAGAGTAAAAATATTTTAATAAAGTTGGACTCAATTGTAAAGTTTAAAAAACTTTATGATTAAATATGAGATATTGATAAATAAGGATTAGTGTGAGATATTAGATCTTATTTAGGCATAATTAGTATTTAATTATAATTATTTATAATTCTAATTAAAGTTTAATTAAAATTAAAATTAAAATTTAATTAAATTACTAAAATATCCAAAACTTAATATAAATAGGCTTAAGCTCTAGTAGAGCTAACACTTTTTTGGTAACTCTCTTTGTAAGAGTTCGAGAGTTCTCTCAATCTGTTCTGTGAATGCCATTAGAGGCCAGATATTTGTGCCACTGTGATGTCTTAGATTGGTTTCAGAAATATTTCAAGAGATACAACAAGGATATAGTCAAGCTTTATAATATGGTAATAATTGTGATTTATGCTTCATTATAATTTATTCTTTAGAATTAAAGTGATCTTAACTTTTGGGAAATTAAAATATAAAAAATTTTGTAATTATTTCATTACGATTGAGATCGAATTCTATCTCGATTTCCTAACAAACTATACCAAGATTTCTTACTTGTCAAATTATGTACCTGATTACATATAGAAACAAACACCACCAAAGTTAATATAATGGTTATTTGAGCCTCTTCTTTAGACTCATGCCTTAGCGAGACTTTAATTAGGTGTTGATGATTATTACGGTTATATAAGCCTCCTCATTAATCGCAAACTAACTAAGGAGGGTTGTGTTAATATCTAATATTGACCACGTATGTTAAGGCTCAAAATAATACTTTTTTTTTAGTTTGGCTCATTATTAAAAAAAATTGCAGTGGGCTATTAAAAGAAGGAAAATTTAGTATGCTTTGTTCAATTGTCACTACTTCAATTTCGTAAAAGATTTTAAAGCAAAAACTATCATAAATAATTACAAAAAGAATAATAAATAACTATTTCCAATAATATTAAATAATATAACAAGCTTCAAGAATAATGTTTACGTATCTTTTACTTAATAATTAATAATTTTATAAGTGATTAATAACTATTTTATTCCTGTAAGCAAAATTCGTTATAATACTTATAATTATAATTGAATAACAATATTAATCTCTCTGGAGCCGATAATTAACAATCTTGAAAGTGATTAATAACTATTTTTTTCTTGCAAACAAATTTTCTATAATACTTATCTTTAGAAATTGCACTATAAATAATAACAATCTTTTTTGAACCAAAAGCGAAAAATTAGGTTGGACCACCTGTCCGTTCTAATTTTATATCAAATAATTTTATTTACATATTTATATCAACTTACATAAACAGAGAATCTGATATCGTAATATGGGTTATGATTCTATTTTATTAAAAAAAAAAAACACGAGAATACAAAATCTGATGACAGGATTTCAAACGACATCGTGTCAGCGTGTAGTCCTATCTCAATCAAATGACGTTGGATGGATCATGTTTAAGCGCTCATAGTTCAAAATCACTAGGACGCACCGGAGGGAGCAGATGACCGTTGGAGCAACGTTCCAAAATTCTCAAATTCATTTGTTTTTTCGATAAAAAAAAAAAAGAAAACACAATTAACCTTTCTCTTTCGCCTACGTCGTACTTGCCGTTACCACCAACGGTCAACACCTCCTACTTAACCTCAACTCCAAAGTAGGACAATTCGAGCTCAAGATCCTTCCTTTTTCTTGTTCTTGTTGATTCTTTGAATCCTTCTTTTCATTTTTCTTTCACCTACAAGTCTGATTCCAACTGGGTAGCCTCGCTTTCTATTGGTGATTCTTGGAGTTTCCTTCATACAATGGCTTCTCTGGCTCCTGGAGTTCTGTTGAAACTCCTAAATGGAATGAATACAGGAACTAAACCAACCAATGAGCACAGAAGCTCGCTTTTGCAGGTCACAGACATAGTCCCGGCTGATCTTGACGAGAAAAATCTCTGGCCTAAGCATGGATTCTATATCAAGGTTTCGGATTCTTCTCACTCAATCTATGTCAGCCTTCCCTCTGATCAAGACGACTTTGTTTTGAGCAACAAGATGCAGTTGGGCCAGTACATATACGTTGATAGACTGGAGCCAGGGTCTCCGGTTCCGGTAGTTAAAGGCGCTAAGCCACTTCCGGGGAGACATCCATTGGTGGGCACACCAGAACCGATAGTGGGGATTCGAGAGAAGGGACAGAAAAGTGAACAGGAACTCAATTCAAAAGTTGGGGCTTACAGTCACCGGCGAGGCTCTTGGGGAACAGGGCCTAATGGGATCGATGGGATTTCGTCTCCAATGGTTTTGAAGCCAATTCCTTTGGATTTTGATCAGTGTACTCCGGTTAAGCAGCGAGCGAGTGCTGTGAAGACTATGTCTCCGATGACTACAAGAGGCAGAAGTGGGAAAGACGGGAGCGCGTCCGCCGGGATTAGATGTTCTGTTGCTGGTGGGATGCTTTCTAAAACTAAAATGGTGGATATGAAGGGAGAGAGTCCTGCATTGTTAAGGAAAAGCTGTGTTGCACCTTCTGGTTCCAAGTTCCCAAGAAGCAGAAGTGTCTGTGATCGAGAGGCTAGAATCCCAATTAGTCCCTTCAACTCATCTGTAGGTACATTTCCCTCTTTTTAATGTTCTTTTTTATTTATTTATCCCTTTAACTCATCCGAGCGAACCTTGCGTTAAAAATAATTACAACTTTTTGTTATCTTTTAAGTTAAAAGATTACCTATCGTTTTACAGGAAAAGAAAAGTGTCACTCCTCCTCCGAGTTTGAGAAATTCAAGAGTGGTTGCTTCTCTCAAAATGGTTGGAGATTCACAGAACTCGCCCAATGCTAAGGCCCCAACAGAACAGCAATCTCAATCTTCAGATGAACATACCAGTTTGTCCATGAATTTACCTGGAAAACTAAGCATGTTAGGAAAGGTGAAATATTTATTCCTGTATTTCCTTTTGCTTTAGCAGATTGGTAATTATTTTGCTAATAACAATGCTCAACAGGAGGCAATGCAGCAGAGAGAAACAGCTCAGAGTTTAGCCCTCCAGGCCCTTAGAGAAGCTAAAGCCACTGATATTCTTGTTCGATCTCTAAAGTATCATTACCTCCCTCGCTTCTTCCGCATGAAACTTTTGTTGTTCCCTCTTTTCTCATCTTTGAAGAATGAATAATATCAAATATTGGCTTTGTGTAGGATGTTTTCCAAGCTGAACAAATCGGCAAAAACGGATGCACCAGCAGCTTGTTTTGACGAGTTTCTGGAATTCCATCACCAAATTGTGCAAGCAGTGAATGAAATGTCCTCCATTCAAGCAGCTACTTTGGCAGCTGAAATTGCTAAAAACCCGAAAGTTCTTCAACAACCTGGAGAAGACTTGTCACTACAAGACATAACGCAAAATTCAATGGACCAAGGCACGAACTCAGAACTGAACTCATCAAAAAGAAGATCAGCGTTGTACAATTCAATAGCTGCTTTCCCTGACAGAAGTGAACAAAAAGCCGGCTTCTGTAAATTTCTAAGATCATCTACTTCCAATCAGAAGGCCACGTTGGAAAGAAAAGGACCTTCCATGCCATTGGGAAAACTTCATCTTCAAGCCATCAACGAGAATGACGAAAACAAGAAACCACCAGCAGCAGCAACAACAACAGCAAGAATCACTTGCAGCTTAGTCAACACAATTAGACTGGGAAAGCAGATTGAAACTGAAGCTGGAAATTGGTTTATGGACTTTCTCGAGAAAGCTTTAGAAAATGGTATGAAGAAATCTAAGGGCAGCAACAAAAGTGGCGATGCCAAGAAAGTCCCCCAGTCTCTGATACTGAAAATAATAAACTGGGTAGAAGTGGAGCAGTCTGATAGCAGTAAAAGGCCAGTTCATCCCAAAGCAGCACAGGTTGCCCGCAAGTTGAGAATCAAGATGAAAAATCCTTGACCTGTTTGGGATCCAAAAAAATATAAACGGACACGTTCTAGTTAAGGGCATTAAACTATGGTGTGTTGGTGTTAATTGCTGGACTTTAGAAGGGGGGGAAAAAAAGTTGATTGGAAAAGAAATTTTCTCCGTACTTACAAAGATAATTGAGTGGAAAAAGAATTCTCAAAATCCTTTTAACGATTCCTTTATTCTGACGAATTGGATCTCCACACTCTTCTCCTCCACGGCCTCCTCCGGGCCAAATCCGCAGCCCGTCGACGACACAATGCTTGCCAACGTTGCGCAATCCACCAAACGCTAGCCAAACCGATCGACTCATGTGGCGATCTCCTTTAACCCAACCTACGACTAGCCGCTCTTACGCCAAGGAGAAGAAATGCGAAAACCACAACCTAGGAGAGCGTTGGGTACCCCCATACTATATAACCGTATTAGCTCTACGGTAATTTTTTGTTTCATTTCTTCTTAAACAATCACAAACATTTTTTTTTATTATAAATTTATTATTAGAAATTTAACGCGTAATCTCCATTTAATATGCCTAAATAATCTCATGTAAATGTTAGTTACGTATCCTAATATTGTTTATAAAGGGTTAAAAATGAAAAAAAATACGAAATATTTGATTTCAGTTTCATCTCAACTTTCGAAGCAGTTTTCGAGGCCAAAGCGAACTCTAACCACTCACGTTCAAGGAAAGTGATTACCGACACGCGATTAATGTATTTCTACAATTTTCTCAAAACATAAGCGCTCTTAACAGGTCAGAGGATCATATGTTTACGAATGATATAATATCGAACTTCTTCATCACAAGATCGATATGTTTTTCATACAAACTTCGACCTATTGGTTTAGATCATTTATTGAGTCACTTTATCTTTATTTGGATCAAATAATTTAACCGATAAGTTATTGAAAAATAAAAAATGCAAAATATTGTCCAACTTATAGGAAACTTCAAAAAATCTTTAACAATCTCCCTCTTGGATAATACTTAATTGCAGTGTTAACTCTAGTTTAAAAATTCAGTTAAGTCATGTTAATAGTATTAGTCAACTAAGTTTTAAAAACAAAACATTTTTTCCAAAGATAACTAAAATCTATTATTCCGTCCTGCAAGACTTTTGATATCGAAATGTATCAAATGCATGTGTCATGTGCGACATAAATATAATATAATCACGACCTAATATCTTACTAACATGAATGGGAAAAAGTGTTGCAAACTAAGATGATCTTTATGATCTAATATCATTTTCGTTTGTAGATCTCGATTTCTCCGACTTTATGTTAAATCGCATATACTGAACTGTATTAGAGAAATCCTGTTTTCTCTCACCGATTAGAAAAAATTTATTTTCTCTTACTGAATGCTAAACAATATTAGAAAAAACCTTTATGTTCTCCAACTGAATGCTAAACTATATTAGAAAACCTTCATGAGATTACCATACATTGTCATACACGTATAAAGTCTTAAGATTGACATGAAGTTTGACATGACATAGTAGGATATTACTTAGGATAAACGATGATTATCTTTATTGATAAACTATCATGCTGTCATAATACATCAAAATGTACAAATGTATATGGAGTAAACATAACGATTCGTTAACTAACAGCGTCTAAGGACGTGAAAACACCCATACTTGTGTCATAAACACATGTGGGTGAAGTCCTTTAGTTAAAGGATCGACTAACTTTTCCTCAGTCTTTAAATGCTAAGACTCTATGATATTCTTTGTTGTTATTAAACAACACGGCAAGAAGATTATCATAATACAACCAAAATGGGTATAACCACTGAATCAACTACAAACAACTCAAAAATGTTTTTGAGCTAAATTGTCTATGAAAGAACCCCATAGCATGTACTCTGCATGCATAGTCGAGAAAGTTACTCGTGTCTGCTTGACACACTTCCACGACATTGTACCATTTGCAAACTTAAAACTGTAACCTTAAGTGGACTTTCAATTATCTGGACATATGGCTAAAATCTGAATCTGAATCTAAATTCTCGACGAGGTTTAGTCTGTTGACTTTTTTATATGTCAACATATAATCATTAGTTCCTTTAAGTATCTCAATACTCGCTAGACTGCATTCCAATGGTCTATTCCTAGATTAACCAAATATTGACTAAACAGTCAAACAGTGAATGCAATGTCCTACCTAGTACATAGCCGAACAGTCCTTATAACCTCTCTCTTTATTTTATTCTTTGGATATTGTGCCAAAGATTATCTCTCACTATGAGAAATAAGCACTACGACAGGTTTATTGTTAATCATATTAAACCTTTGTAACACATACTCAATGTATGCATTTTATGAGAAGTCTGATGAGTGTTAAGATATGTCCCAGTGAATCTGAATACTTAGGATAGAAGATGTTGCACCAAGGTCCTTCATGCCAAAGTTCTTGACCAAAAAGTTGCTTAATCTCATACAACATGGTCAAGTAATTTGATGTGAGTAATATATCATCCACATGCAGTAATAGGAAGATAACTTTACTCCCCCTGATATAATACAAGCATTTTTTAACTTTACTTTTCATGAAGTCAAAAGAGGCACCTTATCAAATGTAAGGTATCACTTTTAGGAGGTTTGATATAAACTATATATTGATCTGCTTAACGTGCAAACCATGTTAGTTCTATTTGGATCCTAAAATACTTCAGGTTGTACCATGTAGACCATTTCATAAAGGTCTTTATTCAGGAAAGCAGTTTTGATAGCCATCTGATATAACTCTATATCATCATGAGCTACAATTGTCATAATTACTCAAAATGTATCCTACGAGGATACGAGATAAAAGGTAACATAAAATTAACCTTTCTCCCTGAGTGATTCACCATTAGACAATTGAGCGAGCCTATAAACCGTTGAACTTTATCCTGAAATCCTTTAGGTCTTAAAACTTTATTTACAACTAAAGGGTTTGCAGTTCCGATACAAATCAACTAGCTTCCAGACCTTACTATGGTTCATGGATTGCATCTTGTCATTCATTGCATCCCACCACACATCTGCATTAGGTCCAGAAATATTTTCTGTAAAAGTAACTGGATCCGTAACATGTTTAATAATATAGTCCTGTACATATGATAGACTAAGTAATCAGATGGGATATCAGGTTGTCTCACTCTGGTGGATTTACTTAACTGCATTAGATTTTATACCCCTAGGAACTACTGCGTATACAGGTATGGGTTCCTGTTCCTTTACAGTCATTGTACAAAGACTTAGATCCACCGAATCTAACTGTATGAGTGGAGGGTACATAATAACTGTAGTATCCACCCTACTATCATTCGAAAGGTCAAAAATCCCACCATCATCATAGATATTGTATTCCAAAAACCTAGCTATTTGTGATTCCACTATTCTAATCCCTCCTTCTTTACAGTAAAATATGTAGCTTTAAAGTCATTAGGATATCTTACTAAATAGAAATGAGCTCAATAAGTAAGCAATTTTTCTTTATAAGGATTATACTACCTTAGTAGGGCAACCCTATACATGAATGTGTGCAAGGCTGAGTTTCCAAACTTCTAGATAATTAGTTAGAATAGTCCTATTTTGCATTGACTTCTTCAAGTCCTTTAGGATATGATTATGTTTTTCGGAAACACAACATTTTGCTTAAAACTACTCAGCATAGTGAATTAAGTCACTATTCTAACTGATTCCATAAATTTGGCAAACGGACCTTTTCAAGTCCTGAAATACCATGTTTTCCATAATATTCTCCTCCATGGTCAAATCTGACTATCTTGATGAATTTTCCTAGTTGGTTCTCAACCTTCAGTTTTTAAGCAAGAACACATAATTGTAATAGGAATAATCATCGACAAATGTCAGAATATATTTAGAATTGCACAATGCAACTGTATAAGGTCTATCGGTATCTTTATGTATTAGAATTAACAAGTCAATGCATGAGTTAACCTCAATATCCTTATTAGTTAACTTAATCCTACAACAGTCAGCACATGTTCCTAGATCATTATAATCTAGAATTAAGAAATGCTTTCCTTGTTCAATCTCTCAACCCTAGCTTTGGAAATATGGCTTAAACTTTTATGCCACACCATGTATGAGTTCTCATTCATCAGGATCCATCATTTCATAACTTGTTTAGCAAGATACGAAGAAGCTTTTTATCTAATTTAAGGTAAGACACATTTTATACAAACCATATGACAAGAAAGTTGTACCATTATGTTTTGCATTAAACAGCAATTGTACAATAGAAGCATTAAATACAAAACATTAACCCTCTTTGTGTAAAATTGATCAAAAGATCAATTATAAAATGTGCCGTGTAAAACCCAAATGTACTTTACTACAAGGTTCAGTACATACATTCCTATAGATATTACTTCTGCCTCTTCATTACCATCAACCATCAGTTACTTCTTCCTTTATTTGGCTTTGTCCTAGATATGAACCCTTGCGTCGTGGAAACACCTTGATAAGATGTTTCACTATATAGTCACCAATACTTAATGCGATTATCACAAATTAGATTCATAAATTGATAAGCCAAGGAGTTACCTGATGGTTTTAGTCTTACCTTCTAGTCCTTATAATGCTAGTTTCTTTATGTCATATAGACCTTTACTAGCATTGAATTGACCAACGTCAGCATGTGAAGAAGATTTAGTCTTTCTACCTTTGATCTTAGCGGGCTTCATCCTTGTCTTCCCTTTAGTTGCTTCAAGGGTTGTAGGAGTAGCAAACTTGAGTTTCTTCTTCTCAACAATACAATGGGCAATCAAAGTATTGAAGTCCCATTCCTCATCTAGCAAGTAATGTGTCATCATCAGATTACTAAACTCTAGAGGGAGTGTGTTCAGAGTCTGGTGAATAATGAAGACATCAGGAAGAGAAATGTTTAGCATCTTCAGTCTACTGTGAACATGGATCATTCTCGATATGCTGTAGCACCCCCTTACCATAGGATATGTATCGGGACGCCCGTAGGTCATTCCGATACACACCCTACGATAAGGGTGCGCTACGAACAAACACTAACACTCCACATGG
>JANZLF010000003.1:12142455-12161239 GCA_026546835.1 Erythroxylum foetidum
CTTTAGAGATAGTCTCTATTGGCTATTCAGGTTTGAGTCTTCATACCGACACATAGATCCTGGCCTTCGGGAAGGTCTCGGCGACAAAAATTTTTGTTTTTCGCACCTGGTACATGTGATGTACCTCCCGGGATTTTCCTACAGAGAGAAGAGGAGAAGAAGCTAACTTGATGAACTTCTTGAATTAGGAGTCTCCTGATGTGGCTGCCTCCTGTCATCTATTCAATTTCAAATTTCTTGTTATTTTTAGTGTTATTATTATATAGAATTGGAATAACAGTTGATGATAGAATTTTTTGGATGCTTATGATGATTCTAAACTCATCTCTGGGTTTTTATTTTTGATTTAATTAAATATGATTATTTATATGTTATTTCGATTTATTGTGGTTTAATTCTGGATGTGCATAATTCGATAATAAATTGAGAGGTTGAATCGAATGAAAAATAATTAAATTGGGCTAATTAGAGTTAGGTGATTTAATAGAACAAGAATTAAATCAAGTCGATAAATTGTGTGAAGAGAGATCTTGCATAGGTTGGTTAATGGTTATAACTCGAGAGAAAGAGTAATCAATCTTAGGATTGTTTAGAACCAATAATTTAGTAATTCATAATCGATTAGGTTAGAGTTAAAGATAGGTAAAATTTTCTTTCTCTCAATTGGTAATTCCTTAGGTTGATTATGTAATGTGTGTTGCAACTGCTAAATTTTTAATATTTTTGTGAGTGATTCTTGAATTGATTTGATTAATTGAATTGAATTCTTGTTTTAGTTTTGTTACATTTTGAATTTATGCAATTTGTTTTGGCCTTAGATTTTAGGATTAGATTGTCCCTCCTCATGGGATCGACACCTTAGGTACTACATGAATGACCCATGCGTTTGCGTATTATCAAGTTTAATCAATTAAAACTTACACACATTAATAACCCGATCACATGGCCATGTATCTTGATCATGTATCTTACTGAGAATGTGTAACTCTATGATTTTTGCTAAATTAACACACACGATCAATTATACACTTGTGTATCTGACTATGTATAACCACTTAAACCTAATTTTGAACTATAAAAGGCAATTAGAAGGTAATATAGTTTATGTACAGATTAGAGACTCACAAGGAGGCAGATTCCCTTCCCTTTTGAGAGTTATAAGTAATTAACCTTCTTTTTTCTAGTTTAAAGGCGATATTAAGGCTGATGATCATGTTTGAGCATTAACCAATCTTAGAGATATTATTCTCAACTCTCTTTTGGAATTACTATGTTATCATGTGTCTAAAGTTTAGGATTTATGTATGAACAATTTAGATAGGCGTGTTAGATTATTTATGTATGGATTCATTGCCAAAATATAGATTGCAATATGTAATTATTGCAAAGCTTATTCATATATAGTAAACTAATGGTCGTGCATTATCATAAATAACTTAGTATAGGTTAAATGGCTCGAGCATATGCGATTAAGGTTAACCTATTTTCCTATTTTGTAATGCGACTATCACATTAAATTTAGAGAGCTTATTTAGGGTTGTTAATATATGGTTAATAGTTTCAAACAAAGGTATGAGAACAACATAACAATTGATTATGTGCATTTGTATGAAGGTCAATATTTAACAAAGAACTAGATTACAACCCATTGATTAACCTTTGCAATTTTTATTTTTATTTAATTTATCTTCCATAGTTTAGTTTTATTTTATTGCATCCATTGAATTCAATCCTCTATTCCTATATACCAGTTCATTCATTATGAAAGCTAGTCACACACTTTTTTTAGATGCGATCCTTTCTCACCATTAATAAAAATTTAGTTATACAGAGTTAGATATTTTTTTTGGTATGTTCAACATGTAACTCAAAATTTTGATGTCTTTGCTAAATAGTGAAGTGATTTAGTTTTTGTGTTTGATTTTAATTGGTATTTTGTATGTATACTTATTTATAACATGTTTTTATATTTTTTCTTGTTCTTTTTATGTTAATTAGTGTTTCTATGTGACAGTGACTAGATGTCCTCATCAAGATCTTATGCAATATTATCTGGAAATCAAAAGGAAATTGCAAAGATTGCATAGTAAAAATAGAACAACTCTAAGATTAGAGCAAGGAATTGATTTATAGGAAGTTATGGCTAATATGAGAAGCCTAAGGGAATTAGCTACTCTAGATTTAACCTAGATATCTTTTTGCATTACTTTCCCAAATTTTATTGAAGATATTACTTTTGAACTTAAGTTTAATTTGATATATCTTTTGCCTAATTTTTATGGTTTTACAGGTAAATTTGCTTATAGGCATCTCTGAAGTGAACCACACGTTAGTATACAATATACAAAATGCACAAGAAGGGGGTTTGAATTGTGTATTCGAATTTTTAGTACAATCCCCTTTTAAAAAAATTTCTTTCTCAAAACGATTGGCAAACAATATTATGAAGTATTTATATCAACAATAGAAACAAAAGTTGAGAGTTGAGAGTTGAGAGTTGAGAGTGAGGATCGACACATCACTTTTATTCTGGTTCACCCTAAACCGTGGGCTACGTCAAGTCCTCAGAATCCCTTCTGAGATTTTACTATACTTCACAAAAGTACAAGTATTCTTTTCACCGAGCCTCTTCAGGTCTCTTACAACAAGTATTCTTTTTCTCACTTAGCCTCTTCAGGATCTCAACTTTTCTTCTTTTTTACAGAAAGATATTGCGAGCTTTGTTATAGAAAATATAGCTCTCGTGTTTCGTACAAATACAGCTTTAGCTTTCTGAAAATCACTAACTTTTTCAGTCTTCGACTTCGACTAGTATTTATAGTCTTCGTCTTCAACTGCTTCTTAATAACAGCTTCTTTCTTCTTGTTTCTTGATCTTTAAAGAAACTGTTATTCAGTTGAATTCTGTAACTAACTGAAAAATGATTTGGTTCTTCATCTTCGATTCTTTCGTCTCATTTTCGGCTTCGCTTCGTCTTATTTTTATCGTCTTATTTTGCTTCCGTCTCATTTCTGTCTTCTGCTTTGCGTCTTATTTTGCTTCCGTCTTATTTCTTCCGTCTCATTTCCTTCCGTCTCATTTATGCCTTTGCGTCTTATTTTTCTTCCGTCTTATTTTGCTTCCGTCTCATTTTCTTTCGTCTCATTTCTGTCTTTGCATCTTATTTCTTCCGTCTTATTTCCTTCCGTCTCATTTTTTTCTTTGCGTCTTATTTTGCTTTCTACATCATTATTTGGTTTACATTAAAATTAATCGTAAAGTCATTTTGACTTAACAATCTCAAGGAGTTAACTGTTATTTGTCTTAGTATGAAAACTCCATTAATGACTAGAAAAACAAATCATATAGAGAGCTTTTCCATTTTCACCAAAAGATGTGGTAAAAGATTGGTGTTTTGATTTACCTATAGGGAATGTTAACATATGGACTAAAATGAAAAGGCTATTTTTGGAGAAGGATTTTTTAAGCGTTAAAGACATCAATCATGAGGAAGGAAATTTATGGAATTAAGCAACATCATGGAGAATACCCAATGGGTATTAGAAGCCTTCAAGAAGTTGTATGCAAGTTGTCCCTATCATAATATCCAATACTTTTATGAAGGATTACTGTTTATGAATAGGAGTTTGGTAGATGCAGTAAGTGGCAGAGCACTAGGTGAAAAGACTCCCGAGGAGCCAAAGACCTTAATTGAGTGTATGGTAGCAAACAATCAATAATTTGGCATCCACAAAATTATTCTTAAGGTAAATAAGGTAAACAATTCATCCATAGGACATTTTTTAGATGAACTAACATCCTTTGTTAGACAGATTAGTATAAGGTAAGCATATGTGAAAGCATGTGGGATATGTGTAAATGTAAACAATCCGAGGGATGGTTGCCCAACTCAATAGGGAGGAAACATAAAGTATGTTAATAATGTAGGAGGAAAAATTTTCCCATTAGTAAAACCCATCTTCCCAAACTTATAACAGGTTGGAGAGATTATCAAAACTTAATTTATAGAGGGAATAATCAACAAAAATGCTTCCTATATAGGTCGTAAGGTGCATAATAATTTTAACCTAGACCACAAGCCTCCTCCTCTAACTTACGTATATCATTAGAGGATATGGTTAAGTCATTAACTACTAATGCATTACAATTCTAGCAAGATGTGAAACAATTTTACCTAGAGACAAGATCTCAATTGTAAAAGGTAAGGTCTAACACCCAGAATTTAGAGAACCAGGTGAGTTAGATGGTAATTGCTATTAATAGTTTAGAACCAAAAAGTGTAGGAAAGATGCATCTCAACCTAAGGAAAACTCAAAGAATGCTAGTGCAAGGACTTTAAGGAGTTGTAAAAAGCTTGAAGATCCTAAGAGGACCTCACAAAGGATGGCCAGTGAAGAGGAAATTCAGAAGGAGTTAGGAGAAGAAGAAAATCCCTTGTATAGCTCAAAAGTAAATTTTCAATGTCCCAATGTAGCTAAGACTAACCCTCTACCATTTTTAGTAGGTTAGCAAAGTCGAACAAGGAGGAAAAGGATAAAGAGATATTGGAGACTTTTTAAAAGATGGAAGTAAATATACCATTGCTAGACGTAATCAAGCTTAAGGAATTGTATAATGATAAGAGGAAGCTATGATGGGTGAGAATGTTTTTGTAGTCTTCAAAAAGAAATTACCCCTAAAGTGCACGAATCAAAGTATGTTCACGATACCTTGTAATATTGGTAACTCTATGATTAAAAGAGTCATGCAAGATTTATCTTTCTCTTATATCCTCTAAAAGTGTGACTGAACTTTTCTATTTAGAAAAGTTAGCCTTAAAACTTTTACTGAATCTATAAAATGCCCTTCAACATGATCATATTTAACCAATAGACTATTACACCAAAAATGGGTTTTAAGATAATGAACTTATTATCTTTTATAAGATACTCTTCACTTAATCATAAACTAACCATCTAACTAAATCATAAAATAGTTAAATTACCCTCTACAAAAGTAAGAATGGGAAAAGGCCCCGACCCAACCTGAAGTCAATGAGCTAAGTCTAGGTTTTCTCAGCTCGACTGAGCCCGTTTTTTTAAATAATAATTTGGCCCGAACCTGGTTGGGTTAGTTGAGCTTGGGCCAACCGAGCCACCTCAGGCCCAATTGGGTATAGGCTCAGGTTGGACATCCTCAGGCCCAAGAATCTAGCTCGGCTCATTGATAGCCCTCTACATAAAAGAGAAACTCACTTAACATTTTCCCTCGTCATAACATATTATTTGGTTCTTTCTTGTCTAGTGTCATATAAAGTTCTTTTGTTCAATGTTTTAAAAATCAGACCGGACATCAAACCAGTTAAGGAAAAAGTTTAAGATTTAATATTCAACCGGTATTAAACCACTATAAAATCGGGATATAACAAATAAGAAATAAAAATTATAAAAGTAAGTGAAAATAAAATATTTTATTAAAATAAAAAAGATACCAGTGTCAACTATTATATAATTAACTAATAATAAACAAATATGAGCTTCATATAAAACTTAAAATAACAATAAAAATTAAAGTTATATTTCTGAAAGAGATTGTGTCTCATTATCGTCAAAATTTTCAAATTCTCTAATGGTTTCTAAAGACTTGTAAACTACATTTTCAATCAAAGTATTTGCATCAACTTCTTCTATTGCATTTAAGTAAATTACAAATTAGTAATGCACGAAATTATTCTCAATTGTATATTTGTAATACATTATACTTTTAACTAATTCAATTGTTAAACAAAATTGCTAAATATTAAAGGGTGTTGAATAATGCAACTATTCAACTTTTAATTATTGTTTAATTATGGTCACGTCTTAAAATTGTTCACTAATACACATTTATTTTATTTTTTAGTCAAATAAACTGAATTTCACAAAATTGTTAACAATTATCATTTTTTATAATGAATGCAATAACTTAGATTCAGAAATTATTGTGTAGTGGTATTAAAGAAGACTAGATTAAATTAAATTATTTTTTATATATTGGAGAGTGCATAATTATTATTATTTGAATATTTGATAAATCAGTTTTTAATTTTATAAAAACATATTTTAATAAATAATTTAAATTTTTAAAAAATTTAATAACTTTAAATTGATAATTTGATGCAAATGATAATTTGAAAAAAAAATTAAAGAATTAAAAACTTCTATTAGTTGAAATTGTGAAAATTTTATGAGATTGAAATTTAGAATATAAGTTTATAACCTTGGTAAAGTGTTACTTATTCATTGAATGCATATTTACAATTTTGGCTATTTATTTAAAAGTGAGTGACACTATGGCAGTAACTAATATTGAGTGGAATTTAGAAATATTAAATGTATTAAATGAGTGTTTTTGTATATGTAATGTGTTATAGATGCTTTTGTGCTTTAAGAAAATTGATGAGAAAAGAATTGATTGGTTGTGATGACTTTGAGATTTGAGTAGATTTGTATGGGTTATGAAAGTTAAATTGAATGAGTTGATTGAAATGGAAGTTGAAAATCAAGAAATAAAGAGTGAAAGTGTGAGAATTTGTTTAATTATAAAGTTTGACTTTTTGGAGATGAGGAGTTGACTTTTTGGGCTAAAACTTTGTGAATTTTTTTAGGATAATTTAGACAGAATTTGATAAAATTATCTTCATAAAACTTGTAGCTTCAGTTGAGAGCTTTCTATCGCCATAAAGTATGACAGTTTTTGATGTCGGGATTGAAAGTTATGACCATTCGAATTTAAGTGCATTTTACTTTGTTTTTGAAAATGCTCTTAAGAGTAGAATTGTGTATGCTATGTTTTAAGGCTAATTTTGTACTGATATGGTTTACATTGAGTTAAGTAATCTACATGAAAGTCATATAAGATTTTCCTAGCTCTTCAATGATATATAATATGTTATTTTTTATTGTGGAAATTGGAAGATATCAAAATGTGAAGTTGGATGTTGTTTAGATGATTTTTTTTAACATGGCAAAAACTTTGATTGAAAAATAGACTTAGTTAGAGGTTGAAATTGCTTTTAAATTCTTCATGAAAGTTTTATATTATGTTCTGATCTTTCCATTGGTGTAAAGTATGAAAATTTTGGGCTATGAAATAGGAAGTTATGATTTTTACAAGTTGTTGTTACTGTTTGGGAAGAGTATTAGTGGACAGGAACTTTGAAGTAGTTTTTAACTCCCTTAGAGGCCAAATTGATACCAAATTTGAAAATTTTGGAGTTCTGAGTCACAAGTTATGAATTTTAGAAGTTGGAAGGTCACCCTGGCGAGCGACCCGCTCGGTCGCTCCCGCTTGGTCGCCCTGGGACCCGCTCGCGAGCGCCTCGCCCGCTCGCCAGTGCGAGCTCTGATTTGGAATTTTTTCTGACCGACCTCTCTCCACCCTTTTGACCATAACTTTTTCGTTCGACCTTCGATCGACCTGATTTTTGAAGCGTTTGATTCCTAAGACATCCTTCTATCTGTCTGTGGAAAATTATGGATTTTTGAGATTAAATTATGGAGGATTGATTTAATCAAAATGAGTTGATAAATTTTCTGAACATGGTTCAGTATTTTGGTGAATTCTTGATCTGTGGACATCCGATTGACCTGATTCTCGAGACATCGGATTCGTGAATTATTTAATTTCATTTCTATGTAAAATTGTGAATTTTTGGAGATGAAATTGTCATTGATTGATTAAGGCAAAGTGAGATGACCGATCGATTATTTTTCTGGTCCGTATTTTAGCAATAATTGGACCTATAAAGATCCGAATTGAGTGATTTTGGTATCTATGGATTCCTACTGCATAGAGAAATTTTTCTATCAAGGAGTGGTTGCCTAGGTTACCCTATGTGTATTAGCTCATCGATCGGGAGGAGTAGACCCGAAAGTATGGTTTTAGAAAAATTACAATAAGCATAAATTGCGAGTTTAGGGATTTGAGTACGGCTAAACCCTAGGCATACCTGAGTTGTGATATTGGAAGGGTTTTTAAGATAAAATTTATAGATTGATACCAGGATAGTCATGAACATGCATCGTACGTATATGTGCATCAATGATTATAATTGTAAAAAATTATTAATGTGTGTGCAACGTATTGAATAAATGGGTTGTGCAGGCTAAGAGTTCGCAGTCAGGCATTTTCAGAATTTGGAAGCAAATGCTAATCTGGAGCGTACTGTGAGTAGACCGAGATGGTCTTATTTCACCCTTTATTCTATTTTGTTTTCATTTTGTATAAATTTATTGCTAAATGGGTGAATAATGGTGGGTTTGAGGTTTGCTGCGAATGTGAATTTCGAACAGAAGGTCCGATGATTGTGTACTGGGGAGTTGGTTATAGAAGTGCTACTTGTATGTGAATTTGCGACCTATGTGCCTATGATGTGAATAATTGCGATACATGTGATTAATTGTGATACATAAATGTTGATTGTGACATATGCATACATGCATAGTAATATGATTAATTGTGGCATATGCATTTCATTCATGAATATATAACCAGATAATGACAATTGTGACCGGAGTAGTCACCGAGAGCTAAAAGCTCAACGATTGTACTCGGACCTCGAGCCCTACAGTGATTTAGATTCTCAGGCTCAGCGATTAAAGTGCCCATATTGGGACAGTTCAGGCGCTCGGTCACAACACCGAAATAAATTGGAAAGTGTCACATGGACATTTCATATTTATTTGCTTACATATATTTGATTGAGTGAAAGGCACATGCCTTATGCTTATGTGAAATAAATGTGTTCTAATGCCTGACTACTGTCCAATGACATGAGAAAGTGAGTAGATGTGACTGATGCATTGCATGGCATAAGTGTATGAAACATAATGACTGTTGTGACCAGAGTCGCCACCGATCAGAGCTTTAAGCTCAATGAGTGAAAATAAACTTTGAGCTCATAAGTGATTCAGAGCCTCCGGCTCAACGTTTAATGAGTCCTGTATCCTCCAATAGGATAAGGGACAGTTATTAATAAGCCCTACATGGGACAGTTTAGGCACTCGATCACAGCAAATTAATAAATGAAAAGTGAGCCTCGTGTGCATTGTATCTACATAATAGAAATATCGAATATGAATAATGTAAATGTGCAATTCTGTAAACGAGTGAATGTGAAATATTGTGAATGTGCACTATGAAATAAAGTAAGATGTGTGAATATTGTGTTCTATGTCTGGGTGAGCCATCGATGATGGTCACTCACTGAGTTCGCAAAACTTACCCAAAATTTGCAATTATTTTTTCAGGACCCAGAAGAATAGCCCGTTAGGAAACGGGCGTATAGCAACCGCCTGTGAGTGAGAGAAGAAGTCAGGATTAGTTCGCTTCTGCATTAGTGTCTGATAAATTCTATACAAAATTGTATTTGTTGAATTCTTGTACAAATGATTAGGTCAATTTGTAAAGTCAACGGACTAAATTAAATTATATTTATGAAAAGGGCCCCCGTGGTCATTGTACTTACTGGTGATTGTGTATGTTAATCGATTTCCGCATAGTGTATGTTTGTGTTTTCAAAAAAAAAATTATATTGAGTTTTGACTGAGTGATGTAGCACGTCACCCTCGCAGGGCACAGACTCAGATATCACCATCGATGTAGGGTTCGGGTCATGCAGGAGTAGGGTGTTACAATTATAAAGACCAAAAGGCATGACTAAATATTCATAATGGCCGTTATGTGTGTAAAATGCAGTTTTGTGGATATTAGGAGGGTGAATTCATGCCTAATGGAATCAACTTGTAAATGAATTTTGGTGAAACAGGTTGATCTACGGAGCTCATCAAGCATATCATCAATAGTGGGAATAAGGAATAGGTCTTTGATGGTTACTTCATTAAGTGCTTTATAATTGGTACAAAATTGTCATATACCATCTTTTTTAACCAACAAAATAGGGTATGAGAAAGGAATAATACTAGGTTATATGAGCCCCAATTTCAATTTCAATTTTTTAAAAATAGGCATACTTGTATAGTCTTACATTGATAGGCTTTGTCCCTTTTGCAAATTGATATGATGATCCACGACTCTAATGGATGGTAATTGTTTGGGTTCTTGAAAGATGTCCTCAAATTTCTGTAATAATTATTGCATTTAGGGTGGGGTTAGTGACGGTGATTGCTCAGCTATGGTTTGGAAACATAAGGAAAAAGTTTCAGTTCCACGATGAATGTCTTTGGAAATGGCCTTTAAGGACGTGGGCTAGATTGTTTGGTTATCAGTGCCTTGTAACTTATGAATTTGATTTCGTTATTTAGGTCAATTATTTCCAATTGCATGATAAAGTACCCGATTGCTCCAACCAATGGACACAACACCAAATCTAATCCATATAACAGTAAGGCATAAAGTGTAAGGACAAAAGGAACACCTTGGATCAAAGCAAAAACATTCTCAAATTGCCCTTTACATTTTAAGGGTTCTCCATTATGTTAGAGAAGTGCTCTAAAGGTAATCACCTTTAGCACTTATTGTACAAATCATTTTATGATTAATAAAGGCATTTCCATTATTTCAATGTTCATACATTTATGGATTTGATGTTGATCTTAAATTGATTTAATGAAGTCCTTGATATAAAACATAGCATGGAGGAAATCATGATGAGATCATGATAATGAGATTCCTATCATGTGTAATTATGTTAGTGTCTAAACTTTCCCTAGTCATAGGATTAATGAGATGGGATATCATTAATCCGGATAAACTAGCACATGTTATACTTATCGATTGGATCAAGCAATAGATCTCGTAAGCTGTAAACATGATTTGTTTAGAGTTAACATGTGAATCCTTATTAAGGGTAGTAAGTACATTAGACTGACCTACTATGAGACAATCATATAGATATTCTATTCTAGTGTCAATGATAGTCTCATCATAGCAATGGTGCAAGTATCCTTTGACTTGAGATGCTTAAGGATATCTCAGATACTGATCCTATGCTTTGACTCCATTCATCGATGCCTTTCAGGGGTTACTCATAGTGTGGTGATTGAGAACAACTTGAGGTATTCAGAGGTAACTGAGTAGCCAATAAAGAATTCACCACTTCTGATAGAAAAAGATGATACCATGACCTCTTATCGAGGTTATTACTTGGGAGTCTCTGGCTAGAGCAGATGTGTGTTATGAAGAGAGTCTTCAATGATACATAAAGTAATGACCTCAAGACAAGATCTAATATCACTTGGACTCGATGTGACGTAGTCAGTCTAGTGGGAGTTGATACTTTGACCATACTCTGCACTAAATGGGATATAGATGGTGAAAGGACGAACTGCATGACAACATAATGTATGGAAGGGTTCGTAGTCAAACCACTAATTTTTTAGTCAATTTGGGGGTCATGACGTGTTGGTAGATTCTTCTCTTGACTTACTTAAATTAAGTGTTAATTAAAGTGACCAACATAATTGGGAACCTAATAGGTCACACATATAGGAGATCCGAAGGATGAGTAAAATGGTCTTTAATGGTAATTCAAGATATGAGAGAGTGTTTCAAGATTGTATCGCGATGTAATCATGGTAGAAAACATTACATGGAATATATCAGAAACAAGTGTTGTTGGCTACCAATTTGGTCATTAACTTCTCAAAGCTTTCATTAATGCATACTATTCATGGTTATTAATTTCTCATAACTACCATTAATGCATGATATTCATGACCATTAATTTTCCATAACTCTCCATTAGTGATGGGGGTTATGGAAGGCCAAATGGTGCAAAAAATAGTGATGATTTCCTACATCTTGTGTACGACATAAGTGAAAGAAAGGTTCTTTCTTACATACACACTCTTTTTCTCTCTAACTCTCACAAGATTTCTTATCTTTAGCATAAAGAAAGAATTCTAGCCACCTCCTAGTAAGGTATCATCCTTCTATCTTCATGTGGACTTTCATTAGAGACAATCTACATTGATCGTTGTGGTTTATGACAACCCAACGCGGAGAAGATTAAAGAACGAAGGAGATTGACAAAAGGTATGTCAACGTCTTAGATTTCATGTTTTTGTTTTTTATATCTCTATGCATGAGTAAATTTGGCTTTTAAGGTTCTGCTTTAGTTTTTTGCTGTATATATTTGATATATATTATGTATGAGATGCATGTTCGAAACCTTACAGTGATATCAGAGCCATCTTGTGCCTTGTTAGATGTAGAATACATGACATGTGAAAACTGTTTTCATGATTATGACATCTTAGAGTCCTGTAATGTTTTATTAGAAATTAATTATAGAAAAATGGTTTTCAATATTTTATTTAACCAATATGTTCTTAAGATGTAAGTGAATGATTCGGTGTAATTGAAAATATTTTTAATATGATTAAAATATTTAATTTCAATTTACAAGAATATGCATGAAATTTGTCTTTCTACTAGGAATGTGATGTCTGTTGGCTAAACTGATGAGTTTACACATGATTTTAGTGGAATTTGGTTCTTGAAAAATTATGTGAACATATTTGGGATGTGTTTATACCTCTGTAATTTTTATATAATTATTAAAAAAATTTAATAATTTTATCACACAATTTTCCAGATCTAGACAACTTTTCAGAAATTGTAAGATCTATTTTATTTCATGTTCTTGTATGTTTATATTTCAGTTCTAGAAGCTTAAAAATATTTTATATGATAAAATGTGTTAATTCGATGGTTTATGCATGCATAAATGATTTTGCTTGAAATTTGATTTCAAGAAAAATTTTAGAATTCATATTTGTCATTTTTGGTGTCTTATCGGTGTTTTGGTAATCATGATAATTTTTGGGTGATTCCTAAATTATTTTGATCATTATGAAATGACCTAGAGATGTTTGAAATGATGATTTAATGTTTTGGAAATTTTTGAAAATTATAGAAATTATTTTTGAATTAATTTTAGTAGAGTAATGGATTTTATAGTAAGATTAGAAAAATTGACATATATGACAAAATTGAAGTTGTTTAATTTTGGACATCAAATAATTATTTTAAGGTAAATTAATTCTGAATTAATTTCTAGAATTATGAATTATGTTAATATTAATTCCAATTGAAATAACATACAATAGTAATTTTAGCCAAGTTAGTAAAAGGAAGATAGTAAATCTAAGTGTTGGATTGAGCTTAGATCCAAAGGTTGGATTGGGTTTTCATGTTGGGATCTATAAGATGTCATATCCAAACTGATGTATTTACATATATGCATTAGAGATGCATGGATAAGAGAATGTGTGGGCTTTCATAATGGATGATTATAGGCTTAGGCCCAATTTGATTGGGTAGTCCATATCATGGCATGTAGTTATAGTAACTACATGTGTGTGTGTGTGTGTGTGAGTTATATGTATAAAACCGTCTAAGTCAGATGAGACCTTAGTCAAACCCCTCACTTAGAATATTAAAACTAATGCCTTCCTTTAATATGGTGAGAATCAGAGTCCTTTTAAAGTTAGGGTTGTTGGGCAAACCTAAGCCCATTTTATACAAATATATTCGAACCATGGAAATAAAATTTTTAGATTAATGGGTCGGTTTTAACTAGAAGCATTGGTTTATTAGGCAAACCCAAGATCAACATGGACAAAGGCAAAGTTGGGTAGTGTACATTAGATGTACACGTGTCAAGAGTTGATAACCCAATAAGTGTGCACAAATCAATATTTGATAGCACTAGATTCGATAGTTGCATTGGAGATACAACTAGTATGATCGATACCTACTGGTTGAACTAAGGTGGTTTGTTGGGCAAACCCAAGGTCATTCTTAGTAATATTGGATATCGACCCACTAGGAGAATTTCTCAACGAGTTCTCTCAGATTTATGTTGAGGGTTACAAATTTGTGAAAAATAGTGAGAGTCATAATGCATATTATTAAAGTCCTTATAGACATGCATTTATGTACATTCTAATTTTTCTCTCTTTGATGAAAGGTTACTGTTGCCCAAGTCAACACCATGAGTACTAGTATGAATCTAAGATCATTGATGGAAGCTAACAAGTTGACTAGACCAAACTTCCTTGACTGGCTCAGGAACTTAAGAATAGTTCTTAAGTCTGAGAAGCTTAGTTATGTCTTGGAAGAACCACTTCCCGATCCCCTTACTGCTGATGCTTTTGATGATGATCGGAGGGCATATAGGAAGCATCTCAATAATAGTGAGATGGCTAGTTGTATTATGCTAGCCACTATATCACCAGATCTGCAAAAGCAAAATAAGGCTATGGATGCTCATACCATAGTCTAACATCTTAGGGATCTCTTTGATTAGCAAGCAAGGTCTTAAAGGTTCGACACTTCATGATTGCTTTTCCACTCCAAGATAGTTAAGGGGACATCTCTAGTGCAATACGCACTGAAGATGAATGGCTACATCGATGATCATTCTCGATATAGGTATATGTATCTTAAGAGAAACAAGTATGAAGCCTTTGAAAGGTTCAAAGAATTTAGAAATGAAGTTGAGAAATAACTTGGGAGAAGTATTAAATCACTTCGATCAAATTGAGGTGGTGAATACTTAATCCAAGAGTTTTTTGGATTATCTTAGGGATAATAGAATATTGTCCCAGTGAACTCCACCTTACACACCAAAACACAATGGTGTAGCTGAGAGGAGAAACTGAACCTTGTTAGACATGACGAGGTCTATGATGGGTTTAGCAAATTTACCAAAATCCTTTTAGGGGTATGCACTCGAAACTTCTATTTATGTATTAAACAAAGTCTTATCCAAATCAGTTGATGTTACTATATACGAGATATGGACTAATAAGAAACCTTATCTTTCTCATATGAAAGTTTGGGATTGTCCTGCTTATATGAAGCGAATTTAGTTAGATAAGCTTGAAGCTAAATCTGAAAAGTGCCTGTTTGTAAAATATCCTAAGGAAACTATAGGATAGCAATTCTACCATGTTTCAGAATAAAAGGTGTTTGTTTCAAAAGATGTTGTCTTTTTAGAGAAAAAGTTTCTTCTAAGACAAAACAATGGAAGCAAAATTGAACTTGTAGAAGTTTAAGATGCTCAAATAGACGCAGATCGACTACCTAGACCTAAGACTATTGTTCATGAAGATGAAATAATAGTTCAACCTTTTGACACACAAGAAGTTCATAGGTCAGGTAGGTAGGATACGTCATATTCCTGAGAGATACAGATTTCTCATAAGTGAACTTAACAATGTATTGCTATAGAATATGATGAGATTACTACCTATGAAGAGGTTCTGAAGAGTTCAGAATTTGAAAAATGGCTTCAAGCTATAAAATTCGAAATGGCTTCCATTTATGAAAACCAAGTATGGAATTTAATGCAAGTTGGAGTTTGTTAGAGAAGTGCTTTAAAGGCAATCACCTTTAACACTTATTGTACAAATCATTTTATGATTAATAAAGGCATTTTCATTATTTCAATGTTCATACATTTATGGATTTGATGTTGATCTTAAATTGATTTAATGAAGTCTTTGATACAAAACATAGCAAGGAGGAAATCATGATGAAATCATGATAATGAGATTCCTATCATGTGTAATTATGTTAGTATCGAAACTTTCCCTAGTTATAGGATTAATGAGATGAGATATCATTAATTCAGATAGACTAGTACATGTTATACCCCTTGATTGGATTAAGAAGTATATCTCATAAGCTGTAGACATAAGTTGTTTAGAGTTAACATGTGGATGCTTACTAAGGGTAGTAAACAAATTGGATTAACCTGCTATGAGACAATCATATGGATATTCTATTTTAGTATCGATGATAGTCTTATCATAGCAATGATGTAAGTATCCTTTGACTTGAGGTACTCAAGGATATCTCGAATACTAATCCTATACTTTGACTCTATTCATCAGTGCCTTTCAGGGGTTACTCATAGGGTGGTGATTAGGCACAACTTGAGGTATTCGAAGGTAATTGAGTAACCAATAAAGGATTCACCATTCCTAATAGAAAAAGATGGTACCCATGGACTCTTGTCGAGTTATTACTCGAGAGTCTCTAGCTAGAGCGAATATGTCTCATAAAGAGAGTCTTCAATGATAATTAGATTAATGAGATCCTCAGGATAAGATCTAATATCACTTAGACTAGATGCATCGTAGTCAGTCTAGTAAGAGTTGACATTTTGACCTTACTTTGAACCAAGTGGGGTATAGATGGTGAAAGGACGAATTGCATGACAACATTGCATATGGAAGGGTTCGTAATCAAACTACTGATTTTTCGGTCAATTGGAGGTGATGACATGTTGCTAGATACTACTCTTGACTTACTTGAATTAAGTGTTAATTCTAGTGGCCAACATATACAGGAACCTAATAGATCATACACATAGTAGATCCGAAGGTTGAGTAAAATGGTCTTGAACGGTGATTCAATATATGAGAGAGTATTTTAGGATTGTGTCGTGATGTAATCGTGGTAGAAAACATTGTATGGAATGGATTAGAACAAGTATGGTTGGCTGCCAATTTGGTCATTAACTTCCCAAAACTTCCATTAATGCATGTAATTCTTGATCGTTAACTTCCCATAACTTCCATTAATGCATGTTATTCATGACCATTAACTTCCCATAACTCTCCATTAGTGATAAAGCTTATGGAAGGCCAAATGGTGCAAAAAATATAGATGATTTTCCTGCTTCTTGTGTAAGACACAAGTGAAAGAAAGATTCTTTCTTACACTCACACTCTCTTTTTCTCTCTAACTCTCACAAGAGTTCTTGTCTTTGTTAGCACAAAGAAAGAATTCTAGCCATGTCCTAGTTAGGTTTCATCCTTCTATCTTTATATGAACTTTTATTAAAGACGGACTACATCGATCGTTGTGGTTTATGACAACCTAACGCAAAGAAGATTAAAGAATGAAGGAGATTGACGAAAAGTATATAAATAGCTTACATTTTATGTTTTTGTTTCTAATATGCATGAGTAGATATGGTTTTTGATGTTTCTTTATATTTTTTGCTACGTATATTTGATATATGTTATGCATAAGATGTATGATCGGAACCTTACATATTAGCCACCTTATCTTTGAAAAGTTCTGTAGGATTACTAGCAATTGCTTCACATAGCTACTTTTTCACTTATGAAATTATGAATAGAGCCACTATTAATGAGCACCACCATTCCATAGTGTCCAATTTTAGCCATCACCCACACCATTGTTGCAGTCTAAACAAAATAATATAAATTAAATTCTATCTAGACCAATTAGAGGCAAGCACAGCTCATCAATAAGTAATATAAAACGGTAAGAACCGAATATTGTACCCAAAGGAAATTCCAACACGTAAGAAAATTAAATTAAACGATAAAAAATTACTCGAACGATCAAGAATTGATTGATTTAAAAATAAAATAAATTAAAGTAAGCAATTCAAGGAAATATGAAAAAAAAATGCAAGGTATGAATAAAAAAATGAATAGATTTAATTAAATGACAGAAATCGGTCAAGGTATTAGATTTCAATTGGATTGGACACTAAAAATAAAATTGTAACGGTGTATTGATTTAAAAAATACTTCACTTAAGCAAGTCGAACCTAATATTCATGGGTGTTCCCTTCTCTTCTAAATCCAAGTCACCCATTTGGCTTATCGATAATTCGGAATAAAAGTCGTTTAAACATAAGAAGCCTAAAACTAAGTTCGTTAATCCTAGGTATCCTCACACAAGATCCTAAGCTTGGTCTACACTTTAGTCTCAAATATGTTGCTTGATTAATTTTTCGACAAATTAAATCCCATTGGTTGTGGCCTTAAATCATCTAAAGTCTTATTTTAGGTGATCAAGCTAAATTAGGACTAAATATGCATTCAATCAAGCAAAAATCAATACCACAAAATTATCCTAATCCAATATTAATCATAACCTTAACCGAAAAGAAAATCTTACTTACACATATTCATCAATGAAACATAAATCATGGTCATAATATATGTTTGCATTAATTAAATCCACACAATTAAAATAAATAAAGATTAAAAAATAAATTAAGAACACCCTTTTGCCACAGCTGCAACGTCTTTGCTTCAATCTTTTCTTTCTCCACCAACTAACGTGTTTTTCTAGCTAGTTGCCAACGTTGTTTGTGTCACCAGCTGCTTCTTTACTTGTTGCTTTAACGTTGCTCACCAGTGGGAAGTTGTTCACGCCACCAGCTTCCACGTTGCCTTTCTTCCCCTGATGCTAACGTCTCCTCTCTCCACCAGCTGCCTCAACATGAGTTTGCCACCAGCTGCTTGCCTCACGTTGCCTACACAACACCTCCTTGCTTTATGCTTTCAGCCCATGCACGCATACCTAGCCTCTCCTCACCAGCTAACCTTTTCTTTTTTTTAATACCACAAGCTACCAATGTTTTGCTGTGTTGATCACCACTAACTTTTACATATCTTCTCTCCACCAGCTCTACGTTATTCCTCTCACTAGCAGCTATGTTTTTGCTTCCACCTCCTGCTTTGTTTTGGTGTCTCACTAGCTACCACATTAATCAAGGAAACTACCTGCTTCTTTAACTCCACCAACTATATGTCAAGCCCAGCATGCAACATTGTAAGTGGAGGATTTGTTTAGTAATAGTGCAATGTGAGTAGAGTCTAAGTTAGCACCAAGTTAGCACCAAAGTCCTTTAAATCTCTATCACCAGCTGCCTCACATTCTCTTGCTTTTAATTGGAGGAGGCTTGTGTTGTTGGATGTAGCTGCTAGAGAGGGTTGCGTTGATTATCTTGTAGTGGAGGTGT
>JANZLF010000003.1:12187457-12206053 GCA_026546835.1 Erythroxylum foetidum
TGGAACCTGGGCTATCGCCGGATTGAATTAGAAGTGGACTCCACTACGGCGCTACAATTACTTTCATCGGCAGCTACCAGAGTCAAGGCACTCAATCCCATTGTTCAAGGCATACATGAACTGCTCTCCCGGAACTGGACTGTTACACATCACCACATCTACCGAGAGAGCAACAGATGCGCAGATTGGCTCGCAAATCACGCCACTCATTTTGGTATCGGAGTTACCTATCTTGAAGCCCCACCCATCGGATGTAATTTTCTCCTTGTAGCTGATAGTTCGGGACCTCGATTCCACCTGTTGTAAATTATTCCGGTTTTCCTTTTTAATTAAAAAAAAGATGTGACACTATTTTTACACATCTACAGTAGTATTCAAGTGTGTTATGTACGCTAGTAAACTACAAGTATGGACTAGATTCTGGATTCAGGGTGAATCATCAAACTAGACGCCTCTTCTGGTCTGAACCACCGCTTACCAAACTGAAAATCAAACTATATATTAATAAAATCCCTGCCACTTCAAAAATGTGTACATGAATGCAGCTAAGTAGAAATACGAAGACAAATCTTTCTTTTTCAGCCTCCCTGGCGCCTCCTCAATGAAACGCTCCATAAAGCAAAGAACAAAGAGACCACAATCATAATCATTTGTCTGTTGGGGAACATGGTAGCATTTACAGACACAAAATGCAGTTTGAGATGATAATTAAAATTGTTTACGCAAAGATAGAAGCAGTGTTAATCATATCAACAGCACACGCAGATTTGCGTATTTACAAACTTTTAAAGAACTGAGAGAAGGAAAATGGAAACAAACTGCAAGAATAATGTCACAAATTTCAGAAAACAATCTCAGAAACCATTGACATGAACATGATAAAGGTGAAACTTTGTTGCAAAAATTATGAATATGCACAATGGCCAGAAGCATAATTGAAAACAGGACATGCATTTGCTAAATAGTAAGCAACACTTAGATCGATCTTTTTTTCATCAATCCTCCTTTGTACATGCTTCCATATCTTGTCTACAATTGGAAGATCAAGTAGAGCGTCCTTGATTTAGATAGTTCCACTCGTCTTTCAGATAACTGTAGTACAAAATGGTTTCATACTTTAGGATAAAACATTTTATGTAGAAGAGGTATGGAATGAGGATAACTAGAACATGCCAAAATATATATATACCTTAAGTAGAACAACTGGCCAACTGGATGTGTGAAATATTTTGCAAACATTTTAACCAAAGAAGACTCGTATCTCACAATAGAACACCAGAACATCCAAGTCCCATAATCATTCCAGGTTATTAACAGGCAACAATTGCATGACATTTCCTTCCAACTAATGACTATAAATTTATTCTCAAACTCTTAGAAATATAACTTTCACATCCAATTAAAAAAATTTAAGAATCATGTAAGATGCAAATGCAAGTAGTAACCTAGTTGTTTTAATCTAACTATTAAGGCACGAGTTTTCTCATAGCACATGTCCATAAAAACTATAGTCATCGCAGTTGGGAGGACCAAAGGAGTCGCAAAATCAAGAATGAAACAGAGGATTTATAATTGCAATGACGCAATGTGCCTCTAGTGTTCTGAAAGGGCTCTTATCACGAGGATAAGATCCTCTGTTTAATATTATGGTGTCTTATTTTGTTCTATAAATCTTAGGCATTCATTTATACGGGTCTTGTATTTATTTTTGCGGGATCTACGCGAGACCCACATAAATGAATGACTGAGATTTATAGGATAGAATAAGACACGAAAAAATTGGATAGAGGATCCGGACTCCCTATCATGTCAAACCCTTACATGTTGTCAAAAACTGATCTCTTAGCATGAAGCCCCGGTGAATCCAAATGAAGTATGATTGGTCCAGATTCATCTTCCTTATCCGGTATGCAAATAATCACCAAACTCCAATGACGAATGAATGCACATGAACCTCAAATAAGCCAAACTGTAAGATAGTTTAGACCAGTAAAATATAAACAAGCCAAACAGTAAAATATAAATAGTAATTAAGTTATGATTAGTACTCCTAATCCTACTTGAAACATAACATGTATTTTGAGTAGAATTATTCAAATTCAAAACCTCCCATTTAAGTGTTATGTAAATAGTAATTAAGTTATGATTAGTACTCCTAATCCTACTTGAAAACCTCCCATTTAAGTGTTATAAATACACGTACCTATGTGATCCCTTGAACCAAATAATCTCGTACTTGCTTTCTCAGAGATGACGATGGACTCCAAGAGCTTGGCATTACTAGACAGACAACTTGATAAATTATGGGACGTCGTGGAAAACAACAAACTTGAAGTAAAAGAAGAGTGGGAAATCGATACTAAGAATCTTCTCTTTAATCATGTCATTGCCCGACGTGCCTACGCCACCGTTCATCGGGCTGTTTACAATGGCCGGGACGTTGTCGGTAAATATCTTCTATTTATACTTGTATATCGTGGAGATACTTTGCTTTTTACGTTGACCATGCATGCGTGGCTTCAGGTTTTCTTAAGATAAACCTAAAAATCCTCATGCGTGAACTCGTTTTTTCTCTTTCAACTTGCTAGATAATTGTTTGCTTTTTCTCGTTGTTTGTCTACTAAATAAGAACTTAAAAGAAATTAGATTCTAATTTTGTTCTCTGCTCCATGAATTTTTCAGTGAAAGTGCTTGAAAGGGGACAAGAGGATCTAAGAACATCTGAAGTAGCAACACTGATGAAAGTTTTTAGGCAAGAGGTGTCTACTTGGGCCAAGCTTGATCATCCCAATGTTTCCAAGGTAACTAGCTTTTTTATTTTGAAATACGTGATGCATGTTAAAATTAGGGCATGCTTAATTAGGTGCAAGTTTAGAAAATTGATCAAGCAAATCATGGTGCTTTTTTATATGTTTTTCTTGACGCTGGTGTTCTCTGTTTTGTCAGTTTATTGGTGCTTTTACGGATCCATCAGGCACAGCAATCAACATCTGTAACCGTCAACTGGCAGGCAATGTGTGTGGGATTGTGAGCGAGTATCATCCCGGCGGTACTCTCAAATCTTACCTTTTCAAGAATCGAGAAAGGAAGCTGCCTTTCAAGACTGTGATGCATTTAGCCCTAGACCTTGCAAGAGGGTATAATCTCCTCCCCGCTTCTACGTGCCTTTTCTTTTCAGCTCATTGTTTTACATATGTACTTTGTTGTATGGTCGTCTTTTAGCTTTTAGCAATTACGGAGGCATATACTCTTACAGGTTGGCCTACCTTCATTCCAAGAACGTTGTGCACAGAGGCATAAAGGCTGAGAACATGCTTCTTGACGAGGATCAAACACTAAAAATAGCTGACTTTGGAGTCTCTAGGATTCAAGCTTCAGTTACTAGCGAGATGACAGGCCTTACTGGAACACTTGGTTATATGGCTCCAGAGGTATACAATTAAATTACTCTCTATCAAGTGACCCCACAAACGTTCTTTTGCTTAATCTTATAATTTCTACATCAGAAGAAGCTGTACACCTTCCACATATACCAATGCGGGAATGTTTTTTTTGATGTAGGTTTTTGAAAGTAAACCATACACCTGCAAGTGCGACGTGTACAGCTTTGGAATTTGCTTGTGGGAGATATACTGCTGTGATCTACCATATCCAAACCTTAACTTCTCTGAACTGACTTCAGCTGTTACTTATAAGGTGAATATTCTTTAACATTACTATGTTCCTTGTTTATATCTTATCAAGGAAAATATTGGCCTCTGGAAATTCTGGAAAGTATTTAACAAGGTTCATGAAATGCCACTACATCATTGCAGAACGCGAGGCCACAGATACCCAAATGTTGTCCGAAGTCTCTAGCAAACGTGATGAGGAGATGTTGGGACTCAGACCCCAACAAGAGACCAGAGATGAACGAGGTAATTGCAACGCTGGAAGCAATTGATCCATCAAAAGGCAAAGGAATGATCCCTATTGACCAGCGTCTAGGTTGTTATTGTTTCTTTAGGAGAGCATCGAGACCTTAAAAACTTTGTAGATGCCAGAAAGTTGATGTTACCGTAATAGGTGGTCATGTGAATTGTTATGTAGAGAATAGGCATATATTCAAACCTTTTGTCATTTTCTCATTCTTTCTACTCTTTAAACTTTTCTTTACGTCTGTAAGTAAATTAGGAGCTAGCTAATAAGTTTGTTTACTGCCAATTCAAAATCATCTTCGATAATTCCATAGCTTCCCGTCTAAATTGTACCATTTATAGTATTTCCTTATTAAACTTAGTGTCCGATAGATTTAGATTGATTAAATATCAAGAACAGGTGTTGGAAGGATTTTAGCATCAAAATGCTAGAGAAAGAATTTGTACGTTCCATCATGAAAAAGCTTCATCCTGGATCAAGAAATTTCCCACATTCATTCTTTAACATTGGTTTGAGTATTGAAACTACTCACATGAGTAGGCAAGTAGTTTTCGAATGAAAAATTGAGTAATGAGAAGTGTAATTTGCTTTGTACACCAATCCAATAGTACATCCATACTGTTTCAATTCCATGTGTACATTAGAACTGTAATTAAAGAGGCAAGTCACTAACTGGTAGGGAAACAACAGGAGCGTTCATTTGCAGCCAAACTCCTATTCACATGTTCCCTGACCATGTCAATGGCATATGAACCGATGTCATCGTTGGCTATACAAAAGATTGACACTCTTTTTACACATCTACAGTGTTATTCAAGTGTGTTATGTTGCCAGTAAACCACAAGTACGGATTAGGTTCTGGATTCAGGGTCAAGCGGGGACTGAGGAACCTTCTCTTGCATTTTGAAACTTCTCCAAAAGTAGCTTCCGGATTTTCACCCTCAAACTAGATGCCTCTTCGGGTCTGAACCACTTCTTACCAAACTGAAAATCAAACTATATATTAAGAAAATCACTGCCACTTCAAGAATGTGTACCTGAATGCAGCTAGGTAGAAATACCATGGCCAAATCTTTTTTTTTCAGCCTCTCTGGCGCCTCCTCAATGAAACGCTCCATGAAGAAAAGAACAAAGAGACCACAATCATAATCATTCGTCTGTTGGGGAACCTGGTAGCATTTACAGACACCAAATACAGTTTGAGATGATAATTTAAATTGTTTACTTAAAGATAAAAGCAGTGTTAATCATATCAACAGCACACGTAGATTTGCATATTTTCAAACTTTAATGAATTGACAGAAGGAAAATGGAAACAAACTGCAAGAATAATGGCAAAAATTTGAGAAAAACAATCATCAGAAAACCTTGACGTGAACAAGATAAAGCTGAAACTTTGTTGCAAAAATTATGAATATGCACAATGGCCAGAAGCATAATTGAAAACAGGACATACATTTGCTAAATAATAAGCAACACTTACATCGATTTTTCTTTCACCAATCCTCCTTGGCAGATGCTTCCATATCTTGTCAGCAATTGGAAGATCATAAGTAGAGCGTCCTTGATTTAGATAGTTCCATTCGTCTTTCAGATAACTGTAGTACAAAAGGGTTTCATACTTTATGATAAAACATTGTATGTTGGTATGGAATGAGGATAGCTAGGAGATGCCAAAAAATATATGCCTTAGGTAGAATAACTGGTATGAAATGTTTTGCAAATATTTTAACCAAAGAAGACTCTTAGCTCACAATAGAACAGCAGAACATCCAAGAACAATCCAAGTTATTAACATTCAACAATTGCATGACATTTCCTTCCAACTAAAGAATATTAATTTATTCTCAAACTCTGTCTAACAATATAACTTTCCCATCCAATTGAAAAATTTTAAGAATCTTGTAAGGTGCAAGTGTAAGTAGTAATCTAATTGCTTTTAATCTAACTATAAAGGTACGAGTTTTCTCATAGCACATGTCCATAAAAACTATGGTCATTGCAGTTAGGAGGACCGAAGCAGTCACAAAATCAAGAATGGAACAGAGGATTTATAAATTCAATGACGCAAGTGTCTCTATCGTTCTGAAAGGCTCCTATCATGCCAAACCTTTTTATGTTGTCAAAAACTGATCTCTTAGCATGAAGTCCCAATGAATCCAAATGAAGTATTATTGGTCCAGATTCATCTTCCTTATCCGGGATGCAAATAATCACCAAACTCCAATGAAGACTGAATGCACAAGAACCTCAAATAAGCCAAACAGTAAGATAGTTTTGACCAAACAAGATGAATGCAATGAGGTGGAAAGCATACAACAGTATTAATTCAAAATTAGCACGATGGAGACCGAACCAGAAATAATATCAGGGCACCAGGCAAAGTCAGACTTTGCCTTCTTAAACAATCAAAAAGCTAAATTATGCAGCCCTAAAGAAAACAAAACAATATGCTAATGGTTGCTCAGACAAGGGAATGTCAGTCACATACTTACATCATGCACAACTATGTTCATCTTCATGCATATTGACTTATATAGTGAAGGTAGTGCATAAGCTCATTCTAAACACTTGATACTGATTCCAAAATCATGTGTTTCAAAGTGAACTTAGAACCATTCACAACTTTGCATCTTTTCTGAGAGAAAACAACAAGAAGTCCAATCTTGGGATGGATCACATACGAAATAGTGAGAATTCTTCTGACTTCTAAATTATTATCAAGTCCAAGTCAAAACAATCAGAATGCTAGCATGAAAAACAGTCAACCAACTTAACGAATAACAGCATCCAAATTCACAAGAGTGTGAACAGCAAACCAAAAATCGCACCCGACATGTGAGGTTGTAATCATTTACAAGCTACATGAGATACTCACTCTTCATGTATGGGAATAAGAAGATATGCCTTCTGAAACAAGTTGACACCTCTCCACCACCTCCGGAATTTGGCAAAAGATGATTCCTTGTTGCTCCCCTAAATATGTAAGCAGGAAAAACCCATAACGAGTATGGATAGGAAAATTGAATGTATGATTGATCATTAAAAGATTAAAGCAAGAATACTAACATGCGAGCATCCACAATCAAAAGCTAACCAACAAGAGGAAATGAAAAAGAAGAGGAAGAATGTTCTCAAAGATATATACTATTACCAATACAACCCATATACTTGTGTTCTAAAATTTCCTGGCCTTCTGGTCAATCATGGGCTAAAGTCGGATGCTTAATCAAGCTATGACGCCTCTAAGCAAATACAAAATGATTTCATAACAAAATTGTAAAACATTCATATCATTCTGGAAAGCAATCAATGAAATGATTTTTAATTAAACTACTCAGAAGTTGCGATATCAAAAAGAACTTGATTTTCACAAATTCACTCTAAAGTTGAGTAGAAGAAGGAAAAATGATCATCAAAAGCATTTATAATAATGAAACTCTTCCTGTAAATTTGATCATTCAAGAAATGTCCTACCTTGTCTGTCATAGCCTGTTTCAGCTTCTTGTAGAAGAAAGTATTGAAGACGTGATAGTCACCTTTGGCCCTTTTTGCTGGAGACGCATTCAACCATAAGTACCTAGGAAAAGGAATAAAAAAGGACTATGCATCAAATTTTAAGCGAAGTTGCCACACACTACCCACACAGACAACAAACATGAATTAAATCTATTACATAGACAACTAAATCCCGAGATATAATATGCAATATGAAACTAGAAAACAACATAAGAAAACTGCATTCTCCAACCTATTAATTATAATTAGACGAGTCAATAAACCAGGATCTCTGACCCCACCATTTATTGTGATTTTAACTGGACTGACTCAGAACAAGTAAAATCTAAATTTTGAACCTGGTTCAGTTAGACACTTTTACTAGTAGTTAAAAAAACTTGGTAATTTAAATGACTAGCATTCTGAGATAGCTCGCTCTGAACTTTTTCTCTAAGGGTTCCAACTTTACCACCCCACAATCCATTCATTTCCTAATTGATAAACATGCATCACTCTCAATTCAAATCTTTCGTACTCACAAATCTATACACCAAACAGCTAGCAAGCTCGGTATTATAACCCATGCATCAAGCTCATGCTCCTTGGATCCTTGTAAAAGCCAAGCCAAACAATCTAATAGATCAATAGTCTAATGGTCAGCACTCTCTCTCCTCAAGACCAGGAGTAATGGATTCAAATCTTCATCTGGATGGGTGCAGCATAGGGAGGCGAGGGTTACGCCCTATTTGTAACCCAGTTTAAATCGGAGAAACCAATAACTAATTACACACCTATTGTTACCACTCATATCACATACCAATAGGGCTTAGCAATGCAACTATCACCATCAAAAGATGGAATTAGTACTATGAAATCCAGGAATCCAAGCAGAACACTGACATTCTTGACCAAAAAGAAAAAGAAAAAAAGGCATTTCTAGCAAACTTGTCAGGCAATCTGAATTTGTGACTCTTCATCAAAAGATACCCGAGTCAAAACATCAGAAGAAAAGTTTATCTTTTGTCATTTCACATCATGCAATTACCTGATGTAAAAATTCATGATAGGCGAAGTTAAATAACCTTCAGGGTCAAGGCAATTTATGTCTGTGTAAGAAATTTCAACTGATTCAGGATCATCACTGGGCATCATAAAACAAGAAATAATGAGGAGTTAGTTCTATTCAAATTAAGATATCAAAATGAATTATTTACATGTTCAAGGAAGATCTAGCTTACCGTGATGGGTAGTAAATTTTAGCATCCTTCCTACTTATGAAACAAAATAGTCAAGTGTTTGACAACATAATGGCGAGTTGGAACAAAAAATATGAAAGACAGAATGTGAAGGTGGTTCCAGTTACCATTCAGTAAGTTTGCTTTGTTGCTCTTTTCTCTCCACATCTTGACACTCATCTTCATCTACAAGTACAACTGTTTTCCCCTACAAATTAATTTATGCCAGATCTAGCTCTTTTAGAAAATAAAGCACAGCACAGGATAGAACAAATTCCTACTGCATGTATGACTCAGCAGTGTCGATGCTGGAGAAATTTCATGCAGGAAGACATCTTCTTGATCTCATATTTGAAATTTTCCTTCCATATTGTCCATGACCAAGCACTCCTAGTATTCATTCTCTATAATCTACATGTATATTTGAATTCTAACATCAACCTCTAAGATTGTTCAGTAGACAAAGAGGTTTATATTCATCAGCTAAAACGAAACAAGTAGCTATGCTGTAGAGAAAAACAAACATACAATTGGTACTATGTCACTTCTGGGCACTCTATATAGATGGCCTCTTAAAGATTAACTCTATTCTTCCTTCATTTCATGCCAGAAACTTTTCAGGACCAGATAGCTCCATTGCCAATGTGAGGCGAAAAACATGAGAGAGAGAGACAATAAAAGGGCCTACCTTTCTATGCCTGAAGCCATAGGCAGATGCAAATTGAGAAGCTTCATCCCTGTAAAAGTAAAAATATAAAACATATAATTGTCCCATTCGAATAAACTAAAATCAAGCAACCAACTCAAGAAATCATGTATGAGGACCATCAAACTGAAAAGTCAAACCAACATGAAACAATGTTAATCTGTCAAACCATGGTCGCCTTAGTTAAACCTTGCGCATCAGAAGAAAAGAAAATAGGTCTATGCAAGGTGTTAGGAAGTGAAGGATAATACTATCCCAAAATATATGATATGTGTTCTTGCGTAAGATCTAATCACAGGACGACTCACAGGGAAATCCTCTTTTCTCTTGCTCTTCGTCTTTCTAGGCACTGTGATTGTCGATCAGAAAACTCGTCCTTGGAAAGTTTTCTATCAACTATTTTTACAAAAAATTCTGACTCGTAATCTCCCTTAAATAGGCTCAATATATAGAGTTTTTAGAAAGTAAAATAAAATAAAATTCTGTTAACATATTCTCTACTAAAAATAGACTTATAAAAATAATAGACTTCATAGATAAGATGACTACTGCCTAAATAAGATCACCAATGCAATTACTTCCTAATCAAGATAATCTTCTTTTATATTCCTTTCCTAAGAATGCATCTCACATATCAATGTAGCTCTGAATGACTTGACCCATACACAATACCTGATACTCAAAGTCCTAAACATAGCCCCATCCTTATACCACAAAGAAATAAGAACAAGAAAAATCATCATCTCGGGCACCATAGAACAGGCACTTCCACTGTTAATGAATGCAACACAAGAAATTATACCTTTCTAGAGCCTAGAACTTTAAACGCAAATGATTAGCAATTTGGCACATGCAACAATCATAAGTTGAAGAATAAGTAAACACATTCAGGTACTCAAACGAAACTACTAAATAAAAGCATGACTTGACATTAAGACATCTATCTCTTTAATGCACAAAAACAGGCACATATAACCACACATATGACTAGAAAACAAAATGAATTCAGATGCTGAAATGCTTACTTTTTGGGTAACCAATTGGATGATCTTTCCTCATCGCAGCAGTGCGAATGAAGTGAAGTTGTACATCTTTGATCGCTTTTTGTGAGATTGGTTTTCTCTCCATTATGCAAACCGCTAACATATTGAAAAGACTGCTGCCTTGATGATGGTATTCGATCTCCCCTTGGCGAAAAGCCTCCATTAGATCTAAACTTCTGGTGGTTACAGTGATTCAAAGTAGATAAATCTTCACTAAATGTACTTAGTGCTTTACAATCTGTCTGTTAAGGAGATACAATAAGGTAATTGGCAATCATTTCTGCTGTGATAAGGGCTCTACTTAAGTAAGTCATATGTAAATGAGCTTTCAGCAACATACATTTTCTTCCATCTTTTTACAGAAAATTGAGGCAAACAACGACTTTGAATTGTCTTGAGGCAATGCATTATCACATCTGGAGCCATCTGAAGCACCAACAGAATGCATTTAGTTCCCCTAAGACAAGAAGTTTCATACATTATAAATATAGTAGTCCACCACCTTCATCTATAACTCGACCTTCAAGGATCACTAAAAGCTAATGGTTGTCTATTCACAAGAAAAATTATTAACAGAGGCCAGAGATTTCAACCTTTCTTTAGCAACTCAAGGAGAAAACAAAGCCAAGGGAAAAGGGAACATAAAGTTGAACCTACCAGCTATGCATTGATCTATCGCCTGTGTGGACTTCTTGCATTCATCAACATCCTACTCACATGAAAATGCAAGAAATCAAGCTAATAATCACAAAAATTGGTTAAGTATTGAATCTAGCCAACATCTACTTAGAGTATATTAAGGTTTTTCTTGCTGGGTCTACTGGGTCCCATTGGACCAAATTGGGATACACATTCCCGACCCCATACCACCAGCACCCTCGAAGTTCTGCAGCTAAGATGTTGAAGAGAAACTAAGATTTCATGTCACTATTTGCAGGTAGACTTTATTATTGTGGAAACACACAACAAACTAGATTGAAAAAGAATGTAATAAACCCGTTTCCAAAACCACTCCCATATCCAAAAACAAAAGCAAAGCAATGTCCTGAATCAAAGTAAAACCAATAAGAAATGCCCACAATCAACGACAATATTTGAACAACAAATTTGATTTCACCTTTTACCACACGATCTACAATCACACAATAAGAGAAAACAACCACAAAAAATACCGAGTCCTCAATTTTTGGACGTTCCCTACAGCTTGAAAACCACTTAAGCAGGTGAAATACAACTAGCAAAATCTGATCCCAAATCACAAAAACATCACTAGTGAATAAAAAAGCAAAAGTTTCCTATGCAAGCAAACAGCCGACATATCATCTAAATCCCCCAAATGCAAGAACTTTCTTCGATTAATTATATGCTGAAGTGAACAAATTTCAATCTTGTCTCCATACACAACCAAAGAACCCGAAGAAACCACTTTCTCCCAACCAAACTGACGAGCTGAAATCTAAAAAAAAAAACAATGAACAGAAGAAAATACAAACCATATCAACAAATTGAAGCTTCCTTTGCTGGCGTTCTTCTTCCAAGTCCTTAACAGTGGCAAGAATCTTCTCCCCTTTGTCGGGTAATGTGAAGCCTACTTTCTTATAATTGTTCCTATGCCTCTTAATCGCTTCATCGAGCTCGTGATCGTTCATGTACGCCAAGTCCTCTCTGACCGACCTAATTGTTAGCTTCGACGTCGGTTTAGGTGGGTCCGCGTCCTTTTTCACGATCACCACCGGGGAAGGTTGTTCGTCGTCATCTGGGTCATGCATCGTGTCCCAGTCAATGATTAAAGGTCTCTTCTTGGAATCCTCCTCCATATCAAGGAATTCACTTTTGTTTGCTTGGTTGTGCTGCTCGATCAAAATTTGAAGTTATTAACTTCTTTCCTAGTTGGGTGATACACAACCCACTCTCCCTCGCTCTGTGTTTAGTCTCTCTCACTTTCTCCAGGCAGAACAATTTGCGTTTAACAAGTCTTGCCATTTATTCATCTTCGTCATCGTCATAATCCGAAGAACCGCAGTTAAGCGTAACTTACTCAGTAAAGAGGCTCATTTTAATATATCTATATCTAGACGTAAGAGGACAATTATAACAGATTAAATACGTAAAAATTATATATATATATACCTAATCGTTGACTATAATCTGTTATTATTTTATACTCAGAATTTTTTCACTGTTAGTTGCTCTATAAGTCTTTATTTATTTATTTTTGGTTGTATAAACAGGACGCAAGCCCAGAAAAGAAAATTACAGGACAGTGATACGGGGTAAAGCAACCCTAATAGCATCGGCAAACAAAAACGAAGACATCCCCTGAATAACATCACGAAATCAGTGTACGCCAATAGGCAGACAAATGCTATAATTGGCAAGTCAATCCGCACAGCGATTGCCTTCTCGGAAGACATGACTGACACTTACTACCCAATGTCTGGATGACAACTCTTGAATGGCCGGAAGCAGCATATTAACCACCGGATGTTGATCGCTAGTGAGACTGGCCACAATCAGGGCAGAATCAATGGTCAGTTCGACTTGGGAATAACCAGAAAACCACGCTAGATGCAGCCCATGATAGACAACCCATAATTCGGCCTGCTAGGAGGAACAGAAACCCAAATTTGCACCAAATCTAACCAGCCAATGGCCACTCGCATCCCGAATTAGCCCACCAGCAGTCGCTAATCCGGGGTTCCCCTTCGAGGCGCCATCAATGCTAGGTTGACCCAACCTTCTCGTGGTCGCTGCCAACAAATATCAAGAACCCGACGCCGCGGGGCACTTGCAGGCAAGACATCGCCCTGTAAAGTTTGAGCCAAAAGAGCATCCTGTACAAAGGAGTGAATTTCGCCAATATGATGGATTGTGGTCGAGGAAGGGGTAAAACAACGCTCATTACGCGAAACCCAAAGTTTCCAAAGAACTACTCCAAACACCAAAGGCCAAGAAGAAGCATGACTGGAACTTGGCGCCGATACCAAATTCCGCTCTAACCATGAAGTAAAATCATGACAGTAGAAGTCTTGTCGGTTCCGACCCTCAACCAGTTGGTTTCAGATCCTGCGCGTCCGCCAACAGTCCCGAAACAGATGGGAGAAGGATTCCTCATGATTCGGGCAATCCTGGCAAACGAGAGAGTTCGTTAGTGAAGGCTGATACCGTCGTCCGTTAGTCATAAGGCAGTTGAGTGCCACTAACCACAAGTGCAATTGGACACGTTTGGGGCCTTCCCAGGACCAAATTACCTGCCATAATTTAGTCCTTGGCAGCCACACATGTTGACGGAGAAGGCAGTAGGCTGTTTTAGTAGAGAAATGACCACTAGGTGCTGGTGCCCAGAACAAGTGGTCCGGTGCCTGAGAAGACCGAGGTGGGAACACGACAGCGATCTTATGGAGCAGTAAAGTAGGGAGAAAGGCTCGAAACTCACCCCAAGCCCAGTTCCCATGGGAGTCCACATAGTCACAAACTAGCCTTGCTAGATGCTCCGGTGGTACCACAAGGATAAAGTGAGTTAATAAATTCCCAGTCACCCCCGGCACCCAATTGTCAAACCAAAATCGAACCCTCTGACCAGTACCCATAGCGCAAGTAGCTCCAACCAGTACTGTAGGGAACGCTGCACAAATGCTGCGCCATAGCGGGGACGCATTAGGTTTAGCACTCAGCCCATGTTGGAAGTTTGGAGCCACATTATATTTGGCATGGAGCACCTGGTTACAAAGCTTGTGTGGCTCCGTGAGAAGGGACCAACCAAGTTTCATCTGAAATGTTATATTCATGGCCGGCAGATTCTTCAGCCCCAGACCACCAGAGCCTTTAGGACTACACACCTGGTGCCAAGAGACGAGAGGGATACGATTCCGGTCCTGCTTAGCACCCCAAAGAAAGCGTTTACAGCATCGGTCCAGGTCATTTATTAAACCTTTTGGAAGGTGAACAGTTTGCATCGTGTACAATGGAAGAGCCCCCAAGACCGATTGACATAAGGTTACTCAGCCAACCAGAGATAACCCGTCAGCTTGCCATCCTGCTAAGCGAGATTGCACTTTTTGCAAAACGTAGGAATAAGTGGCGATGGTGACGCGTTTATGGAGTAACGGAACCCCCAGATATGGTCCGAGCTCCAGAGTCTGACCAAATTCGGAGAGCCGAGCGATATTGCCACGAACAGTTGTGTGAACATTGGGTGAAAAATAGACTTTGGTCTTATAGGAGTTAATGCGTTGCCCCGAAGCCTCGAAGAATAGAGACCAACAGTCAAGGATGGCCCGCATCTGCCCCTCAAAAGCTTCTGAGAATAACAGCAGATCATCGGCAAAACAAAGATGGGAGACCAAGGGACCTGCTCGGCCAATTCGAAAAGGCCTCCAATGGCCAGTGCTGACCCGAGCTTCAATTAGGTGAGACAGTCGCTCAAGACATAAGACAAATAAGTAGGCTGACAGCGGGTCACCCTGGCGAATCCCCCGACGAGGCTAGAAAGCTGGAGAGGGCCTACCATTCCATAACACCTGCAGTTGAGCCGTTGCAACACAATGTATAATTAAATTCACCATCGGAGTCGGGACACCAGCAGAAAAAAAGAGTGGCTTGAAGAAAGCTCCAACTCAGTCGATCATATGCCTTTTCCAGATCGCCTTTAATAGCCATAAATCCCTTTTTACCTCGCAGTCGATGAAATGAGTGCATAACCTCTTGTGCCACAACAATGTTGTCGGAAATCTGCCGTCCAGGTACAAAACTGCTCTGATATGGACCAATGACAGTGGGAAGTGCAGCTTGGAGGTGCTGGACAATAATCTTCGAGACTAGCTTATAAGTCACATTGCACAAACCAATTGGTCGGAAGTGAGTGACCTATTCAGGGTGTTCTATTTTCGGGATTAATGTAATAAAAGTGGCATTGATCCCTTGGATGCGGGAAGGTTCAGCAAACACCTCTCGCACCATCGTGAGAACACTAAGTTGCACCAAACTCCATTAGGATTGAAAGAAGTGGGTGTGAAAATCATCCGGCCCAGGTGCTTTATGCGCACCCATTTGAAAGAGGGCACAGGTAATTTCCTGGTTCGTCACCAACAGTGTAGCATCCCACTCCCGCAAGACTCAAACCTGATATCGTTGATAATATCCGAGTCCGTGCCTCACGAGGGTGGTATGCTAGAGCAGTCAAATACGTTCAGAAATTCAATAAAACAAATTTTCTTTTTGACACCAATCGAATGTGCGGAAATCCATAAGCAATTCGAGCCCATTTTAATTTAAAACCAGTTTTGATCAAAACACAAATTTAGTCATTTAAAGACAGTCAACAGTCTTTAATCAATTACATGCACAAAATCCGTAATCCAATTTGGCCCAAGACTATTCCTGAACACTTTCAGAAATCATATTACAATTATAACAAGATCCAAGTGGGGCCCACAACAAGACAGCACCATTCTGCGGAATTTGCAGAATTACAAATTTACAATAATACCGAATAACTCTAATGCAGAGGTGAAACTGATCCCGACTTCAAACTCTAACTCTCTTGTAGTAATCATACTCCCGTTTGTCTAACGGAGTACTCTTCAATTCCTGAAAAATAATTGCAATGTTGGGTGAGTTTGCGAACTCAGTGAGAAACCATCATCAATGATTCACCCAACTTATGCATTACGCGAATAGCGTATAGATTATCACAATAGCACAAGCAAAATATCATTTAGCAATTTACAGATCTTCACAATAGCATATTCAGAAAAATCATAAAGCAGTCTCACAGAAATATAGGCATTTAACCCTTTTTCCAATACATAGTACAATCAGATGCAGACATAACATTTTTCCATTATTTTCCATTTAAATTTTGTGTTGTGACTGAGCGCCTGCACTGTCCCAATCTGGGCATATTAATCAGTGAGCATATAGCTCTGAACTATCCCTTTTGGGCTCATATCGTAGGGGTAGGAGAGCCCTCTGGGTATGCACTACTTCCCACGTGTTAGTATGGATAGGAGAGCCCTCCAGGTATGCACTAATCCCCTTTCGATCTCATTACACAGTAATCACGTTTTAGGAAGTAGGAGAGCCCTCCGGGTATGCACCAATCCCCTTTCGATCTCATTACACAGTAATCACGTTTTAGGAAGTAGGAGAGCCCTCTAGGTATGCACTACTTTCCACGCGTCTTAGGAATAGGAGAGCCCTCTGAGTATACACTATTCCCTTTTTCAGTAGTCGAGCTTGTAGCTCTTAGTGGCAGCTCTAGTCACAACAGTTATTAGTCAATCAATTTATGGAATTCACTTGTCACATACAGTCATAATTCAATTGTCACTATTCATTCAAATCCAATTCATCAAAACAGTCATAGCATTCTCAGTTACGCTTTCTCATACATTCACCAACAGTTGATACTTCCAATGTCAAAGCACGTTTCACACATAACAATTTAAATTTACGATCATCATTTCCCACAACATTCAAAACACAGGACAGTTAACAATCAGAGATTAAGGAACCAACTAGGTTACTCACCTACACTTCCGAGCTACAACCTGAAAGTCCAAGCAGTATCCGTGAAATTTTGATCCAACGGTGCCTCTATGACAATCAAATAATTTTCCATTACAAAATGCATAGTCAAAATAATTTAATGATGCACATGCCTTGAATAAAAGATGTACTATGCCTATTCATGACTTTCCCGGTGCTATTTCCCATTTTCCACTTTCTTTTGTCAAATTCTAACTTTCTACTCAATTGCTCAATAATAACTCACTTCCAATTCAATAACATGTTATAGAACTCCATCAATTCCATTTCTAATATTCAGTCAATTTATCAAGTCATACTCGCTAGGGTATTACCTCAAAATCAATATCACTATTCTCTAGATCGAATTCATCCTTTATGCTCAGTTCTTAAAATTCCCAGTAGCATTGAATTTATTTTCAAAGTCTCACATTATACCCCAATTATCAAGAACAATCCTAAGGTTGCAATACAATCACATTTTTAACTTTCTTTCTATAATTGAGATCTCAAAAATCTGAATTCAAACTCTCATTCTTTTCCTCAATTGTAGACCTCTTTCTCTAGATCATAACGAATCAAACATCACCTCAATTGGAGGTCTACACCATTAGTTATGCCTCAAAAACCAAATTAACTCAAATCAGAAAATTATCCCTCGCCGCGACCTCAAATCATTCGCTGTGGCGTCTTGCAGGCGCTCGCCGCGATGTGTAATGACGCTCGCCCCTGCCAACGTTTTCCTTGGGGCTCGCCGCGACGGATGGGAGAGGACTCGTCGCGGTGTTCAAAACTCGAGCTCGCCGCGACGTCGAGAGGAGCTCGCCGCGGCGTCCAACATTTTAGAGCTCGCCGCAACGTCTTCCTTCCCGCTCACTGTGATGAATTAAATATTGATTCGCCCCGACGAGGCTTCACGCACGTCGCGATGTGCGAGTCGCAAGTCGTCTTCTCCGACCAGTCTTTCACCATTTCTCTCTCAAAATCAAGTAATAACTTAACTAAAACTACCTCAATCTTTCATAAATAAACCCATGAATGCATTAAACTAACAAATCAACAATATTAAACCCATTAACTTACCAATTAAGCATAAATCCTCAAATCTTTTGAAAATCTTCCAAACCTTTAACACCTACGGTTTCCTCCCAAAACCACACCAAAGATCATCTCCTTTAGAATTAAAGCTTAGCTTTGCAAGTAAAGAAGGAGCAAGCAAGCTAGAAACGAAAATCTCACAGGGAGGAAGAGCAAAGCTCAATCGGTGGTAGGGAATCGCAAGCCCTAGGAGAAGAGAAGAGGATTTCTTTTCTTCAATCTGAAACTTAATGCATTTTAAAGGTAGAATAATTATGCCTCCAGTCTTTATCCTCAAATCTCTTTCTCTTTTCACAATTTATTTTCAATCCAATTCGTCTCCAAATTTCAATGACTCAACATATTAATTTCTAAAATCGTATTTCTAAATTTTCCATTGTCGTATACCAATTATTCTAGCACTATGTAGTCAATCAGTCCGTCACTCGGAGGATATTCCGGTTCGGACTTTTTCTCCCTAATTTTCCAAAAAATTTTCGTGTAGTCACTTTCTACTGGCAATCACTCAATACAGTTCCAATTCAATATTCAAACTCAATTATTCCTAAAATTCCCAATAATTCATAATCA
>JANZLF010000003.1:12229961-12253680 GCA_026546835.1 Erythroxylum foetidum
TAGCTGTTCCTGAGTGGAAGGAGGCAGTTTTGGAAGAGTTAAAGGCCTTGGAAAAGAATGGCACATGGGAGAAAACATATCTACCAAGAGGGAAGAAATTGGTTGGATGCCGGTGGATATTTACCATTAAATACAATGCAGATGGGTCAATAGAAAGATTTAAAGCTCGGTTGGTGGCAAAGGGTTATACTCAAACATTTGGGGTGGACTACACTGAGACATTCTCCCCAGTGGCAAAGTTGAATACTGTCAGAATTCTACTATCAGTGGCTGCATGTTTAGACTGGCCTTTAATACAACTAGATGTTAAAAATGCCTTCTTGAATGGTGACTTGGAAGAGGAAGTGTACATGGAGCCACCTCCTGGGTTTGAGAAAAGCTTTGGAGACAAGGTGTGCAAACTTAGAAGGTCTCTATATGGACTAAAACAGTCCCCAAGAGCCTGGTTTGACAGATTCACCAAATTTGTAACAAGTAAGGGTTATTCCCAAGGCCAATCAGATCATACTTTGTTTACTAAAAAGAATAGGGAAGGTAAGATTGCTGTCCTAATAGTGTATGTGGATGATATCATAATTACTGGAAGTGATCAAGTGGAGATAGAGGAATTACAAACTCAACTTGGGAAGGAATTTGAAGTAAAAAACTTGGGGCAGCTTAGATATTTCCTTGGTATGGAAGTAGCTCGATCCAAGAAGGGAATTGTAGTGACTCAAAGAAAATATACTTTGGATTTATTAAAAGAGACAGGTTTAAGTGACTGTAAACCATGTGATACACCAGTGGAACAAGGAAAAAGACTTGGGCAGCCCGAAAATGGTACTCCAGTAAACAAGGAAAGGTACCAAAGACTTGTTGGGAAACTTATTTACTTATCTCACACCAGGCCAGATATAGCATTTGCAGTGAGCTTAGTAAGTCAATTTATGCACTCACCATATGAAGAACATTGGGAGGCTGTTATCAGAATTTTGAAGTATCTAAAGGGATGTCCTGGTAAGGGGTTGTTCTTTGAAAAGAAGGAAGAAAGAAGCATAGAAGTCTACACGGATGCAGACTATGCTGGCTCCATTACTGACAGAAGGTCAACATCAGGCTACTGCACCTATCTATGGGGGAATATGGTCACATGGAGGAGTAAAAAGCAGAATGTAGTAGCTAGAAGTAGTGCAGAAGCTGAGTACAGGGCTATGGCTCAAGGAGTGTGTGAAGTTTTATGGCTTCGAAGAGTTATGTCTGAGTTAAACTTGGAAGTTAAGCCTCCTATGAAGTTGTATTGTGACAATAAGGCAGCCATTAATATTGTACACAATCCAGTACTCCATGAAAGGACAAAGCATATAGAGGTTGATAAGCACTTTATAAGGGAAAAAATGGAAGATGGAAGCATATGTATCCCATTTGTTCCTACTAAAGAACAAAGAGCAGATGTCTTCACAAAGGGGCTACTTAGACAACCATTTGAAGAACAAATTAGCAAGTTGGACATGATAGACATCTTTGCACCAACTTGAGGGGGAGTATAGAGAATCCCATAATAATAGATAGTCCCTTAATTAAGGGATTATCCTTATAGAGCATCCTTAGCTGTAATATCTAGCTATATTAGGGATATTTCCAAATAAGGAGTCTTCCTATACCCTAGCTCTATATAAGCATAGCAGTATCTGTACATCTTTTTTTTATCAACTGAATAAAAGCCAGCAGCTTTTACAAAAAGAAAAGAGACATACCCATTCTTAGAAAATAGAAGGGCAGTTACCATGGCTCACCTTTCTATTAAAGAAGCAGGATAGTGAAGGAAAGAATATTGAAACGAATGTAGTTAGATGAAACTAAGGCATTGATAAGTAAGTTGTGCAGTACATTTTGTAGTAAAAGATCATTGAATGCCTTTTTACAAGCACTTTATTTTGCAACTCAATTTGTCAGTTACGTGTCTTATCATGTGCCTGCGAACACATTTAGATCCACTTAGACAAACATCTAGATTTCCCCTAACCCAGCCTTGGCTTCAACTATAGGTAATGTAGCATAAGGATTCTCTCATCTTATCATAATTAATTTTTGGGTCCCAGGGAGGGGTTGGGACAGCATTATCTGATCAAAACGTGATGACATTTTGAACAATCAGATTAAAAGATATGAATTATTTTAGCCTGTGGTACACAAAGTATATGAGGAAGTAGTCAAAAACAATAAACCTAATGTAATCCACATACACAAACAATAAAATTTCAGTAGCGACCAGTACTGCCCATATCATACCTTGGTAGGTCCTGAAGCATTTCCTTTGTAGACTTCCTTGCTAATCGAATGCTCTAAAATCTTCTTTGCCCAATCGGGTGGATTTCTTTCCAATGCCTCATAAACACACTTTCGGATCCTCGCTCCCACATTTGTCGGTAGCTTTCTTACAGGTTCCAGCACTTGCGCCCAATCAGGTATTTCCAAATCATTGATGGTAACATTTTTATTACCACCCAATGCATCTGGTTCACTGGCATCCATACACAGATTGTCATTTATGCATTTTGATGATCCAAAGATTTGCTTTGTAGCCTCTGCAAGCAGCTGAGGATCAGAACAATTAATGCACCATTATCCAATAAGCATTACGTAGACATCAAAATAAAAAGGCAAACCAAGAAAAGCAAAAAAATGACAAATGGAGCCTCACTCTGTGAAGAAACCAACACTAAAGTATGAATTCTTTTGCCAAAAAGGGGCTTTAAATATATATGCAATGGCATATTCTGTGGCGTCCAAATTCAGAAATTATGACACAAATATACAAATGCATCAACCCTGGCATATTCAATTCATTTACAGAGCTAATTACGTTTCAAACATACAATTGCTCTTTGGTAGTTGACTTAGATGCTCTTAGGACTTTCCATTTGAGGGTTAAACATGCAAGCAAATGGTAATCATACCTTCAAGGGTCCAACACAGAAATTCCAAGACAAGTTCTAGCTTGGATGCTTATCGATGTACTTGCTGTTTGTATAAATCCGTAAGTCCTAAGCTTGTACTGTTTTATATCTATAACCACGCATTAGTCCAATTATCCTGCAAGTCTTAAATTAATCATGTCCCTATGAGCCCAGAAATTAATCCACCTACCCCATATTGTAAAGCATAAAAGAAAGGTGCTAGTCCACATGACCAATCCAAGGATGCTACAGTTAGAGCAATTTGGGTTCAAAGTTGAATTTAATATCTTTACAATTATAGAAATAAAAATATAGATACGATGGAATACTCATAGCACAGCAAACTTGAAACTAAACCAAATTTAAGAATAGCATTTTGCACTTATAAATTAAGTACACCATGAACAGCTTGACCCTAGCTCAATAACTTGTTGCCACTTAATCACCAGCCAAATCAAGCAAAAGCTAGGGTTACATCACGATTTAAATTTGGCTGTAGAGACATGAAAAATTGCATGATGAAATTGGAAATCAATTGCAACTAGAATAAGTAGTTTGATGTGTCTTTTCTTTATCAATGTTAAGATTGAACTATAATGTTAGGGCTAAGTCAGGATTTGGCTATTTGGCATCAATCCCAATGGAATCAAGACAGTGAATTACATGAGAATCCATTGTATTTGGAATTGTACATATCATAAAACCTACAAGTTATATTTCAATACAATGCTACCTACAAATGGCAACTAGAATAAGCAATCAAATCTGTACATTTTTATTTACGTGTAAGTTTTTCCACACAACTATCCATAACGATAATACAAAAAGTCATGAAAAGAAATAGAGACCACAAAGTTTCACCATTCACCCAATGCCATGAAACTGCAACCTAATTAAAGAGCACACATCATCATCCTCTGCCGGGTAATTCATTTTGTAGGTTAACTTAAAAATCTATGTTAAGACCAAGAAAATAGTTAAGGCAGCTACCATGAATACCTATATTGAGATCAACATGCAACATTTATATTTTAGATATATGAAGAAAGATTTTAAAAAACGGAGAATTATTGTTACAAAAGCTAGGAAATGGAAGCAGATGGAAATGAAAGCCAATCTACCAGTGCATCTGCTTCCATTTCAGCAACTCCAAGAGGTGAACCCCCTAGTGCCCGAGTATCACCATGTAAACAACGCAACACTTTACAACCCTCACGGTTCAAAATTTCCACAGAATCAAGGTTACCCTCCATGGATGCAAGAGTCAATATGTATCTTCTAGCTAATTCTGGCCAAGTAAGTTCATTCATTGGAAGTAAATCAAGCATCATTTTCTTTGGAAAAATCAAGTTGTCTGAATCTTTTTTCCTCCTCTTCCTTGACTTAGATTCCCCAGTTTCAACAGAAGGATCTATAAGAGCTGACAGCTTGGATTGTAGCTCAGAAAGTAGTACTCGCAACAGTGAGCAGTGGGCTGTAGTCAAAATTTTACCAGCAGATAAGCTGTTCAATGATCCTTCTTCTTCTACCAATGCATGTTGACTTGTTGAAGGGCAAGAACTTCTTAGAGGGGAGGAGTAACAGCAGATGAGTTCCTCTTCAAGCTCCTCGAATGACAACTGTTTTTCCAGCCCCAAAACTTCAGAAAAGCGACAAAGTAACTCCCACGACTAAACATTTAAAAAAAGAAATAACCATATCATCAAAGATCAAAAACAGTTCTGGAATATGATCACAAATTAAAGTCAATTGCCCATACCTGCAGAACGTCACCAATCAAATATGTCGGAATCCTTGAGCTCAAAGGCTTTCCAGGAGGAGAAGAAACCTTCCTAAATAGGTTGTCAGCCACCTGATTAATTTGGTTTCTACATCCACTGAACATATTATCTCTTTCTTTACCACCTTGTGCATCACTTTTCCTCTTAACTACTAAAAACCCATCCTCAACAGTTTGCAATTTTGAATTCTGAGTTCTATTGTTCAGTAACGTATAATCTGAACAGTAAACAATACCTGGGAGATGCTCTATTAGTTCTTGGACAAATTCTACATCCAGTCCAAACCTATCCTGGTTCAACCACTCCATCAATGTTTCACAACTAGCAATATGCTGATTATTGCATTGGAAATATTGAGGAATATTCACAGGCCCAGATCTGTGACAAAACTTGGCCAATGAAATAGTATATTCAGTTGCTTCACTGTTCTCAACTCCACAGGGTGACTGCCACCAATATGCATTATGTGTGCAACAAAACTTGCATATACCATTTTGCAGGAACGACTGATGGCAAGCACTCACAAGATTTTCAGATACCTTTCTCCACACTGAAGACGATGATCTGCCTTCCACCATGAATTCACCAATATCATCAACTAGGATTTTATTATTGGGAACTAGTTTCCCTAGATTTTGAGAAGTAGAGTTGTTACTTCTTTGACAACAATCCGCAGACTGAAAGTTAGAGATTTCATTTGAATTAGTTCCAAAATCAGAGAAAATATTAGAATCCAGAAGTGGAGGACTATTATCTAAGAACATTGTGTGAACATTCATATCCTCTTCATTATCTGCAGCCAATGTGGCATCAAGTTTGTTGTCAACAATGGTAGAACCCGGCCTGTATAATAGGGTTGACCCAATTGGAATAGACTGAGCAGAACATGGATATCGTTGGACCCTAAAAATTGGACCTGAATTTCCTCCATCTAAGACGTCACACACAAAAAGAGATCCAGTAATCTTATCATGCCAACAGGACTTGTAACCCACAGGCCAGACCTGGTTGGTGTTATGATAGAAGGGTCGTGGATCAATCTTCCCAAGTGAAAGAATGAAAAAGTCTTCGAACTGGACTGGAAATCCATTCTGGAATTGCAAATAATATCTTAGTTTTTACAGCATGGTCATACATCAAATTCAAAATATACAAAGATAGTCTGGTGTTTCTAACAACGTGAGAACATATGGGATAAAAGAAAATGTTTACACTGCTCTCAAATTAATAAATGCATGCATGCTGACCTTCAATGGAGAGGAGTCAGAGATACCAGTTTCCTTTGAGCTAACTACCATGACTCGTGAATCACTTCTCGGCACAAAGGCATCAACATCACGGCTCTCTATTCCAAACGATAAACTCCCAGCCAAACTGCTCTTCAGATTTTCTTGACGCTCTTGAAAGTCCTTGGTTTTCGAAAAAATTAAGGACTCCTTTCTTCTCTGAACATGCCACCTGTTCTGTATCAAAGCAAATCTATCACTCCTGTTCTGAGGTATAAAATTATGGCTATTCCAGAGCAACTCAAGATCGTAAGCAACATCAGATACTGACTCAAACTTATTTCCGTCAGGTGAACAGTAAACTGCAGTGGTTTCACTTCTCCTCTGACAGTAAAAGAATTCCACACCCCAGCTATCTTCCAGTACATCATGACTATGTAAAACTAATTCTTTCAAAGAGAGCAAAACCTTTATAAAGTCTAATCATCTTCCCCAAAACTACAAATCATAACATGTCATGGGGGCACTAAATGATAAGCCAATGGTAGAATATCAAACACAGCGAGGTTTCTACAAATCAGAAAAGATGAAAGAAGTAATTAACTCAGGACCATATTTTACGCAGTGACATGATACATATACAAACCCCATCCACCCACCTGGACAACACCCTAGGATACTTGAAAACCCTTATAAGCATGAGAGGATAGACTAATTGAATCTACTTAGCACAGCTACCAAAGAAAACAACTCAACTATAAATTGAATTAACTGCCAGATCCAATTACTCTCAGTCTCATGTTTATATAAGCATTAAAAATAAATGTGCATTAACTTCTCATTAAGGGTTTCTATATAGATATGTGATTAAACTCTTCACAATAATTTTGTTCAATAAACAATGCTGGATTGTGAAGTCCCTAAAACAAAACAACAACCACAGCTGCTTCCAACTGAATATTTGCAAGTTATATGCATACATGATTGTTCACATTAGTTACAAAGAACATCAAGAAAAAGTTTTTTATCTCATATAAACCTATCTTTTTGAACTGACAGGCTTCATCAAGGCCCTGATTTCATCAAGGAAAAATTTGGATACACTAAATATAGTTACATATGTACAATGTGAAACGGGGTTGTAAAATTAATTCCTGCATAGATTCTCAATTAATTTATCCCCTAAACCCAAGTAATATGCAAACCCTCTAATTCAAGCAACCGAATTGCCCCATAAAAACTATGAAACAACGATCCAAATTGATCTATAAACTTGGTCAATTAGTTGTTTTCAGCCAGTGATTTGTGCGGACAACCTGAAGCTGAGTTCAATTATAACTATTGCTTACTCCAAAAACCAGGGGCACAAACAAGAAAGTTTTGTGTTTCATTTTTCTGGCAAGTTTTAAAGTGTAGTAATAATAAAGAACTAACATGCATCGTAAAACTAAAATCCTCGAGTAAAATAACAACTTTTCGAGGCAAAAGGAAAAAGAAAAAGAAAAAGAAGAATCATAACAACATAATATCAAAATTAAACAAGTTAAAAAGAGTATATTAGTGAGTTACTATAATTAAACCAATTTTTCAAATGACATTAAAGATTATTTAACAAGAAAAAAAAAAGAAAAGAATAACCAACCCGTTATTACTCACCAATTCACTACCATCTTCTCCCTCTGCGTCGCTGGGCAACGCATTCATGTCCAAAAGCACACCTTTGCCTTTAACTTTACCTTTACCTTTCCCGCCTCCCTCTCCGGAAACTCCCGAAGTTGCATCATTTCCGGCCACCGCAACCTCTAGAGGAGAGCAAATAGGCGGCTCATTAAGATCAATGTCGAAAACCGTCGAACGGCCTCCCTCAAAACTGCCGTTGAGGTCCATCTACCCTCCGTCAAACAACAGATTCCAGCGCCAAGTTGGAATTCCGACTGCGAAACCTCACGAGCATTATAGTATAGTGACTTGCAGGGCCGAGTTCGAGAGCCGCAGGATCGAAGTTCTCAAAACGACACAACCGCCGCGGACCACAGAATGAGCGAGCGAGGAAAAGGTTTAGAAGAGAAGTGAGAATCGTTTTGAAAGATTTGGATTGTGTTTGTGTAGAATCGAAGCTGAAAGGCTACGGGGGGTGGTGGGTCTGTCTCTCGGGACTCGCGAAAGAAGCCGAAGACGCTGTGCGAAAAGACAGAAGTGGACCCCGAGAAATTAGATATACGGCGGCGTTTGGGTGGTGTTTGTAAGTAAACAGTTTGCTGCTACTACGACAAATGGTCAATGGCCATTGGGGGCTAAAACGGGTGTTTCTCAAATTGAGGGGCAATGTAAGCAAACAACAGATGTGGGTGGGTTTCTTCTGTCTCTCTCCTCGTGACTGGTACCTGTCGTGAACCATGTTTCTCTGCCAAACGTATAGATTTAGTACGTGACTTAACGTGCAGGTACAGTATTCCAAAACAACCTAAATTCTATAACACTATTGTAGTTGTAAACTTGTAAGCATAACCCTATTTTATTTTTGGCCAGGAGAAAAAAAGGAAAACTAAGCTGAGACTGCGAGAATCTATTCCTATTCCGAGGCTTGAGCTCTGCATCATTAAAAGCGCGTAAGAAACGGTGGCACTTATATTGTCTCGCACGGGTAGTTTGGTTGGCAATTTAATAAAGTAAATTGGAACAAAGACTTAGGTTTGATTCTCGACAATAGGAGTGAAATAGCCACTCTGCTAATCAATCGACCGAGATAAACCATAATTTATCCCCTCACAACCTAGTCGAGCCCGAATGTGGAGACAATTGGGATAGCTGATTTTACCTTTTAGAACAAAGTGACGCTTGGGAGAACATACGTTGCTAGGTAGTGGCTCAGGGAATCTGTGACCGTCCCGAAAGATAAGATATTGCGTGCCTTTCACGGTTTAATCCAGTTTGTTTTTGACTGCCTTTTATCTTGGCCACCGACAGCTAGTGAATGTTTTTGCAAGAGCGGACATGGCAGTCAAGAATGGGACTGAACAAGTATTTAACATATCTATGTTGACTGACTAGTAACCCCGGAAGTAGACCCGGTGAGCGTCAATTATGAGAGTTGAGCTTATGTATTGCCAATCTGATTGTCAGTTGTCACATACAATACGTTTTTATTGACCGCTAATTGAGATTCCCCCGTGCTCAGGTTAGGAATGATTGGGCTATATGGTTAAGAAGAAGTCCAATACGTTATTATTGACCGTTGATTGAAATTTCCCTCCGCTCAGGTTAGGAATGATTGGGCTATATGCTTAAGAAGTCCAAGCCCATAACCAGAAGATTTCCCACGAAATTCAGAACATTTAATGCACACCACAGACAGCATATAATCAACCAGCCCCGTAGCAGAAAAAGTTCCAAGAACCTGGGAGTGTAATCGCAATTAATATATACAAGGACACAAAAGACTTACATTCCAACCCCAATCAGACATGTGCGTCTCTGCAGTGCCTGCACTCAATGGTTAGTTGGTGCTAAGGGATTCTTCAACTCTTGAGCAGGTTGGTGGGATCTCAAATAACCCAAAACCAAGCTACAACCGATCCAAGTGCCAAACCAACAACTAGGAATAGTACAATGACAATCCCAGCAGTCTCTGCATGTTGTAGCTGGACAGATTTGGGAGCCAAGATCATCAAAACACTAGTCAGGTAACCATTAGTGAGGCCCAAAAGGCATGTTAGTATTGTCACTGGTATCTCCGTGCGGAAGAATTTTGGACCATGTATGCAACCTAAGAAGAGGGGATAAAAGAGCAATCTCGCGACACACCCACCAATGGCAACTTTATCATTCTCAAGGAGGTAAACTGCGGTCAAAGACTTGCCAACAAGGTCAAATACATTGTAGCTAGTTATGAGAAGGATCGAATACCAATCCTTCAGAATTGCAGAGTGCACATCCTCTGTCACATACCCCGGAAATATCGATAATGTCACCACATATATGAGGACGACTCCAATCCCATACCATTTGACAGTCCCCACAATTTCCCACAATGTTGATCTCCAGCGAGCACCCGTCAGGGAGCCTTTCTCATCTTTTCCCTCATTAACAGCCACAGTTTTCAAATCTGTATAGTACCTAATGACTGGTAGTCTATGAGCCAGGTTGTAGAAAACAATGCATATAGCCATAACAACTATCCCAGCAGCAAAATAAAGATTTGCACTTTTTCTCAGGCCATGTGCATCTTGCGTATATACAGCTTTGGTTAAGATCCTAAGAAATGAAACCAGGACACCTGCATTCAGGAACTTTAAAAGTTACAATCACAAAAAAAATTTCTCCACCCTATCTATTAAACGTGAATAAACTAATTTTATGTGATGCAACAGATCAAAAGCAAACCTTTCACACATCATGGACAACTGCTCAGCTCTACAAGCAGAACACAGAAGTCTCTTTAAATAGGTTAACTAGGTTTCCTTGACGACCATCCAATTATTTTGAAACAAGCATCGGTTACACAATGGGATTACAGCCAGAGAATATCCTAAAGTAGTGGGAAGTATCAAATACCCTAGAACTTAAACTGTCTATCCAACTCAATAACACAAAAAGTTCCAAACACTAAGCCACATCCATTAAAGAAGACAATTCAAGTCAAAGCAAAGAACTATCAAATTACCAGAACCAGCAGTGCCAGCAACAATAGCCTGCATATACCGCTTCGGCAACTCTCCGGCAGCCCCAACAAGCCCACCTTGAACAAGCGCATCCGCCACACCCGAAAGAGCCACAGCCGTGACGGTCACATAAAACCCATCATACAACCCAACCCGGCCCTTTATATAGACCGCATCCATAATCGGAACCACAAGCAAAGACACAACGAACAACGCAAGACCAGTATTGATTCTAACATAAGCATCAGATCTCTGAGCGTAGAACACGATAACAACCAAACATAGGAGACCCACAAGCATGTACGAAACAGCGAAGATGCGGTCGACGGAGACCCCAGGGTATATGTAGGAGAAATAATCAACGGCTGTGATAAACGCGTTCCAGGGTAAAAGGAAGCCGAGGCCGAGAGTGAAGTAGATGATGTAGGCCAAGTGGAACGCGTCTTCTGGGATTTTCCGGAGAGGCTCAATGGCGGGGTCGTCAGTGGAGACCCGGAGGAGGAGAGAGGATTCGGTGTCCGGTCCCCATTGATCGGAGCTTTGGTCGGTGACAACCATCGGAAAAGTTTAGGTATGGACTGGTTGAGAGATGAATATTTAAGTAGCAACTACTTGAATGTTTATTGTTTAATATGTAACGTTTTTGCCGTGAAAGATAATATTTAATGTTTAATATGACACGCGTGTTTTTAAAAACTAAATATATTTGAAGAATCCATCCTATAAAACTAATATTTACTACTGCTAATTTATCAATCGAATCACCTAAATTAGTGACTAATGATTATCAATTCATACCAGCAAACATTTAGCATTAGCAATATATGGCAGGTCGGTTCTTTTTGTGAAGCTATGGCTGTTCATGGACCTGTGAAGTTATACTCTCTCTCTTTTTTTTGAGTAAATTAGATAAAACTAAAGAAGGCTAGCTTCGATAAAAAGCAACTCCATAGGGATCTGCTTGTAATAAACAACCAATATTCGGAGGAGGTCTCTTCCAAATTCAAAGACCTACCAAGAAACCAGAATCTAGGCAAGCAAGAAAGTTTGCACACTAATTTCCTTCACGAAAAGAGTAGAAAAATTTATAACTAATGCCACAGTCAAGCAAAGATCGGATATCGCGAATAATATCAGCATGAGGGTGAAAATCAATCGAGGCTTGACGGTGAGCAACACCCCTTAGGACTTGTAAAGAATCAGACTCGATATCTAAATATTCAAAATCAAGGCAAATTTTCAAATCAATGTTAGATCGAATAGTCATGACTCGGCAACTATATTAGAGGTTACACCAATAGAGGAAGAAAACCCAATGTTTCAAGTGCTAACATAGTCTCAAATTAAGCCTCCAATACTAGCATTACCTAGATTACCCCGAGAACTACCATCTGTATTAAGTTTCCACCGTTGATTCTGAGGTAGGAGCCATAAGACCAACCTAGACCTTAAGGGAGAAAAATCAATGATAAGAGAAAAAAAAGCTTCCTAGTAATCAACCAAAAGAGAATGAACTTGAGCAATTTGATCGTGAACAGACGTCTCCTTATGCTCAATAATAGCTTTATTGCGAGTTTTCCAAATAATCCAAGCCACACAGATAAATAACCAAACTGTCTTCTCATTATTAACTTGCGAATAGTGTAAAGAAAGCCAAGAAAATAAGTCAAGGTCAAAAAAATTCTGGCCATCAAAAGACGATATGAAGTGCAACCAAAGGGATTTGGAATGAGTACAGTCCCGTAAAGCATGCAAAGTTGTCTCAATAACAGAACCACAACAATAACAAATTGGAGACTCACGTAACCCACGAACATACCGATTAGCATTAGTGAGAAGGCTATCCCAAGTTGCAAGCCATAAGAAAAACTTGTGTTTTTGAGCCACTTTCAACTTCCAAATCCAATTCCAGCCAAACTCCCAGCCAATGGAAGGGACATAAGTGATGAAATCATAACCCGAACGAGCAGTATAAATGCTAGTCGGATTACGAGACCATATAAGCTTATCTTGAGCAGTATGAGCAATAGGCAAATGAACAGCAAGGATATTTGCAATAATATTTGGGGATACAACCCCATTAAGAATATCTAGATTCCAAGCCCCTGACGGAGAGATGAGGTTACTCACCCTTAGATCACAAACATACTCAGGAACTTGAGGAATATACAAGGAAAGTCTATCCTCCATACACCAGAAGTCATCCCAAACAGAAATATTAGCCCCATTTCTGACATGCCACTTACCCACTCTGGAGATAAGAATAACCTTTCATGATACCCTTCCAACAACCAGATGCAGACCTAGGGGGAATGTGAGGAGATATCACCATCACTAATATACCTGGGCTTAAGGACTTGAGTCCAAAGCCTATCACCACCATGAATAGGTCCCAGCTTAGCTTGTCGATTAAAGCAGTATTATTATCTCTAGCTTGACGAATTCCTAAACCACCACATTTTTTTGGAGCAGTGACGATATCCTAATCAAACAAGTGAACCCCTCGTTGATTTTCCTTACAACCCCATAGGAAGCCTCTAGCCAGCTTGTCCACTTCGTCACAAATAGATCTTGGAAGCTAGGTCCATTGCATAGTGTAAAGAGGGATAGTTGAGACCGTGTTGTAGACCAAGTAGCACATCCTGCTAGGTTTAAAAGCTTGGATTTCCAACCAGATAATTTGGATCGAATTTTATCAATAATACCCCTAAAATCTTGTTTCCCCACACGACTAGTAGCAAGAGACACACCCAAATAAACGCCAAGGTTCTAAGACAAAGGTATGTCGTGAGCAACTTTAATTCTATATCGATTGTGTCTACTGATATAGGGTGAGACATAAGCCTTAGATTTAGAGTTATTAATATCCATACCCGACACACGATAAAAATAACCCAAAGTAATTCTCATAGCCCGCGCTTGACTAAAAGACGTTTCAGCAATAAGAATAACATCATCGGCAAATAGTAAGTGAGAAATTATAGGGCTAGAGGTAGCAACAAGAATAGGTTTCCATTGACCAGCGGGTACCTTGTTTTTAATAACTAAAGATCATTTCTCCATGCACAACACAAACAAGTTGGGAGAAAGGGGATCACCTTGCCAAAGGCCCCTGCATGGTTTAAAAGGGTTCAATCTTTCTCTATTCCAAACAAAAGAGAGACAAACTTGAAACACAATTCATGATAAGCTCCACATATATCTCTGGAAAGCCAAAATCAATTAAAGTTTGTCGTAAGAAATGCCAATCCACTCTATCATAAGCTTTAGCCAGATCTACCTTAACAACCATGCCACCAGAAGAGCCTCATTGACAGAAAGAATGGAGCAATTCCTGGACAATAACAATGTTATCAGCTGCCTTCCTTCCTGGGATGAAGCTTGCCTGAACCGGATTGATAATCTCGTCAAGGATAGGACGAATTTTGTTAACAATCACCTTTGTAAGGATTTTATAAATGACATTACAAAGGCTAATAGGTCTGAACCCTACAGTAGGATTTTCTTCCTTAGGGATAAAAATAATTAGAGTATCAACAATTTTAGTAGGGATGGAACCAGTGCGAAAAGCCTATCTCACCATATTAACCACCGATGGTGAGATATCCTACGAAAAGGATTGATAAAAGATTGGTTGAAGCCCATCAGGCCCAGGACTCTTATAAGGTTTCATACTCTTAGCAGCAACATAGACCTCTTCATTAGATATAGGCAACATTAGCATGTCTCGATAAGACTGAGAAATGGTATAATTAGGAGCTCTATTCTTATTTAAATCGACCTCCTCTAACAAAAAAGATCATTAAAGGACGAACCCCTTTATGGTAGTTGGATCAGAAAGCCACTCCCCAGTTTGAAGATGAAGTCTTTCGATGCAATTACGGTTCCTACATATGAGAGTCGTTGCATGAAAAAACTTAGTAGCTCGATCCCCAACTTAATTTCATTAAATTCGTGATTTTTAGAACCAAAGCATTTCTTCCTTATCCAAAATTGTTCGATATTTCATGTTCAATGTTTGTTCCAAATCAATGAGAAATTGAGAGTGGTGTCTACTGAGATAGTCTTGAATGCCCTTCAACCTGGTTAGTAACAGACAGTTCCTACGAAAAATGTTTCCAAAGACATTGGAATTAAATTTCTTGAAAGTAGTAACAACCGAATCAATAGCGTCAACCACTGAGTCCTGAAACGGACTTCAAGCATCCTTAACAACTTGAGGATAGTCAGCATGCGAGAGTCAAGTTGGTTGAAAATGAAACAGTCTTCTACTCCGGTCAGGAACAAGGTTATACAACTTAACAAGAATTGGGTTATGGTCTGAGATTGTCCTGGGGAGATGAATAACTGAAGCTTTAGTAAATAAAATCCTTCAAGGATCATTAGAAACGGCTCAATCAAGCCTTACGTGAGTAGTAAAAACTCTATGAAACTTCCTAGCATAAGTAAAAGGTTGAACCTTAAGAAGAGCACAAGAGTCCACTCGAGCTTGGAATCGAGCCACTTTATAGTACTGAAGCACACCACCCCTCTTCTCACTCAGCTGCAGATAGTCATTGAAGTCTCTAAAAACTAGCCAAGGAAGAGAGATAGAATTGCCAACTTCAAGTAGATGCTTCCAAAGATCTTCTTTGATACTTTAAACAGGACTGGTGTAGACCATAGAACAGACCCATTGCCCACTACTGGGTAAATCAACTAGCAAATTGAGGCAGTAGCATTGCACATAAAGAATAAATGATGGTAGAATTCCATAGAGCCCAAATGTCACCCACAAAGCCAATTATATCAACTCTAAAACATAATCAAACCCTAAAGCTTTAGACACAACATCCACTCGCTGCTCAGAAACGTGAGTTTCCGAAACAAAGAAAAGATTTGGTTTATAAAAGCACACAACATCCTTTGCTGCAGCTGAAAACTTTTTCTTTCCTACTCCACGACAATTACAATTGATAATGTTGTAATCTAACATTAATTAAAATAATAAAAAAGAAATAGTTGGAAAGTATCATAGTCGATGCACGACTTATCCTTGCAATCTATTTGTGTCTCCTTGAATAAGAAACCCTACAATAGTTGCTTCCACGATCGTCTTAGGAATAATCTCTTCCTCTTGCAAAGTTGACACCTCTATGATCACATGATTATTGGTCCTAAGAAAAGTAAATGGTGTTGGCAGCACTAACCCTTGTAGGGGCATCCCAGGACCTATATCAGGGGGATTGCTAGTATGCTCACCCATAGGAACATCCATATTGATCAGATTAGGAGGATTAAACTTGATCTTACTAGTAAAAGTTTTCTGCATGACCTGAGCCACTTCCTTAATTAGGGAATGGCCCATATTTATGGTTAGACTAGGCTTAAAAGTGATATCTTTTCCCATTACAGAGGGACCAGCAAAACTATCTCGAGTCTCCCCAATAACGATAACACCAGATGTTTTAGGCTTTGATGGGCCTTGAGGCCTAGTTATAATTTGTTTTCCCTTATTTCTGCTCAGTGAACTATCTTTCTTTCTATTACTTATCTCTAGATTAAAACTCATAGCGAAATCCCCCATCTCTGGACCATAGAAATCTTCCTTACCAGAAAAGGCAGCAAACCGATTAGAATTTGAGTTATGATTGCTCTCCCTGATACCTTCCGGAGTTTTGGGTCAGAAAGGGCGGCGTTTTCTATGTGTAGCAATCATCCATTCCCCAAATTTCGAGATACCATTTCTTTCCCTCCTGAAGCTTAACTAGCATCACCAACCGTTTGAGTAAGTTGCACATCACCAATAAAATCACCATCATCTCCATTGTGAGTCGGAAGGGGAGGAGGTAGAGGAGTGAGCGAAGGACAATTTGAGACACTATGACTATAAATACCGCACGAGAAGCAAATTGAAGACAAGCCCTTGTACACTACATTATAACAATCTCCCTTAAGCCAAATTTTTGCTATAAGTGACCTAGCAAGATCGACTTCCACACAAACCCTAGCAAATTGACCTTTAGTTGCTAACAATGTATTTAGGTCAACCCTGAAAGGCCTCCCAATCCCAGAAGCCAAAGCCTGCAAAACATCCTCATCATAACACATTACAAGTAATTCAGGAAACCTAACCCAAGCAAGGGTTTTATCAATAGTGGCTGTGGAAGGCCGAAAATTAGGAGACCATTGACGAACAGTTAAATAGGCACCCTAGATTACCTATGGTCCACCACTAATAACTGTGTTCAGATCTTCATCATTTGCAAACTTGATTAAAAAATAGTCCATCCCCAAATCCTGAATATCCAATTCTCCCTTTGGCTAGTTGATGAACTCTAGCATACAACACCTTATAACCCACGCTCTTACTAAGAACTTTTACAATAATTGAATCCTTCCAAGGGTACAAAAGATCATCCTTTAATCTTTGATCCAGCATAAACTCAGGGCAAAGAACATCGTCATTTCTAAATCGCACATGCATACATTTAGCAGCAAGAAGATTGACAGGAGCCCTCTTGGGTTGATCCTTCATCTTTGCAAGCTTACCAAGCAGTTTGTCTGGGAAAGACAGTACATTTTGATTATACTAAAGTGAGGTTGGTGCAATCTTACCAAAAGTAGTAGTATCAAGGCTATAGGGGGGCCTATCCAGGGGCTGGGATTGCTTGGGGTTTCTATAGTTCTCGTCATTATCACAGGATTGCTCATATTGTTCGGAATCTAAAACTTAATCCAAAAGACCGAAGCTATCACAGTCGAGGAGATGAGGAGATATTGTGAAGGAAATCAACGCCAAGCGCTACAAGTAGTAATGATAAAGTGGTTCCAACTAGTTACCAGCTCCTTAAACTTGTTTGAATGAAAGATACCCCAAAAGAGTCAATCGTTAAGCTTTTTGGGAAGCTATACTTTATACATTAAAAAATGCCTAACAGCAAAATACAAATTCAATGGAGTAGCTAACATCAGAGATTAAAGCAATTAGTAATGACAAAAAAAAATAAAGATTCATTTTAAATAAATTTGAATATCAATTTTGAGAATTTAGTTTGGACCTTACACCAATTCAAGATTCGGTTTGACAATTCTTTTTCAATTCAACTAATTATAAAAGTTAACGAGTCAAAATTGTTTACATTAATATATTTGACTATAGTTTTACTTTCATTTTTAAAAACTTTTTGCATATTAATATTTTATGAAAATTACAAAAATATTTGATGTAATTTAAACTAGGTAATTATAATTTCAATTTTAAAAATCAAATTTTATAAATTTAGTTTGAATAAATAGAACTTGGATGGTTTAAATTTTACATTTCACAAAAATTATTTTATTAAAATTAAAATTTAAAATATTCAACTAACAATTAAAATAATACTCAGTAGAAATTTCGTTAAGATGCGGAATTCAAAAACGTGCAACTATAAGTATGTTATATGAACAATTATATTACTCGTTCTACCCATTTTGACACTTCTATTTTACGTGTTCATATAATATATCTACTATTATATGCTAGATTTATACTATCATTTTCTTAATTCATCAACACCAGTTTCTTACCCAACACTTGTCTTTTTTTTCTCTCTTTTCGTTTTGTTCACATTCTTCTTCCCCATAGTCCTAGCTGTCTTCTTCTCTCTTTATTTCTTATACCCATTATTGATATATCCTCAACGGCGGCCATCTTCCCCTTTTCTCAATATTTGTTTAATAGAGGTGATAGAGGAGCCATCAAAGTCACAGTGCAGAAGAGGAGTATGTCACGTGTCAAGGTTTTGAACATCAGCACCACGCGCCTCTTGATCAACTTGGTTTATAGAGTTTACGTAAAGGCAATCTAGTTTCAAGCTGTGGTGATTGATTATACGATGAGAGAAGTGAACAGACACCTATAATTTATCAACCTCCTTTATCAAATCCCAAATTTCCCAAAAATGGCTAGACATGGATATTACCAAGAATGCCAGAACAACTAGAAGTGCCACTATCGAAGTTGTTCAAGCTAACAGAGGTTTAAATATTGGTGACACTGGTTATATTTTAAACATTGTTCAATCTAAAATGCAAGTTCTCTTGCTGTGATACCTGTCCTTTTGTAAGACCATTTCCTAATATCTTAAAAATTGAAATATTTTATGGCAAAATTTTCAAGGGAAAGCAAGAGAGGATTTTTTTTCCTTCCAATTTTGGACATGCATGGTGTAATATTCACCTTGACAAAACCAAAACCTGTAACTAAAATTTCAAATGAGAAAAAACTTGGGCATTGGATTCATGCCAATATAATATGTCGACATACAATTATAAGTATAATGTCCTTACAAATAAGTAAAAGAGACATGAGATAAGTACATGGTCAGAGATGTAGGAAAGTAAAAGTTTGTGAATGGCCAATTTTATCATTGGGAGATAATATATGAAAAAGACATCAAATCTCAGATTAATGAGTACCATAAGATTTTAGAGAAAATCAAAGTTGAAAACATCAATTTACAAGAAGAATTTGTTGCTAGTTTATTAATTGAAAAGCTACCTGAATATTGGAATGACTATAAATAGCAACTAAAGCATAAACATCGACAATTGTCACTACCAGGTCTGGTTGTGCATATAATTATTGAAGAAATAAATTGTAAGGAGTTTTGGATATCTAAAGTAAAGGAAATATCTCCGAAAGTCAACCTATTACAAATTAATTCAAATACTCACATTAATAAAAGATACACGAACAAGAATAAGAATAATAATCATAAACCTGATTTAAAACCTAAAGTAAATAATCCCAACTCTGAAAAGAAAGACTCCATACACTTAAATGCAGGAAATGAGTGAGAAATGGAAGTCTTGGTAAACTAAATATTAGTTTAGCTATAGTTGATGATAATGAAATTATAGCTATTGTTATTTCTCAAGAATGTTGTGGCTAATTTGGACGATTGGATGGTAGATTTTGATGCTTTAAGGAACATGTGTGCAAATAAAAATGCTTTCACCACCTATACTCCATTAAAAGAAGGAGAAGAAACAATTTATCTCGGAGACTCTTAAACTACAATAGTTTTTGGTAAAGGCAAAGTCCTTTTGAAAGTCACATTTAGCAAGACCTTAGCATTGAATAAAGTACTTTATGTATCAACTATTATAGTTAATCCAATATCAGTAGCTTTGTTGGAAAAAGTTGAGGTTAGAGTGTCATTTGAATATGATATGATTGTTATGACAAAAACGATATATTTATAAAAAAAATATTATTGTAGTCAAGGATTGCTTATGTTGAATATTTCTAAGATTATCAATGAAAATAATGTATGTTCTTTTGTTTGCTTGATTTATTCTTTTGATTTATGGCATGCTAGATTAAGACATGTTATTCTTTCTTATCTTAAGGATATGCAATCTCATGGCCTTATTTCTATTAATAGTAATGCATGTATGGATAAATATGGTATATGTAATAAAAAAATTACTAAGAAAACATGTACATTTTTTATATAGATTCTAAATTGTTAAGTTTAATTCATACTAATCTTGGAAATTTAAAACAACTTTTGTCTAGATGAGGTAAGAACCATTAATTGACTTCAATAGATGATTTTTCTAGATATGCTAAAGTGTATTTATTAAGAAATAAAAATAAGGCCTTTAATACATTTTTATTGATTAAAATTGAAGTAGAAAATTAATTAAATCGGAAATAAAAAGAATTCAATCAGATAGAGGATGCGAACATAATTTATTTTATGAATATTATGAAAAGGAAGAAATAATCTATGAAATTATTCCTCCTTATTCCCTTGAAACAAATGATGTAGTATAAAGGAAAAATAAAACTTTAAAAGAATGATGAATGCTTTTTTAGTTAGTTGTTTGATCTTAATAATTTGTGGGGTTAAGTTATTTTATCTACATATCATTTAGAAAATGCAATTCCTTACAAAAGAATTGGTAAGACATTATATGGATTATGGAGAGTTACCCTCTGAATTTGACATATTTAAAAGTGTGGGATTGTCTTACTAATGTGAGGTAACATGATCCTAAGGAAAGAAAACTAGGCTTAAAAACTTCTGATTGCATGTTTGTTAGTTATGCTAGTAATAGTGTTGCTTATAAATTTTTTGTTTTCAAAAGTGATGTCCTTGATAGTAACATACTATTAATGGGACAAAAAGTGCATAATTGTTTAATCATATATTTCAAGTTTTAGAGAAAACTTTTTTATATTCCCAATATTAATATTGATTGTGAAAACTCTTATGAGTTGTTAGAAGGAGAAAAAGACCAAGAAAAGAATTGTCCTTTGGAAATGGTTTTTACACTTTTCTTATTAAAAATCACTCTTTATCATTTTCTGATGCATTTTCTTCGTTTGATGCACCATTTTTGGAAATAATCCATTAAAGACAACATTGACTCTATTTTACAAAATAAAACTTGGAATTTGGTAGATTTACCACTAGGTGCTAAACCTATTAGTTGTAGATGGATTTTCAAAAGGAATTTTAAACCTGATGGTTCTATTGGTAAATATAAAGGTCATCTGATTGCTAAAAGTTTTACTAAAAATATATACTATTGATTATTTTGATACTTATGCACTTATAACTTTCGTATATTCATATTTTGATTTGTTTAGCTTCTATCCATAATTTATTTATTTAATAAATGGATGTCAAAACTATATTTTTAAATGGTAATTTAAATGAAGAAATTTACATGGTACAACTTGAAGGTTGTGTTTTGCCTGTGTTTGAAAACGAAGTTTATAGATTGCAAAAATCTTTATATAGTATTAAACAAGCTCCTAAACAGTGATATAAGAAATTTGATCGAGATATATTAAGTGAGATTTTCTCTTTCGTTAAAGAGGAGAAAAGTGTTTGCTTCAAAGTTATTAATGGAGAATGTTGTTTGATCGCAGACCAAACTATTAGTTTTACGTCAAAAATTGCAAGTATATGAGTCGTTACTTGTAGTTAAAAACATATATTATTCTACAGAGATTGATGTTAGACACCATACAATTTAGGTTAAGCTTTGTTTAAGAAAAAGATTTCAAAAGATTAAAAACTAGAAATTAAATGAAAATTAATTAAAATAGCAATGAACAACCAAATAAGGCAAAGTGCAGTAATTTGATGGCTAAGGTTTAAAATTAGGAGTTACTTTATCCCTATTTTGCTTTCCCCTTATGTTTTTGGTCTAATTATGCTTGAACCAAGATGGTCTAATGTTCAATTACCCTCTTTTAAGGAATAATTAGCTGACCCTAATTGAATGAATTAGAATTAGTTATGTTATCTCTAGACTTACCAACTTTTCCTAATCCTTCAACAAGATTTTAAGCACTCTTATAAGTGATTTTAAGGAAATAGCTAAGATCTCCTCAATTATTTAGAAAAAACTTGAATATTTATTAGGTCCATTAGGAGCTAACTCTTATTACACTACCCAAATCAAATACCCACACTTACCCTCTCGGTCTATTGTATGATATAAGCATAATAAATATCACAAAACATCCTTCATTGCATCCAAAACAACAAGCGTTCCACAAATAGTTTAAGAACAAGTTCCACAAATAGTTTAAGAACAACTCCTACAAGGTGTTTAGCTACTTATAATTATGAACAATCCAACAAAACCCCTTTTTTCACACTAAAAGTCATAAAGAGAAAAGAATAAAAGCTGTGTAAAGTTAAGAACTCTTTCTCTCCACTCCAAAAAGCTGGAAAACTGTGAATCTTAATGTTTTTTGCCACTTTTCTAAGGTAGATTTTGTGTTTCCCTTCATTGTCTAGCCTCCAAAAGTTATTTTTTTTCTATTTTTGGTTTATGATATGATGGATGAAGGCTCCTAGGGTTTAGAGCTCTTATATATGACAAAGGGAAAGTCAAACCATTTAAAATCTCGCATTTAACTTGACCTTGGTGAGTTTCGCCTGTCACCCTCTTGCTCAAGCACGATCATGAAAGAGAGCTGATCATCTAATAGTTGCTTGATCATGCACAAGCACGATCGTAATAGAGAGCTAGTCATTTGGCAGTTGCACGATAGTGCATGATTGTTCACAATCGTGCACTGCTGTTTGACAATTTCTTGCACTCGTCACTCTTTTGGCCATAACTTCTTCTTAGGACCTACGATTGGCTTAAAATTTGAACTGTAAGCTCCTCACACATTGTCCTTCTTCTCCAATGGATTTCATTATCATCTGAATTCTCTAAGTCTGCCCAGTGGTGTCATTAAATCACCTGTACCACATCCATAGTTGTAAATCTGATACCTGCACAATTTATCAACAAGGTGTATCAATCCATCCTACAAATAGGCTCCAAAATTATCCAAAACACTAGATAATGTAAAAAACAACTAAACACTTCAAAGATCAAGAAAAGATGCAAAATTTTGGACCTGAATTTTTTTTATAAGTTAGAACTATTATATGTGAAATGTTGGAAGTTGAAAGCTGGAAAAATGTAGTTGAAACATGATCATTGAGTATGATTCGGTGTTTTATCCATAACTTTTTCTCTAGTTATTTGAATGAGGTGATTCTTAATTTGGATTAAACTAGAGAAATAGAGCTACATCTTATCTGATAAAATTGACTTCTAATTTAGTCTCTAAGAATTTCAAATTTTGTATGGAAGTTGAGTACAAAATATTGTTTCAGTATAAGAATAGTTCAGAAATGTTTGGGTATAACTTTCAGATTACCAAACTAAATTGAATGATTTTAGTGTCATTGGAAAATTAAGACAATAAGGAACATTTTTCTAGAAAGAAGTATTATCAAATTCCTTCAATTTTCCCATGATCATTAGTCAAGGAGTTAGAAGTATAAGGTGTTAGTTATAAAGACAAAAGGTTAGTAAATATGGAAAGCCGACTTAAATGAGGGGCAAAATAGGAAAGACAACTAAAATGTTGTCTTGAAATAAGAAGAGGAAGAGAGAAGGTGGTGTGAAAAACAAATGAGAAGAGAGAAAACAACATAGAGAAAGAAGAGAAGAAGGAGAAAATCATGGAAGAAGAGAGAGAAGGAAGAAAAGAAGAGGAAATCAAGCTTGTTAAGGTAAGTTCATCTTTTTCTTCTTGCTTTATTAGAGAAATGAGTTGT
>JANZLF010000003.1:12271219-12284408 GCA_026546835.1 Erythroxylum foetidum
TTGAATCTTGAAAGAAACGGTTAATCAGTTGAGTTCTGTAACTAACTCGAACTGACTCTTGCGTCTTCTTTTGAATTATGCGTCTGCTTTTCTCCGTCTATATTTTTGCGTCTTCTTTTCTGCGTCTGTGTTTCTTCGTTTGTGTTTCATTTTGCATCTGCGTCTGCGTCTGCTTTTCATTTTACGTCTTCGTCTGCTTTTACTACTTCTTTGTTATTCATCAAAATCATATATATGTAAAGTCATTTTGACTTAACACTACCCTCTACAGTTTTTTAGTTGGTATCAGAGCAAGGTCATCAATTCAGAACTTGATAGCAAGTTAGTGTAGATCCGAGTTTCATAATTATATCTATAAGAGAAGGAGCATCAATTATCAGTCATCGTTGTTGAACAGTTCCAATTATCCTGCATGGAAATTACGGATAAGAGTCTTTATTTAGGCACAGGGAACAATAGCATGGAACTCGATATTACATGACTGGACACATCTGATGATTACTGACAATAAAGTAGAGACAGTTCTAAAAGTTCCATCTGGATAGGCAAGAGTCGAAGAAGAAAGAGCACTTGGAAACTCATAAACATTGCACGCAATTTTCAGTGTTGTTGATGAAGGACACTTCTTAATGATATCAACGTATGAAGAGGCTAAAGAAGCATGGGATACTTTACAAATTATTCATGAAGGGTCCAAATATGTGATAACATCAAAACTTCAAATATTAGTTGTGATATTTGAAGAACTATAGATAGATAAAAATGAGACTATCGAAGACTTTCATGAAAGATTGTGTGATATATCAAACTAAGCTCATCAACTTGGGAAGAAATACTCTAATATAAAATTGGTCAAAAAGACATTGAGATTATTACCTTCGAGCTTCATTCCGAAAATTGCAGCAATCAAGAAAGCTTATGACATCAATGGTTTGTCGTTGGATAAGGTAATTGGAATTCTGACTAATTTTGAGATGAATTTGTTAAGGGGTAAACAACAAATGAGCAAAGGATTGACACTACAAGCTGAAACAAGAAAAAGGTATGAATGATGTAGAAGATGAATACGACAAGAATGAGGATAAAAAGCTATTAACATGGGAGTTCAGTAAGTGGCTGAAGGGAGTGAAAAAGGACAGACCCAAGTGTAAACAAAAAAGTGGGAACTCATTGAACAATAACTTAAAAACAACAAGCCAAAACTCAAATGGGTGAAAAAAAAAGTGAAGAAAATTCAATGCTATAAGTGTCAAGGCTTCGGGCATACTCAAGCGAAGTGTGCTAACATCTTGTAGAAAAGAAAAGAAAAATCCTATACGAGCACTTGGAGTGATAACAAATCTGGAAGTAAAGAAAAAGTTGTAAATAGTGTTGCGTTAGCCTAGTTACTTGCTTAACAGCAACTGAGAAAAAAGTAACTGAAGACCAAAAAGGGAGTACATTGGAAAATTTTGAGATAAACGCAGACCAATCAACTCAAGGATCGATCTCAGATTATGACAATGATGAAAGTGGTTTAGGTGATAAAAAGGAGAATATTTACGAGACTTACGAATTAATGAATGAAAAATAGGTGAAAACATGTAGGAAGAATGAAAGATTGAAGGAAGAAAACTTCTCTATGAAGAATACTATTCAATATTTGGAGAATAAATTGATGTCAACTTTAGATGAGATTGGTAAAGGTAGACTGAAACTAGTAAGTACCGAAAAGGGATTGAGGATGTTGAATGAAGGTACAAAAAAATTAGAAAGGTTAATGAAAATCAGTAAGGTTAAAGGAGATCTTCAATACATTGGCTACAAAGGTGAATGTTTTAAGTCTAATGACGAGAAAGATGACATATTCAGATCTGTCCAAGAAGAAACTTCAAGGAAGAATCAAAGGTTTGCACCCAGATTTTATTTTTGTGGAGTTATCGGGCACATAAAGTCGAAATGCTACAAGATGTTATAAACGATATTTCAAAGGGATCAAAATCGAAAATCTAAACACTCTCTATTAAATTTTCAGCAGCGGCCTATGGTGCCGAAGCACACTTGGATTAGAAAGGGCCAATTATAGGCACAACGACATTGTAAAGGAAAAAAGAAGAAATTGTTTAGATTCACAGTTAGTTACTGTTTATGAAGAAACTGTTCAAACAGAGGATAAATTAGTTACTTCAGAAGAAGAAACCGATGACAAAGATAATATAATGAGGACTAAGGCCAGGTTTGAATTTTTTCGAGGGGCACAAGGACTGTGTGCTTTACATTTTTGAACTTTTTGTATTGTTTAAAAAAATTGTCTTCTTTAGTTCTTTAGTTTTTATGTTGTCATTGTCGTCCATCTTTTTAATAGTTTGCATTGTAATTTCTATTTGGCTCCACTGGAGACTCTTCAGCTCTTTCATCAATATGGGTCTCTCTCTCAGGGATCACTTTCTCACTACACTGGCAACATTCATCTTTATTTGCTGGAGTTATGAATTTGATCAGTCTTATGAAGATAAAATTGAAGTGAGTAATGATATGTTGACATATGTATTAACTGATGGTAAATTATTATCTTGGCGTGCTTATAATTCTTCCACTAAACCTACTACTGATTTTTATGTTTCTGTATTTGTTGAGATTAATTGCGTTGAAGGCATTCTTCATTTTAAAAATGAATATCATATTTTTTATGGTGAATGTTCCATTTAGGGGAGATTTCAAGGTATATGCGTGACTATTCGTTATACTTTTTGACATCTTTTTATCCCAAGGGGGAGAATGGATTTGTGGTTTATGCTTGACTTGTGCTTGTGTTGTTGAATCTTAAATTGAGGGGGAGTATTGTAGATTCATTATTTATATGTCCAATTATGTTATTTAGGGGGAGCTTAAGAGTTGTGACCAAAATGCAAAAAAGGGGGAGATTGTTAAGATATATAGTATTTTTTATTTAATTTTCACATCTTATTTATTAATTGGACATATAAGATATTAATTAGATAATGACTTGGATTCAAAAAGCGATTGGTGATAATCTTCTAGTTGTGATAGAGTCATATCCTTAATTAATGTGTATCTTGACAAGAAGTATGATGGATTATGTGGGTGATGAAGAGTGGAGTACCGCTGAAATTTTTGCGTGGTGGAAACATTCTTTTTGTTATGGATTTTGTCTTTCACGTTAGTGTTTTTGGGGTGTTAACCGATGACAATCTTTAGTGTTTTTTGTGGTGGTGTGGCTTATTTGTTTGTCTCTTAAGTTTATAATTTATGTCTACTACTGAAAACGTTTGTGTGAGCTGGATTTCTATTGAGTTTCTTGCGTAACGCAAGGTTGTTTGTGTGAGGCCCGCATCTTATCGTGAGTTACTGTTGTTGATAGCAAGCAGAAAAGATCATCTTGAGTGGATGTTGTGTTTTTGTCTTGAGGTTGTTATCGTTGATGTTTTTCTAGTTGCTCTGAACATTGCTCTTTAATTCTTCAACATTAATCTTCTGCTGTAATTGTTGGCCACCCTTAATGATTCATGCTTGAAAGTAAAACAGAAAAATCCCAACAAATAACCACAACAATTTAACTGGTGAACAACTTTCAGGTCGATCTTGGAACGAGTTGAATTTATCAGAAAGTTGTTTCTCTCTATCTCAAGTATTTTCGTTTTTGTTTCCAATTATTTTAATCACTTAAGTTGTTTGCTTAATTGTCTTTATTATTAAACAATGTGTGTAAATTTTCTGTTGAGGTTAGTACGAGACGGTCGTACTATTAAGTGTGAAATTCTTTCACAAGAAGTGAGATTGAGAGATAGTGTCAATGGTTGAGTAATGTCAGCTCAGTAAAGTCTTAAGCAAATCTATTGTACTTCAGTGAAAGTATTAAGTTGGGTGAAGTCCCGCAGATGTAGACAAGGTGTGTCGAATTACGTTACCAAATTTTTGATATTGATATGTTTAATTTCGTATTTATTTTTCTATTTTTGTTTGATACAAAAAAAATTAACAGTTGCTGATACAATTACTTTATATCTAGTAACCGACAAATACAATTATAAGTAACTGCAACAAAACCATACAAGTAACTAAGGTCAAATCGAAGAGTTTGCTAAACTACTACCCTTTACGGTTTTTTAGAATGGAATGTAAATAAATGTAATATTAAAAAACTATTGTTTGGAAGAGATGAAAGAGTTCATAATATAATATAATGAAATGTTGTTTGCAAGAAAGGCTCATAATATAATACATTGAAATGTTGTTTATCATTTTACATTCCATCCTAAACCTCCCAAATCCAAGACAACTTATTTTTACTATTTAAGTTGAAATAAGATGTAATGTAAAACTCTCATTTTCCATCCTATTCCATTCTATGAGATGTAATGTGAAACTCTCAATTTTCATCCTATTTTATTCCATTTCATTACAAACCTTCCTCACAAACGATGAAATAATATTACATTCCATTTCATTCTATTAATAACCACCTAATCAAACATACCTTTAAGATTTTCTTTTCTTTTTAATGAGAGTGTGACTGTCGGAAAGAAAGTCCTGGTAATTTGATTAGGTCATCTATGTAAATTTAAGATAGACTTTTTTTTGTTGTTTCTTACTTTTCATTAAAACCTCTTACAATTTAAAATTTTCTAAAAAAACCTTCATAATTATCTAAAATTTTTGCAAAATTTTTAATTAATTTTTAATATTGATCAACGATGCATATGTTACTTTTTTTGCTCATAAATAATCACTTCAAATGGAGCTGTTTGAAATTAATAAACCATAAAAGTGGCATGTAAAATAGATTAATTTATTAATATATCATATTAATATATTCTTATTTATATTGAAAGCATAAATATATATAATATTACTTTCATATTTGATCTATAATTAGTGATATATTTATTTTAAAAAACCTTGAAAATAATTTAATATTGAATTATACTCTATTGAAATTTTGGTAGAATTTGAAGTCTAAAAGCATTGTTTTTATACTTAAGAAATGATTTATGTTTGATGTTTAATTTAGGGTAAAAGACAATCATGTCATGTATTTTATCATTACTATTTAGATCCTATGCATCTTAAAAATCTAAAAAGCCTTTATGTTTGATAAAAAAAATCAAAATTAATCAACAACAATAATATTCAATAGAAATTCTGCTAAGAAGTGGAGTTTAAGGAAATTTAGTAGTATGCAGCCTTATCCTTAACTATTAAAAAGGTTGTTTCACAATCAATCATTATATTTAATTATATTATTAATCTCAATTATCGTGACAATTTTTATATGTACAACACTTCACATAAATAATTACGTTATAAGTGATAATTGAAAATAACAAAAAGTATGTTTTAGTTATTAATATTATAATTCAAATTTAAATTTGATGTGAACATTTTGCAGTATTTAAATAGACCATTTACATTTTAAAAAACATTTTAATTGACTCTCAAATGAATTGAAACACTAATTTTAGTCCAAATTTCATTAGCCTAAGTTTGTCTACCACTATATATATTGGATTAGGTGGCATTTACTTTATTTTTTTAGGCAAATTGGCCCCAACATTAATTATTGGAGATGAATCATTGAATATGTAAGTTGGGTTACATAAAAGGACGGTTTAATGATGTAACTCTAATTAGTCATTTTTTTTCTATTAGCATACTTGTCTACATGATTTCAACTTGAACTCAGTGATATGTTATTTTAGTTTTTTCTATTCATTTTTCACATAAAAAAAGGTTGGGTGACATATTGGTAGCTTTATGCTGTTCCTAGTCAATAAATTGGATTACGTATCGGATGTGTGTGACATTATCATTGAAGAAGAGACGCTGTAAAAGGAAATACGAATGATCTATGGTAGGTTTTTTAATACGGTTCTTATAATCTAGTCCTTGCTCAAAAGAAATTGTCACTCCAGCAAACAAGATAATGCAATTAATAGTTAAGTCTACTTAGCATGTAGGAACCTCTTCAAATGATCAAAAACTTGATTTTGAATTTTTAATGACAAAAGGATTAAATTTAACCTTCAAATTCTTTTCAATTTTTAATTTGACCTTATGCACATTAAAATGTTAAAATTAAACTTTAAAATAAAAATACATTTTATATTTTAATATTTATCATAATATAATTTAAACTTTAATAATTTGAATTGTTTAATATAAATCTTAATATTTTCAAAATATTAAAAATAAATATTAAATTAAAATTTTGATAAAGTTATTCATCTATTAATTAAATATTATGTGATCACATTACTATTTATTATTTTTTTACAATTTGAAAGTGAAAATGGGCCTCACTATCATTAGAGATGGCCCAGGCCCAGACCGACTCGAGGTTTAACTAGTTTGTTTAGAAGAGTTACACCTCGAGTAGGCCTAGGCCTAGGCAGCTCAGACCTGGAACTAATTAAAAAAATATTATTTTATACTTTTAATTTAAAAAAATTGGTACTTATCCCTACTTATCATAATTTTTCATACTTTTTTTATAATCAAAATGTGATCTTTTTCTACTTTCAACTTCTTACAAGCTCTTGTCTATTCACTTTTTCTACTTTTCCTCTTCTCCTCTCTATTTATGAGTTGTTTATTTTATTGCATCGATAAACGGTCGCCTATCTGCCTTTAGGCTCCTTTTTAGGTCTTCTCTTACTTATCTAAAACCACGATCAACTTCTCTCTTATCACAATGAAAGATAATTCTTGAATACACATGCCTAAATCCATGATAAAATTCTTGGAGTTACATCAACTGCTTCTCTTACTATTAGTATTGTTCACCACTTGCACTCGTTAGTCTCTTTCTCCTTTCTCCCTTAGATTCTCTCCTTTAGCCATGTCAAGGTTCCTTACTCCATCATAGGTTTCTTTTCCTTTTCTTTTTCTAGTAATGTTTTAGGTCATGGGTTTCTAAGGAGTATGATTGTTCTGTAAGTACCTCAATTTGGTGTTTGGCTTATAAATATATGGCTTTATTAATTGGAAAGACTTATTTGAAGCAATTAAATGATAGATTATAATTGTTGAGTTTTTTTCTCCATAATTGTTGGGAATGTAAAAATGTAAATATATTTTTAGACTCCTAATTATTGTAGTATGATCAATTACTGAGATTTTTTCCTTTATTGTACATTATGAATAGTATGTTTCAAAGAAAGTAATGTGAACAGAAGTATTTTCTTTCTTCTTTTTGTCATTTTTGAAGTTGGTATTAGATCATACAAAACCTTTGAAAATGAGTCAAAAACAAACTAAATCATCTGCATCAAAATCTATTCCTATTGTTGTTCAATCTGAAGGAGCTTTTAATGTAGGCATCATTCTTTCTGAACCAAATTATGATGTTTAGTCACAATTGATGGAGATGCATATTGCTAAAGGGGGAACTCTCTTATATCCCTAACAAAACAAAGCCACCTACATAATCTAAAGATGTGTATAAGAAGTGGTATGCTGAAAATCAAAATTTTAAAGATGTATATTGACGTCTATGAGTCTAGAGATTATAAAATGATACTTACAATTACCCATAGCCTATGAATTCTAGAGTGCACTAACAAAAGTCTTTTATGATAGAAGTGATGAATTGTAGTTTTTGTCTTGAACCAAAAGGCATTCATTTCAAAACAAAGTAGGAGACCTCTCTCTAAATACTATGAAAACTTATCTAAAGTAAAAAATTAGATCGTTGGGAGAAAATTGTCGTAAAGGATCCCAAAGATGTTGAGCATACCAAAAGTTGATTGAACGACTAAGGGTGAATATATTCCTAGCAAGTTTAGATGATGATTTTGAATAGTTTCGTGGAGAAATTCTAAGGAATGAATCAATTTAACTTTGAAAGGATGTTATGGATTGATTCGGCAAGAGGCAATATGCATAAAACGTCGAAAGGAGAATCTAAAAACCTTGAAGTTTGTTATGGTGGTTGGAAACAAATCAAAGACAGCGACTGGTGATGAAAATTCTACATATAAATGCACTCATTACAACTAAATTAGGCATACTAAAGATCAATGTTATGAACTTATAGGATATACAGATTGGTGGGACAATAATCAAACACCCTGAAAGAAGAATTCAAAGAGGGCTCCAACTACTGTTATTTCTGAGACCATTGTTGGGGAAGGGTTTTCAACTCTCACTAATATCTTAACTTTGGATTTTGTTTTAGCTGTTCTATCCCTAGATTATAACCTCTTATTTGTTTCTCAATAACAATAGCCTTATCTTGCATTGTAATTTTTTGGCATAAGTTTTGTCTCTTTAAGGACATCCAAACAAAGCAGACGATTAGTTATGATATTCAAAGAGGGAGCTTGTATTATATGGATTTAACGTCAAGTAGTTTAGGTAAGTTATATCAAGTATTCGTCGTGGATGACTTAAAGGTAGAGAAAATTAAAGCTAAACTCTAGTCATGGCATCAAAGCTTAGGCGATTCATCCTTTGAATGTCTCAAAAAATTATTTCCTAATTTGTTTGAAAAAATCAATGTCTCTAGTTTCTATTGTGATGTTCGTGAATTTGCAAAATGTCATCAAAATTTATTTCCATCAGTGACAAATAAAATCCCCTTGCCTTTTATGGTTATTCACTCTAATATATGGGGTCCATCTAAAATTCTAACTTTGGGTGGGGTCTTTAGTTTATTACTTTTATTGATGATTTTACAAGGATGACTTAGTTGTGGTTAATGAAATGCAAATTGAAGTGAATTTATTGTTCCAAAAATTCTATAAGATCATTTAAACTCAGTACAATGCATTCGAGTTCTTCGTTTTGATAATAGTGGAGAATATGAAAGCTTTGCATTGAAACATTATTTGAAAGAACAATGTATTGTTATTCAAATTACTTGCGTGGATACAACCCAATAGAATGGGGTAGCTCAGAGAAAAAATCGATATTTGCTAGAAGTTGTTCATGACTCATTAATTCAAGCTCATATGTCATTAACTTATTGGCGAGAAGCTTTTTCGTCTATTGTAGATTTAATTAATAAAATTCCATCCATATCTATTGAATTTCAAACACCATTTTAAGTCCTCACTAATCTTGTAGCTGCTCCACCAATACCAAATTTGCCTCCTCATGTTTTTGGATGTGTAGCATTTGTGTATATCCATAAACATCAATGCAACAAACTAGCTTTATGAGCCCTACAATGTGTTTTTCTAGGGTATATGACAAACCAAAATGGGTACTGGTGTTATCATCCTACAACTAAACATATGCTTATCATAATGAAAGTAGTCTTTCATGAAGATAGAATGTATTTTTCTAAGTTTGATCTTTAGCGGGAGTACCAAAAGGAAATTCAAACTTTTAATTATGAATTTCAAGGGGAGTAAGAAGGTGACTCTCATTTTTTAGATGGTAGTGATGTTAATGAAGGTGCTAACAATTAGTTAGAAAATGAAGAGCAGTAGGAAGGGGTTATTAAACTAGAGGACCTTGAATAAGAAGGGACTATTGAAACGAAGGTTGTTAGTCCATCAAGTGTAGAAGTTAAGGCTCTCATTAATATACCACACCAATTGTTTACTGAGGATGTTCCTATTTTTGACCTGAGCCACCCAAAAAATAACTACCAACGTGTCTCACTAGAGGTATTCCTAAGCCTACATATGAACCTGAAATTTCAATTAGAGTTAAATATCCCACGGATCATTATATGTCAAATAATAATATGTCAAAATCAAATAAATCATTTATAAATCTTATTTGTTGTAGCTATTCCTAATGGTGTGCAAGAAGTTCTCAACGTTTTGAACTGAAGAGTTGCAATGTATGAGGAATGAACTTTTTACAAAAAAAAGGGAGATTATTGAATGTACAAAAAAAGAGGAGATTATTGAATGTCCATCAGGAAAGAAGCCAACTGGATGTAGAAGGGTTTACATTGTAAAGTAGAATGTAGATGGCAAAGTTGAAAATTTCAAAGAAAGATTGGTGACAAAAAAGGTATATCCAAACTTATGAGATTAATTACACAGATACATTTGCTCTCTTAGCTAAAATCAGTACTGTTAGAGTATTGTTGTCTCTAGCTGCAAACTTAGATTATCCTTTGCAACAATTTGATGTAAAGAATGTCTTTTTATGTGATAACTTGTCTAAAAAAATTTATATGAAGCTTTCACCAAGTTGTATAGTAACAGAAAAGCAGAGTAAAAAGGTTTGTAAAATGAAGAAATCATTGTATGAGCTAAAGTAGTCTCTAAGAGCATGGTTTGAAAGGTTCACCAGGCCTATGATAACTTTCAAATATCATAAAAGCAATTCTAATTATACTTTATTCTTGAAAAGAAGGCAAGGTAAAAATACTACTCTTATTGTATATATGGATGACATGGTGGTGACAAAAGATGATCCAGAAGAGAGGAAGAAACTATAAGAATACTTATATAGAGAATTTGAAATGAAAGATCTTTGTTGCTTAAAATGTTTTCTTAGGATTGACGTTTCTAGATCAAAAAAAGGAATTGTTCTGTAGAAAATATTCGCTAGTCTTATTACAGGAAACTGGTATGTTAACATGTCAACCAATTGATACACCAATTGAGGAAGGCTTGAAATTATGTGTAGAAGTTGACCAAATACCAATTGATAAAGGAAGATATTAAAGGTTTGTAGGAAGGCTAATGTACTTGGCTCACACAAGACCTGACCTTGCTTATGCTTTGAGTACGTTTATTCATAATCCTGGAGAACATCAAATGAGGAAAGTTATGAGAATTTTCAGGTATCTAAAATCTACTCTAGTTAAAGGAATTTTGTTTACTAAAAATACAAATTGAAAATATAGATGTATATGTAGATACTGATTGGGATGGATCAATAAAAGATAGACAATTAACTTCTGGCTACTTCACATTTGTAGGTAGTAACCTGGTCATATGGAGAAGTAAAAAATAAAACATAATCCCTCACTCAAGTGCGAAAGTTTAATTTAGAGGTATAACACTTGGACTTTGTGAAGCTTTATTGCTTAGACTAAAAAAAAACCTTCTGTCTCTCTCCACCATTTTACTCTCTCTCTCTCCCTCTCCCTCTCACTCTCATTCTCTCTTACCCAACCCAACCCTCATCTTCTCCCTCACCCATAAAGAAATCTAGAGACCTTGAACTCCTTATAACTAAGATCTTCAAAGAAATTAAAATACACATATACTTGCATCAAAGGAACACAATGATTGACTATTTGGGTTTGGGATGTCACCTGAAATACTGAGAGGGTTGGTGATGATTCCTATCTCATGGACGATCGATATCAAGTTGAATGCAGCACCATCTCTTTTAAGTCTCACCTCTTTGAGATATGTGTAATCCCAAGATTTAATCTTCCTACTTTCTCTCTACTAATGAGAATATCATTTTCAATGAATTCTGCTTTCAAAACTTTTAATGGGTGATGGGTGTCACTTTCAATGGGTGATGGATATCCAAAACTTTCAATGGGTGATGGCTCAACTAAACAAGGCCATGTGAAATTAATCCACATGCCCTGTTACAACTCCAGAGTTATTTTTAAGTGTTAAATACCATAACCTTCTAGATGTCATACAAGTTAGCAAATTTCCATTTTTTATTGGTAATATGTGATAATATGTGAAATTATTTATATATGAAAATAATGTTAATATAAATAAATAAATTGTTGTTATTTTAAATTTATATTATTATAATTTTTTGAGACAGAGGTTCATGTAAAATTATAAATTATACAGCATAATATATTGTAGGACTATATTGTAATTTTAAAAAAAAATCCAGGAACTATTTATAAATTATAAAATTACCTAAAACAATACTTTATATTGACCAATATCGATACAGTATTGTGCCAAAACTAAATCTAATACCGATACTAATACCGATACGGTATTCATAACATTAAGATTTTGGTTATCCACTAACGCAACCAATTAGTCTATATTGTGATCACAAGTAAGCTGCTTTTGATATAGCTCACAATCCTATCCAACATAATCGAACAAAATATATCAAGGTTGACAGATTCTTCATTAAGGAGAAGTTGGATGGACAAATTCTGGAGTTGCCTAAGATTTGGTCTAAGGATCAGATGGTTGACATTCTTACCAAATTAGTTTTAAATCATATACTCTTACAATTTTTTGACAATTTGGGCGCACATGACCTCTATGCATTAACTTAGGGAGGAGTGTTGAGATTTTTTCTTCACAATTGTTAGAATTGTATGACTCTAAATATGTTCTTAGAATGCTAATTATAGTTGTCTAATTAATCGTTAGGATTTATTCTCTTCTTGTATATTATAACTAGTACGTGTAAGAGAAAATAATATGAACAGATGTACTTTCTTTCTCTTCTTCTTCTCAATATTACAAGCAATTACAAACTTCTGTGCATTTTGTCAAACAAGTTGCGTACAGCCCAACTCTGCCTGTTATCACTGCCACTTTCTCTAAACTTTACAAGGCTCTAGATTTAGCTCTCTAATTGATAATCCGGATTTGGTTTGTGGATTTGATTAATTGGATATCGAAAGCGAAGGCTTTGTTGTCGCGGTCATTGCTCGCTTTTTCTTACCAAAACCAAGCGCATGCGCTGGGAAAATGTTTGAGACAGCCTCTATTTTAACAGTAGATTAATAATGCCATTAAATTTCTCCGACCTTGGACTTTATATTTTGTCAATAGGCCCCTTACCGCATGGACTTCAAAGCTGGTATATAAGACCCACTTTAAATTTTTTACTCTCGACAATGGGGAAAACAGGCACTACTACTTATGTTCTTCCAAAATAATTGTTCCTTTATTTTGAAGTTCTCTTTCTTTATGATCATGTAAGAAAAAATATTTCTTTCTACATGATTTCTCAGGTGGTCTCAAATTGCCTCAGAATTTGTGGAACTCTTGCTTGAAGAAGGAACTTAGAAAAAGAGGCATTTACCCTGTTACTCAAACCACTTTCACGCTGCGTTTGGTTAGTGTCTCTGGTAGCTGGAGTCAGAACAGAACAGAACAGAACAGAATGGAACAGAAATTGGGGACAGAGAGTTGTTTGGTTGATGGTAGACAGAACAGAGCATCTTGTCTCTGTTCCGGGACAAATGTGTTTGGTTGTAGGGGACAGAGACAGAAAATAGTGCAAATGACGAATATGCCCATAGTATTTAATATGATTAGGAAGATGTAAT
>JANZLF010000003.1:12294831-12312593 GCA_026546835.1 Erythroxylum foetidum
GCACATAGTAGTTCAGATGGACTTCGCTACGTCGAGATGTATGAAACTAGTCGAATGATAAAGATGGCCAACGATCTGAAAAAAGTAAACTTCCAGACTAGGAAATTTTATGAAGCACGCATTAAAAAACTTATAGATTAAGGTATCTTTATACTGCAGATGTGAGTATTAGACATGTAAACTATTTTTATCTTATCTGAAAGGAAGTCATTTCATCTTAGTTCTTCTCGCAACTATTGATTATTTCATTACATTTTCATATTATTTTTTATTTAACTGTCATGTTAAATTTTGTCCTGCGTATAAATTCACTGGATACTTTCACTACGCATTTGTGCAGTGCTATCCTGCTAGTAAAACTCAAAACGTGAAGGCTTGATAGCGAAACCAAAGGTTCATCTCCCTCGCGAGATCAAAAAACCCCCTGAAAGGACGCTTTCAAGGTTTTTGTGGTCCTTCCCGTAAGCATGCTTTGTCCTTAACGATACTATTTCCAGTTCCTGGATTAAAATGGACGCAACAGTCGAAAGGGATATATTCTATCGTTCACGACGGCTTAATCAACACCTAACGTTGGACACTGTAGTACTGTCGACATAAAAGTAATTACTTAACTCCTTTTATGCCTTTGAGGACTTACTACATACAAAAATAGATAAAAGGGCCCAAATGCAAGCTTTTTCTTTTAATGCTTCACCTTGAAATACCAAAAATTCAAAGGATTTAATCAAAACCTTCAAACTCAATTCTGACCTTTGCTTTAGCCCTGCTCCTCCTAGTGCGGACAGGAACATTTTGTTAGTATTACATGACTATAATTGAAACTGAAGAAGCTGATCGCACTGTGTTTTACTAATTTTGTACCATTCAGGTCCTCTTTATCCTTGAAAATGTCCCCGTCTCAGAAAAGTAGGTACTCTGGGTTCCACCACCAAGTTGGTGTGCATGTGCTTGTGGGTTCGAGAGCTCAATCCCCTGTCAAAATAGGATCCATGCTTATATTAAAATACCCATATTAAACAAGAAATATCTGAGTAGCATACAGAGAAGATCTTCCCAACTTCATAAATTACATTTACAGAATATGGTCATGAAAAGGAGAGGAAGGTAGATTTGTCAAATGTAACAATAAAATGGCCACAGAAAAAAGCAATATCTACTTGTAGGGTAACATGACCAGACCATCGTGCTCAGCCTAATACAACTGCCATTAAAAAATTCAAACCTATCGAGTTTTACACATAACAAATTGTTAAAAGGATCTAAACCAAAACTCTGAGTTGGGTTTTGGGTTGACTATCAACCCAACTAACCAACTCAAGTACATAGAAAAGGTTTGTAATTGTATGGATTCATCACCTTAGTAACAATGCAATATTCGATGAAATTCTTTTCCTTTTTCACTTGATGTTGTCTAACAAACAGAAAAGAAAGCAAGTAATTCCTGTATTTATTTAATTAGTTCTTGTAGTTTCATATATGTGTTTGAAAACAAAGAAGTACTTTGAAATAAAGAGCAAACATTAAGAGTTGCCTCATATCTCTTTAGAAGTGAAAATTTAAAAACTTGAGTAGCTAAGTAGACCCATAAACCCACTCTACTACACTGCCAACTCACTCACTTTAAGTTAGATGCATTTGTGTGTCTTAAGAATCTGCTAACTGAAATACATAGATTCAACTGAACCCAACATGTATTTTCCCTACATCAACAGTTTTAAAATGTGTAACAATGATAAATAAGTACATACCTGCACTGGTGTAAAAGCCAAGCTTGAAGTCAAGCCTGAGGTCGCACCACTGCTTCCATACTGCTTCTCCTTGAATCTGAAAAACAAGGAATCCATCAATATCTGAGATTGGTTAAAACAATGAAAAGCATTCAGGTAATAACATCATAGAGATTTAAAAGAGCTTCTGACCCCTTAGGTATTCCGCTGCTTCCAGAAACCAAAACAAAGAACTAAAAAGAGCCGAAAATATAAAAAATAAGAGGAAAAGAAAGAAAAACATACTTCTTAGCAACTTTTGCAGCAAGTTTGCTCTGACCAATTGATACACGCAGCTTGCCACTCCCGGCCTGACCAAGCATTCCATAACCTTCACCCAGTCCATCACCTTTGAACAAGAATTATATGCACGTAAGGATCTTTTCTTCAAAATGTTAAAAGTGTAATTAAATAGGCAAAGACCAGTAATAAGTAGTCAATTCATAGCAGTGTCCAAAAGCAATTAATATACTAAAATTAAAGTTAGCAGCTGATAGTATAGAGGATTTTTACCACTAAGCAATTAATCTAACTTAATGTTCATGAAAGTAAATTCATTGAAAAGGGAAATTTTATAACCAAATCAAAATAGATTTACCCAAGGAGCTCTCTTCAGGTACACCAAATTGCATCCTATTAGCAAGCTTCCTCATGTCCGTCAATGCATATCTGAGAAATTTTACATTAGTAGTCAAGAATACAATAATACCATATCAAGCATGTTGTACAAATAAGCATGTTATACAAATCTACCTTTCCTTCATCTTCCTTAGCCGTCGACCACCTCTCTTTTTCTTAGGCTCAGAATCAGGAACTGGAAGTGGTTTAGGTTGCTTTGCAGGAGGAGGCTCTTGCCACTTCTCTATTTTCTTTCGGATTTCTTCCCTAAAGGTTCTTCCTGTGTTTCCTGAGGGATCTCCTCTTGTGCAATCTACTCGAGCTGCAAGGGTAGACTTTGAGGCCAATAGTCGACAAGCACGCATTCGCAGATTAGGTGGTGTTGACTGAAATATCTCGGTTTGCTCAATATAACCTACACGGAATTGACTAGTTGCAGTAGAAAACCCAGCAAGGTTCTTTTTCTTGGCACCAAGAAGTTGAACATTACAGGCAGGCATCTTGGCTAACGATGAGAGGCCACCAGCAGTTCCCATAAGTTTGGCCGCACAAGCACTTCCAACAATAGCAGAAAGATTTGGTGCAATGTACCCCATTCTGCTTTCCACAAAATCCAGGACTTTTTTCTTTGCTGAATCAAGGGCAAGAGCACGATCACAAGCATCAATAGTCTTCTGAAGTACTTCCTCAGGAATTGGCTTTCCACTTGTCGTTGATGCTGTCACTGAAACCACCATAATAATAGCTGAAGGTAAAAGGCCCTCCAAATCAACAAGGGTAAGATCCATCTCATTCCCAATCTTCTTCACCACACGAGCATAATCAATTGGGTGGTGCACTAGTGACTCAAGTTCTGGAAATTTTAACCGGTACTTATCACGGATAAAATTGTGGATAATGATGATTTCATTCTCAATGTCAACTGATAGAGCATTACAGTCCACGATTAACTGGTATTCAGGATCATCTTCCAATACAATCCCCTGAATTGAGATATCAGACCCCTTCTCAAGTCCATCTTCAACTTTCTAGCAATCAAAGCAGACTTAATTACAAGCATGCTATAATTAGCATGGCAATAGAACAAAGCATAAAATCAATCCAAACCAGCAACCCATCCAGTTTATGCAATTATACGTAGGCAATGTAGAATGTGAAAAATAACAGACAGCTACAAGCAGTTATTGTCTCAATGTCTTGTATAGAAATATGAGAAAATAAACATAAGAAAAAGAAAACTAATGTAGGCACAAGTCTAAATGTGCACAAACTGATGAATTAAATGAACAAACCTGCATTATATCATTGTATCTCTGTGTTTTCTGCAATTTTGAGACACTATCCAAGTCATCATAGTTTAATGCTTCAATGTCTGCCATGTCCCCATCAACATCTTCTTCCATATTTGTGGTGTCAACATCTTCTTCCTCCTGAACACGAAAACCATTAAAAAAGTTCATCTTGTTTCCGGAATTGGGAACCAACAAATGCTAAATTTGATTACAACATCATCCTGTAAAAGGGCAGGAAAGAAACGCAAGTACACTACTTACAATAACATCAGCATCATTGTCAGATAACTCGTCAAGGTCTGCAAGAAAGGAATCAGCAAGAGTGGCCTGAAAATATGATCCAAAAGTAGGACTGTTAGTAGAGAAACACAGTAGATTTTCCCTGGGAATCACACAAGAATGATGAACCCATGAGAAACAAATGCAGAAGAAACAAGTATCTAAATGAAAATCAAAATCAAAATCGTAATTCCCGACAGTAAGAACCATTATCAAGAAGTTTTTCACTTGAATGAGATTACAGTATAACAACAGGCGAGTCACTGCTCGTTATAGCTTAAAATATGTTAACGTAAAAGGATGCTGTATTAGTGTAAAATGAAATAACGAACAGAACACGTAAATTACACAAATAGGAAAACCCTCAGGTCTCAAGACACCCACGAACAATGAGAAAGCACCAGAAGAGGCAAAGCTTTAATTTTTTGAACTAATCCTTAACACCCCATGAATATTAAACAATTCATTGCCTAAAGAGCGTAAGAATAGAAAAGGGAACGAGAAAGAAGTAGAAGAAGTCACCATATTTGCCCGGAAATCGAAGCACCGACTCGACAAGTTTGTTCTACAAGCCACAGAGAAAGAGAAGAGTAAGAGAACAGATTAAAGGAAATAACAAAATACAAAGGCAAATTTTCGAATTGGGAAACTTAAAATTGGAAAGATTAGTGGGCACCTCTGCGTCTACCTATAACAAACTGGAATCTGTTAAGCGGAGACGAAGCTTCAGAGCGGAGGTTATGAATTTTACGATAATACAAGACATTGACATTGGGAATTTATTTTTGGGCCACTGAGCCCAAGCATCTTTAAGCCTTTTTGCACACTGGACTTGGACTGTACTTAATTTTGTGGCTTTCAAATCCACCGTAATACGTAAAGCTTGAAATATTAAAAGAGCTGATCTTACTTTAGAGGGAATAAAGCCATACACATGGAGGACAGGGAATACCTGCAACTGATGTGGTCAGTCACCGTTGAGAGGCAAGTTTCAACAACGTGTTCAATGTGGGTGCTTGCATGTCGGCAGACTCTTGTCCTTTAATTATCAGTTTGTTTTTTAAAATAAAATTCAGCCACCTTTTGTGCCACACACGTTTTGATTCTTTTTATATCAAATCTTATTAATATTTAAATAATAGATAAATAATATCAAAGAATATTAATTTTTAAAAAAAAACGAAAAAGTCAAAATTATATGCTTAGGTCATGTTTGATAAATGGGGGATGTGTTATTTTCTCGAGGATTAAAAGATATTCAGTTATTTAATCGTATTAAATCATTGATAATTATGCTTTATAATTAATTGATTAGATTGACAAATTGAGCTCAATCTATTTTTATTGAAAATGCTCTTATAAGAACATTTTACTTTAATAGTTAATAAGAAGTTAATTGACGAAAAGATGACTGTGTCAAAAAATTATTACAAATTACTCAAAATGTCATATTTTATTATTATTATTATTATTTCACTAAACTTCAACTTGATTAATACCGAAAAAGGTAGTATAGCAGTTGTTGCGATAATTATTAGTATTATTATTATTATATGTTATATATTTTTATTAGAGTTTAATATAAAATTTAAATTTTATAAAAATATTTAAAAATATTAAGATATAGCTTTAAGTTATGCATTTATAAATTATTTTATATTAATACTAAACAATTAATTTTATAAAATATTTTTAAATAAATATTTGATTTAGCTAATTTTAGATAGAAATTGTTAAATATGGGTTAATAAAAAATTTAAATTTAATTAGTTGTAAGAAAATAGTTAAAAGTTAAAAAAGAAACACGGCATCTCTTTTTTTTTTTTTACATACCGAAGAAGCAAAACGTTGCTTAAGAAAGGGGTATCACTCGGGCCATCCACCCCTCGACTTTTCGAAAAAGGGTGGACAGTATATGAAGGCCTAATGATAAAGCAAAACCCAGTTTGATGAGTGAGTCGGCCGAAACATTGTTTTCCCGGTAGACATTTGGGATGTTGACGTACTGTATCAGTTTCAGTCCAAGCTTTGGAAATGGCCGAGGCTTTTGATGAGAGGTTGTCCAGCTACGTGTGTCTCTCTCTCATCGTCTCTTCCCGATTCCCACATCCCAAAATGAGGGGATAAGGGGTGACCTGAGCTCGAGAGCTTATGGCTACAACTGATTTGTCTTCTTCATTTGTCCTTGTGTGGTCATGCTTTTTTTTTAATCTGTTTCTTTCGCATCCAATTTCAATGCGGACCTCACACTCCGACTAGTCCCAAGTGAAATTACGACTTCCCCTTGCTAGGTGCTCCCACTCTGATTTTGACTCCAACTCCGACTCCAACTCCGACCAATGAAGAGATGCATCCCTAAATTAAGGGTTCCAATGCACGAATCAGATTCGCACTTGCTCCTTGTTCTTGGGAATTCGGATTAGTTGGAACTCGTGAGCCTATCATTATTCAGTTGCATCCATTATCTGATTTGATTTAAAACAGGTAACTAAACAGATTATTACATGATCTTTTAAGAATTTGAACTTTTAATGCAATCCATAACAATTTGAGAAAGATGTAAGATAAGATCTCTCCCATAAACTCAAAGCATGAAGAGTAGGGTTTAGGTTATCTATTAAATCATCATTTGCTCCTCTCTAAGAGAACGATGAGAGCAGCCCATACCCCAAGGGACTACTACTTGAGAGCCCTATCATTTAATACATAATATAATCCCAATTTAACCCTAAGCCCTAGTAAAATAATCAACTTTGTCGGAGATATTTGTTCGAAGTCTCAAAAGACGCGTCTTTACAAAGCAGATGCATAATATTCTCTAATATAATATTCCCATATTTCTTTTTTTTTTTCCACTCCATTACTGTTTGTTACTGTTTCATTTAACGCTGTATATTTTATCATATCACATAAAGATTTTAAACAATTAAAAGGTTCAGTTTGACATGAATTGCCTGTCCTCAACATTATATAAAGCTTATTACAGGCCCAAAGATAAGTGTGTGCGGCATCTCCCGGCGTCGGTGCCCCATTTTGGTTGGAGTCTTTCAAGGTTCAAGCTTTTCAGGGTTTTGGGTTTGGGAGAGAGGTTTGAGGGTGAAAGGATGTCCATGGCTGAACAGGGTATTGTGTCCGGTGATTTGTCTGTGAAAAGGGCGAGAGACGACGGAGACAACGGAGTTTCAGCGACCACAGAGGCTATGGAGACAGAGAATAGCATCAGCTCGCAGTATATATCAACTGTTATTCCTGGATGGTTCTCTGAGATTAGCCCAATGTGGCCTGGTATTTTTTTTCTCAGATTTTCTTTTCGGCTGTTTAGAGATTGTAAATCCCAGAAACTTTTGAGTTTCCATTACAGAGCTCTTCCTTCTTGAATTTGTTTCTGTTCCTTTTTTGAAGTCGTTTTTGCATTATATTGGAATAAAGATTGTGTTTTTTGTTTATAATTCGTCGCTGGCTCGTCTCATATCTTCTTTAATTTCCTTTTTGTGATGTAACTTTCACCGGTGCAAGTCTCCTGCGTAGTATTTTGTTTCTTTCTTTTTTCTTTTTTCTATATCTAGCATTCGAAACACTCGTAGCTTCTTTATTGTATTCAGAACCATATTCTGCCGTCGACTAACAAAGAATATTAGGGACTTATGGAGAGAAGCTTCCTTCAACGGAGCTCGAAGGATAGTTGGTTACCTTATTGGAAACCAGTGTAGGAAGTCGGCGGAACACATATCCTGACGGCTTTAATTTTTATAAGTTGCTTGAGTGTTCCCTTTATACCCTGTCCACCTTCTTCCCTTTCAAAATCTTCTTTGTTGCACTTATATCTGAGAAAGGGGCTAAATATATCCTTTAAACAGCCGCTAGTATTCTATTATTTATGTTGTATCCTATCTAGTTAAGGATTCACCATATTTAACTTTTCTTTTCTTCACGGCTTACTTGAGCTTTTCTTCAAGTTATAGCTGGTTATCTGAAGCCTGTTGCAAACCAATATTATATACTTGCACATTCGTCTGCACTTTCCAGAGTTTAGAGTTTACTCTTTTTGCTGAAACTTCATGTTTAAAACATGCAGGGGAGGCACATTCTCTCAAGGTAGAGAAGGTCTTGTTCGAAGGGAAGTCTGACTACCAGAAAGTTATGGTCTTTCAGGTAATGAATATACTCGTTTCAGTCTGTAGTTTCCGGTTTCAACTTATAAGTTCATATGGATCCTAAACCGTGTTGTTGGTATCTTGTATGCAGTCAGCAACCTATGGGAAAGTGCTTATCCTGGATGGAGTTATTCAGTTGACAGAGAGAGATGAATGTGCATATCAAGAAATGATTACTCACCTTCCACTGTGCTCAATTCCAAACCCAAAAAAGGTAGTTACCTTGTCCTTTAGAGCCAAGAAAAAGTATGCACGAAGTTCCAAATTTTTACCTGATTAATATAGGCAATAGCTTAGAAACTTGTATTCAAAGTTGGTTCGACCCTGTTCAAATTTGTCTTAATTGTCATAGACTCCATAGTGGTTATGACCAATCATAATGTGACATTGGTCTATTATCACAAATCTGCCTTTTCGTTTCTGGCATGGCATTATGTGCTGTTACTTTACGAATAGTTATCCACCATTTGTGGAATTGTGGCGGAAAAATTCCCTGAAAACATTATATGTCTAATTTGATAGTTCAAAGTCAAACCTTGGGGATTGTGAAATTGATGGAAAAAAACGAATTGTATAACTGACAACTGGAAGACTTAAAATTTGATCAAAATTTTTCCTTTCGATTCCGCATTTCGATTCTATATTCTGTTTCTTTTTCAGGTTTTGGTCATTGGTGGAGGAGATGGAGGAGTCCTCAGGGAAGTTGCCCGGCATTCTTCTGTTGAGCAGATTGATATCTGTGAAATAGATAAGATGGTGGTTGATGTGAGTTGGCTTTCCTGCATTCTGGTCTCCCACTGATTTTTTATGGTCAATTTACCATTGAGTTTATCTATGAATTTTGAGATTTGGGCTTCCTGTGATGGAAAGCTTTGTGTGAACATTTTCAGATCTTCAATAATGTGCATTTACTTGAGTATTCATAATATGAACATTCTAGTTGTGTTTTTTCAGGTTTCAAAGCGATATTTTCCTGAAGTGGCAGTTGGATTTGATGATCCCCGTGTTACTCTTCGGATTGGTGATGGTATGAGCAGCATCTTTCCTATGCTAATTCTTATAAATCTTACCCGTGCATTTACTCACTGTTTGTCATTCTGTAAACATAACAGGGGTAGCATTCTTAAAGGGTGTCCCTGAAGGAACTTACGATGCAGTTATTGTAGATTCATCTGATCCGATCGGTAGTGACACTTGCGCCTCTATGAATGACCTTGGACATTTTCAATGCTCATTTATTAGTGTTAATTTTGTATTATCCTTTTCATTTGGATGGCATTGCTTCCATTTTCTCAGGTCCTGCACAAGAACTTTTTGAAAAACCTTTTTTTGAGTCTGTAGCAAAGGCTCTTCGGCCAGGAGGAGTTGTCTGTACTCAAGCAGAAAGCATATGGCTTCACATGCACATCATTGAGGATATTGTGGCGAATTGCCGCCAGATCTTTAAAGGTTCTGTCAACTATGCATGGACCACTGTTCCAACTTATCCAAGGTTTGTGCTTATCACCAGCCATTTATAACTCAAGACTTTCTCCTCACCCTCTCCTAAGCTTAGCACGTGACCTAAATTGAACGTCATTGCTACAACAAAGGTGCCCCTTTCTGGGCCTTGAATACTTATACGTTGTGGCTTTTTGGTTTATCTACTTTATAATTGGTCTTTTTTGCAATTATGTGTCTTGTTCCAGTGGAGTTATCGGCTTCATGCTTTGCTCCACTGAGGGACCTCCAGTTGATTTCAAGCACCCTGTGACGCCTATAGAAGCTATTGATATCCAGGGACGGCCACTGAAGTTCTACAATTCAGAGGTTTGTCAACTGCTTCCCTTTTGGATTTTCATTTGCAACTTATTTACAGTTAACCACAGATCTTCCCATCTAAAGTGACTTTGCAATGTTGCTAATTTCAGATCCACGCAGCATCTTTCTGCCTGCCATCTTTTGCAAAGAGGGTGATTGATGCAAAAAATAAGTGAGTTTAACTTGAAGAGACTGTGAGGATGCAGGAGTCCTAATGTGGTAGTGGACAACTACGTTAAAGAATGATCCATCTATAAAATAAATTGGAGTCTGAATTTTAAGTTCTTTAGGTTTAATTGGGAAGAGTTGTACCCTGAGTTTCAATTGATTGATTCAGACATTCCCCATATTATCATCAGTTCAGCTATGCAATTTTTTGAAATCTCTGCAATTATTGTTGCTGCTGTTGTTTAACCAAATATCAACCATTTCCTCTGTAAAGGATAATTGCATTATATATATAACGTGAAGAAAACTAGTAAGCATAGAAGCAATTTCACAGAGGAATAAGACAGGAAGCAATTATGCCAATCACAGAAAAGTGCCGCTGGAGCTACTATTCCAAGCCATGGAATTGCCGTTCGTGCACAGCTTCAATATCTCGGGTGGTCACATGTTCATCAACTTTCTTCTCCAACTTATGCCATTTGCAATCATAGAAGTAAATCAAGAAGGCCACCCACTTGATCACATTCACCATGCAAAGCAGCGATATCTGAGCTATGATTCCACTCCCGCTTGCATTGCATCTAGAATATAAGCATGGCAATCTCAGACCAACTCCACAAGCTACGAAAACAAGCATCAGAAAACGTCCCTGTGATTTCCTTCCTTTGCTCAGAAAGTCTGACAGGACAAGTGCTCGAGCTCCGTACACTTTCTCATCTAGCACCGATATCACTATACTCATGTTCCACACAACGCTCCATTCCAAGAACTTCACCAATACTACTGCAGAAGCCACCGCGTAAAATACGGAATAGGGCACACCAAGTTCATTGTTTTCCAAATTAACATAGCAGTTCCCAGGGAACCATATCAATCCTGGCAGAGTGAAAGTGTAGAGAGCAAGGGTGTAGATTGATGTAATGAAACTACCTCTCAGAATATTGCTGTGAATTGGCTTGTGTATCATTTCCTTGAGGGTCATCGGCTTCTCTTTAGTGTACAGTTTCGATGCCAAATCAACAGTTACAAGAACAGTGGAGAATTCGATAAGATGGAGGGGAATCAGATGAAGAAAAAGGAGTTGAATCAACCTATAGATAAAGCTCTCATCTAGTTTAGAAAGATACCCTGGTATTGGCAACCAACGGTGGTACTGGCCCGGAGGCGGCGTTAGGATGTTGTTAGCTTCAACCAGAGTTGCTTGCAGGAAAATTTCATAGTAGATTGAGAAGAAGAAGAGCGGGAGAGAGACGAGTAAGGTGAAGATGAGGAAGTTGATGTTCTGGGTAGAAAGTATTAGAGCTTCTCTGAGGATACCAAAGACTCCAAGGTTGTGCTTCTGCAAGCCAGGATTGTTCTCCAGCTCCATCCTCATACTTGGAAAGCTCACGCTGATGTTCTACGAAATATCTCTCGATCGACAAGTTCTCTGTGGTTTGCATAGCCCATTGCAAGTCACAAATTTGTGCTCGGAATTTTCTGTCCCCGAGCTAGTTGCAAGTTGACCTGGGGCAACTTTCTTTGTCTTTTGTTTAAAGTTGCAAATTTCACTAACATGATACACGTTATTTGCCTTTACTTTTGCTTCGTTGACTTGGTATTCCTTTCCTTTCCTCTCCTCTAGTCAAGAGTGCAAGGGCAACCAAACATGATTGTGTGAATAATGCAACATTCTCATTTTTTAACGAGAAGTCTCAAGTTCGAATCCTGAAAGTGAAAAAATTTATTTGATCAACACTGTATTCAGTGAAAGCGGGAATTAATCTATTAGCATAAAAATGCCTTTTCAAAATTAAAACTCTCTTAAAATATCTTGCGGCTAAAACTCAAAAAAAAAAAAAAAGGTGGAAAGGCCAATCTTTGCACTCTCATGATCGGAAAGTTCCTCAGGGAAAGCTAAAAAAGCAACTTCTCAAAGATAGTTTATCAAAAACGTATTACAAGCACTTAAATCGAATCGAGCAACATTGGACTAATTAATAATATACTTCTAAGTGAAATTTTGATTAAGTAAGTTCAAATTTAAAGTAAATCAATCCAATTGAACTTGAAAATTAGTTGGTTTACAACGCTCTTGACCTCGTATAATTCATTGGCCATGCCCAAATTACAATATCATCTCAACGGGATCATTCATCTAGACAGTATAACACCTACAGATTGCCCACAGCATGACTCTTTATCACACAAGTTGGAGTCCAGAAAGTAAATGGCCATCCCAGAAAGGCCAATCTTTTATCTTTAGTCCTGAACAAGTACCCTATTCTAAGACAGGTTTTGGGGAAGCGTTGGGAAAGTGACGATGCAGGAAACTCCCTAGCTGCTGGTGTCTAGCTTGATGATGCTCTAAGGGCTCAACTGCAATGAACAGTGGTATCCATAGATTCTACTAAGAGTAGAATTCACCCTTTTGCGTCTATGCGTAACCAAATTCAGTGCAAGTCGTTCATAGTCAGTTCCACTTCTATCATGTGTGCAATGGACAACCATTGGAAAATGACAATATTGGTAGGTACATGTAGCAGTGAGCTTTACAACTAGATCCCCGTCCATCGCAAAGGCCTTAACCATCATAAAAGACGTGATCCTAACCACCACCAATTTTACGATTTCTGGGTACTCGCTATCAGTTTAACCAGTACATGACTATCACAGAACCAAACAGAAACATTTTCCTGGGACGATTTCTGTATCCAACTTTGGATGCACATTTAGGACCAGTGACCAGTTGCTCAAAGCAGGTTCCAGACGAGCAACACAGGGTAGACCATAGAAGGAATAGCACCAACACAAATTAGATCAGATGTTTTGCTGGTGCAGTCCAATAAGCATGGACATTGGATACAACCAGGTCCAAGAACACTTGCAATTTCAGTACTATCCGAAGCAACACAAACCAAAGGCTAAGGAATGATGAGCAGAGAAGCAGAGATAGGGAGAACTAAAGAGCTTCACCTTCCGGAAGATCTAGCAGAGATGAAAGATCATAAATAGGATGGAATCTTTGTTGCAGGTAGAATACACCTAAAATAGTGTCACAACCAATTTTCCGAAGATTGGCAATTTTGTAGTGCAAGCAGAACATGCAGAACGAGTGGTAGATGCGCGCGGAGAAGCAGAGATGGACAAACCGTGTTGCTAAGATGCAGTAAAGTGGTGAACAATGCCGTTACCAGACCTCAAAACAAAAGATGTAAATCATTTAGAAAATGTTACCTCAATATAAATACTATTGAAAAAGTTAAAGCATTAGACTTTATGCATAATAAGTTTGCAACTGAAAGTATGAAAGAGACCTCCCAGTTTCAATCTGAAGGCTGCATGCGACCTTAAACAGTGTCCATAGCAGCACCATTTTAGCAGCTGAGAGATGAAATCATCCAAAACCAATTTTCTACAAACCTCAATATCACGACATGAACACCACTACATAAGCCTGCTAATCTCACTATTGATACCATAATTACAGAACAGATATGTCCTCTTATATTGTCCTTTGCTTGTATCACTTTGGCTCCAACCTTAACCTCTGCAATGACAAGCCAGCACATAACTAAGATATTTAGGAAAACATCAAACTCCTTTCTTCACTTCAATTAGAACAATGCATATATTCCAAATTTTAGTATCCAAATCCCCCATATACAAACATGTTATCTAGCAGCATAACTACAACTTCTGCCAAAATATATAGATGGAAAAATCCAGATTACCAATTAGCATAAGGAGAATCACGTCGGCTGTGGCGGTATGGAGGGGACCTGCTGTAGCGACGATCACGGCGAGGTGTTAGACTGCGGCGTCGAGGAGATCTTCTCCTGGACGGACTGTAGCTTCTGCATTTATGAAGTATCAGTGAATAAAAATGCTCTTGATTATCAGTACTAAAAAATGTACATTCTGGATTAGATGACAGTGCCAAGACAATGACAGAAGCCAACTATCCTAGAAATTTTTAACCTCAAGAATCTTAACAAAAGGGTTACAATAAGTGTATTACCATGAACCCAATCTTCAAGTTTATTAGCTGATCCAATTAACAAGTTGATTTTACTCGCAAATGCAGAAACTTTTGGCATTATGGAAAACCCAGCCATATGTCAAAACAGAACATGAAAGGAGCAAGGTGCAGAGAGACAGAGGCAAAGAACTGGGAAGGGTGAGTCCATTACACGCACCTGCGTTCATAATAACCATAACTTGGGCTTCTAACGCGTCTGGGACTTGGGCTTCGATGACGGCCACTTCCCAAGCCTCGTGAACCAATGCGCAAGCGACATTCTCGAGCAAAATGACCAGGTTCACCACACTCATAACACTTCATGTCATCACCATAACCTCGCCGGCCTCCACCTTTGGAGTTGTGAGAAAGTTCTACACGCCATCCATTCTTACCTACATATACACATCTTTAGAGTTATTGTTTATCATGGTAACGGGGTACACTCAGAGGATTATGAGATTATCCACTCATATCAAACATGACAAGTATGAACACCGGACACATTTGACACTGATAAGATAAGAGATAACTAAAAAATCTTCTGACCATCCAATGCATGAATAGCATCAAGAGCATCCCGGCGATCGTCAAACTCAATAAATGCATATCCTGGAGGCCTTCGAGCAACCCAGACACTGCAAGCATTTTCTCAATAGGATCACTCAGAAAGAAACCAAATTAGAAAATTACAAAGCTCTGGAGTAACAACAACATTAAAGCACAAGCAGCCTAAAGCACTTAAATGCTAGTAACACGACAACAGCTACAAGTGAGTATCTAGAAGCAACGCAATTTCAGAAAAAGGAAGAACCTTTGACTGATCTGAAATGGAAATAGTTACTATTACCTGCGAAGAACACCATACATTCTGAATTCATCTTCGAGATCTCTCTCCGTAACACGCGAGTCCAAATTTCCAACGTAAACCCGAGTCATTTTCGCCAGATTTAATCAATCACCAAACTCTAATAACACAACTCAAAACATCAACTCGTGAAACAATTTACAGCAAAAGTCAAGATTCCCTAACCCGAGTAAAAATTTTTAGTTTCAGGAAAACAGAATCCATAAATCGGAAATTAAAGGATAATGATAAAAACTAAACTTCAGGAAAGAGAAACAAATGTTTCTTTTATAAAAAGGTAAACTGATAACGAAACCCTAATTGGAATTAGGGCTTGAAAACAAAATCGGACAGAATCGAGAGTACCAATACAAACAACAAAACAACGTCAGAGAATTGAAAAACAAAGTTTACCTCAATTTAAACGAACTCAACTGGCTTCAGAAACACCTGCAAAAATCAAAGCGAGAGATTCCTGCGGGCCTGTTCTGCAGCCCCCCTCGAATCTTCTATATTTGCGAACAATTTAGTACTGTGCCTGCTGAGCCCAATTCTAAAAGGTGAACTTTGGTAGCTGATTTACCATTTAATAGTATCTACGAATATTTTATAAATATTAATTCTGACAAAATTTTCAAAATATAAGTAAATGTGAATAAAATATTTACTCTTTTATTGAACATCTTTTCATATACATTTAGGTTGAAATAACAATCTCACTCCTAACGTCTCCACTCAAATTAAAGATGAATTTTAATGTTTCAAAGCGGTCAAAATAAATTTAACTTTTGCGAATGTTTAAAATAAATTATAATATTTAAAAAGCATTCAAAATAACTCCTACTTAATGAAACAACCAATAAAATTAGACCTCTTTTAGTTAAATATTGACGTAATATTTTTTATTGACATAGATTTTTTTAAAATTTTACTAAAGTGGGACAATAAAGAGAAGACATTTTCTCATTTAAAATTCCTTTCTAACCTCAAGCTGCTTACTCTCTTGCATCTTTAAAAGAAGATATTCCATTAATCTGGCAATCCTAAACAAAGAATTAATCCTTCCATCTTCAAAATCACTCTTACGAAAGTCTCAGCTAGCCTTATTTTCTTGGATATTTCCAACAAAACAGCTCTATAGCCATACTTGAGGGTTTTGGCATCTAGGACTAGGGCTTTAGGCGGTTCTTTTCCAAGATAAGAAACTTTAGGCAGGGTTTTATGTGGGTTTGAGAAGCTTCCATTTTTTTGCACGAGAAAACTTTTTCAAGAAAACAAATCCAACCTCCCACTTCAAAGCTTCGTAACTAAGCACTCCATAAATGTGGATATTTCTTAATATGTACAAGAGGATATGCCAAGTAGTAAATGATTGTACCCCTTAGACTGTAACACGTAGGATAAAACTTATTACGTAGCCCGGATCGTTTATGAAAGGGTTAAAATGAAGAAAATGAGGAATAATCGATTTCAATTCCGTCTAAACTTCCGAAGTAGTTTTTAAGGTCAAAACGAGCTTTAATCTTCCGGGATCTCTACAGAAAATGTTCACAGACACGCGGTTAACGCTTTTCTACAGTTTTTGTAAGACGTAAGCGTTCTTAACGGGTCAGAGGTTCCGTATGCTTATGAATAATATTAGTAACTAAAGGAAACCTTAACCTTTATATATAACTTCCATATCGAGTTTTTCCATCACAAGCTTGATATGGATTCGATTTATACTAATCGGGATCCAATTTTCTCCCAAACTTTGACCTGTTGATTCCCATTTCATTATCTTTAACTTAACTGATAAGTTATTGAAAATTCAAAAATATAATTAATAGTTGTCCAAATTTATGAAGAAGGATAAAATTGTCCAACTTTCTTCCCCTTAGACAAGTATTAATTACAGCTTTAACTCAAGTTTAAAAAATTGGTTAAGTTATGCTACTATATTGGTACCAAATTTTAGAAATTAAAAACATTTGATCCAAAGGTAATGAAAGTCCAACATTTTGTCCTATAAGGCTTTTAATACAAACAAATATCAAACACATATGTCATGTGTGATACAGGTCCAATATAATTACTAATATCTAATACCTCACTAACATGAATGGGAAAATGGAGTGTGGCAAACTAGAATGATACATGTATAATCTAAAATGTATCATCTTCGCTTGTAGGTCTCGATTTATCCAACTTTATGCTAAACTGTATGTGCCAAATTGCAGTAGAGAAATCTTGTTTTCTCTTGTAAGGTTCTGATCATGCCTATCATACATAATATATATCAAATATATGTAGTGAAAAATAAGATAGAACCTCAAAAACTAGATCTACTCATGCATATAGATATAGAAAACAAAAATATGAAATGTAAGTTGTTTACATACCTTTCCAACGATCTCCTTCTTTTTTTAATCTTCTCTACATTGGGTAATGAGAGTTAGAGAGAAAAGAGTGTTTGTGTGTAAGAAATAATTTCTCTTTCACTTGTATCTTACACAAGATGCACTAAAATTATCCCTATTTTTTAAATTATTTGGCCTTCCATAATTCTCATCACTAATGGAGAGTTATGAGAAGTTAATGATCATAAATAATATGCATTAATGGAAGTTTTGGGAAGTTAATGACCAAATTGGTAGCCAACAAGACTTGTTTCTATATGCAATATTTTTTACCAAGATTGTCGGGACCCGACCCGTAGACCGAACCCCAACTGTTGGATCCGATCCGAGACCCAACTCCATATAACTTACACTTATCTCAAATGTCGGATCCCGGTCTCGGAACCCAACTTTCTTACTTAAAATCGTGAAACCTGAGCGTGCGTATTACTTTGAA
>JANZLF010000003.1:12328867-12339896 GCA_026546835.1 Erythroxylum foetidum
TTCGGGAATGTCCCGGGACTCAAAATTTTAAATTCCGCACCGTGGGCATGTGATGTCCATCCCGGGATTTTCCTACAAATAGTAGATCAACTAGTTGTGCCTACTACTTCGGCTCGAGCTTATACACTGAAAGCTCGTGAGGATCAGGATGCACCGGATGTCATTGCTGGTATTGTTTCTCTCTTTGATTCTGAAATGTATGCATTAATTGATCCTGGATCTACGCACTCATATATCTATGCTGGAGAAATGTTTGATATGAAGATGTCTATAGACCAGTTAGAATATAACATTCATATGACCAATCCTCTGGGCAGCAGTGTGTTGATTAATTAGGTGTTTAGGAATTGTCCTATTATGATTCAAGGAGCTGAGTTTATAACATATTTGATTAAATTGTCATTTCATGAATTTGATTTGATTCCGGGTATGGATTGTTTATCTAAACATCGGGCAGTAATTGACTGCAATGCTAAGACAGTTATGTTTAGGAGACTCAATCAGTCTGAGATAGTATTGCATGGCGTCCGCACTAGTTCCTTAGCTAATGTGGTATCTACTATGCAAGCTAAAAAGCTCCTCAGGAAGGGATGTGAAGCTTATCTAGCTTTTGTGCTTAATTCCCAGAAGGAGGGTAATAAGGATAAACTGCTTGACATTCCTGTAGTGAATGAATTTTCAGATGTATTTCCTGAGGAATTATCAGGACTCCCTCCTGAAAAGAAAGTGGAGTTATCTATCGAAGTCTTATCTGGTACTGTTCCTATATCCAGAGTATCGTATAGAATGACTCCTACTGAGTTGAAGGACTTGAAGGTGCAGTTACAAGAGCTTCTGGATAAGGGGTTTATTAAACCTAGTGTGTCACCGTAGAGAGCACCAGTGTTGTTTGTTAAAAAAAAGGATGACACACTACGGATGTGCATCGATTACAGGCAATTGAATAGAGTCATAGTGAAAAATAAGTATCCATTGCCAAGGATTGAAGACTTATTTAATCAATTGAAAGATGCAAGAGTGTTTTCAAAGATAGATCTACGATCGGGGTATTATCAGCTTCGAGTAAAGGATGCGGATGTACTGAAGATTGCATTTAGGACCCGTTATGGACATTATGAATTTCTAGTAATGCCATTCGGGTTAACTAATGCTCCAACAACATTTATGAATCTGATGAATAGAGTGTTCAGGCCTTATTTGGACCAGTTTTTTGTAGCCCATTTAATATAGAGATATTAATGGACCGACCCATGAATTTAAATTTAGGTATTTTTAATAAGTTGACCTATGGGTTAAATTAGATCATGACCAATCCCTCCATTGGTTGTTATGTCCAGTCAAGAGTTGTTTTGGACATTCTTCAAATATTAGCGTTCATTTTGAACATTTTACAAATGTTAGAATTTATCTTGAACGCTCCAAAATATCGGAGTTCAATTTATATTTTAGTGTAAGTGTTAGGGAGTAAATTATTCTTTTGGCCTGCAAATTTAAGGTACAACAAGTTTAAGAAGTATTTAGAAAATATACAAAGTAAATGTTAAGTATTTGTTGATCTTGGAATTTATATTTAATTTGTCTAACATTTTCATTACAAAAGAGAATTGCTTTCTTTTGGGAAAAAAAAAAGGAAAATGGGACAGCCCGGCATGGGAAGATGTCGATGTCGGGACGCCGCTTCTCAGCTAACATAAAAGGCCAATGGCATAGCATGTGCCCATGGATATTCTTATCATATGTTCATATTTATGGAATAATGTCGAGAGGTGACACATGGGAAGGATTGTTTGGGATATTCTTTTCACTTGACAAGTAATCTTAGATTTTAATGACATACTAATTCATTTATGAAACATTTTAATTAAGATTTATAGATAAGAGTATAAAATATTTCAAATACTCCTTATTAAATTAAATAAATTCTGAAATTACATCACTTAAATATATTTTTAGTATATATTTATATAATTCATATTTTAAAAAAGCCAATCTCATAAAGTTATATCTAATACCAAAGTCACTCTCTAAAGTAGGAGTTCAGATCTTATATCTCAGTCCATTCCTATCCAGCGTTGTCTACCCGAAAACATGATGTGGTTCTGATGTCCAAAATGTAAACAGTAAAGAAGTAACAAAGAAGCAGACGACGCTTCTTTACAAAGAAGCTACTCACCAGCGGTAGGTAAATTGGTAAAGAATTTTTCTGATTTAAGTGAAATTATAATTCGAATTGTTTTTATATATATAGTCGTTTAATATTTAAAATCAGAGTTTTGTTTTTCATAAAAAACCTATCTTATTTGAATAAAAATTAATCTAAAGATAGATATCATGAAAGTATCTTTTTATAATTATCATCTTCTTTAAAAAAATTAAAAATGAAAGACTCTAAGGTCAAGGTTCCATACCATATCTTTAAGAAGAAAATCGAGACACGTTTCTAAATCGAGTGACGTCTATTGCTTGAGAAAAACACAATGAAATAAACCAACTGATATATTTTTGCGACAATTTGTTCACTTTTAAGCTGAAAGTCCGGACGTGGAGAAGTTTTGTTTAGGTTGATGACCCTTTTCGACATTTATTCGGAAATCAGACTAATGAGTGTCCTAAACAAAGAGCAATCCTGCCAAAATTTACCCTGTGTGTTTGCAGTTTTACAGCGTACTGGAAGTCCTGCACGCGACACACACACACAGATGAAGTCAAAGATTGGGTGGCCATTGTTCAACAATAGTTTATGACAAAACACAGAGAAAATGTTTATTATCATTTTCACCAGTCGGTGATCAATTCCTTGTCTTATACCCTGTTTTGTTTGTTTCCGCTGGGCACTGGAGAGCTTCACCTAAAGCCGTGCTCTTTCAAGTCCCTCTTCACCATATAGAAGAGAACTTGTAGATCAGTTCTGGGATTCGAGAAATATTGATAAATAAATCGTAAAGGCGGTGTCTTTGGACGCCAAGCTCGAGCCTTTTTGGGTGGTTTTGTGGGGCTTGTTGAGAATGAATCGGGAAGATAACATTGAAGAGTGCAGTGTGAGATTGACGGGTAGTGTTAGTAGTGGCGGTGGTATCGAAAGAGTAGGAAGTGACTCGAGGTGGGTGGATGGGAGTGAAGTGGATTCGGAGTCACCACCATGGTCTCTTCTTGATGAGAATGATCAGAGAGAAGGATATAGTTCCTACGGATCTGCTAGGAGGAGGCTAGCAAAGAAGCCCAAAAGGGTTGATTCATTTGATGTTGAAGCCATGGAGATTGCTGGTGCTCATCACCAACATCCCAAGGTAATACCAACTAGTTAATCATGAAAAGACACGAGTTTGCTGTCGCATTCAGTTTTCTTTCTTCTTTTTAAATGGACACGCCTCCTTTATGTCATTGAGATATGGAATTAACTATTATGTTACGAGCTAATCATGAATTAACTATAAATCTACGACTGTGCCCACTAAAATCATCCTGATAATGGGATGTGGCGTGTTGTATGGGATTAGCTTTAAGTGACAACTTATTGTTTAGAAGGAAGATACCTAAGTTTGGTCTCACTCGGCATTTCTTACTTAACGTTTGGAGTATTTGACATATAACCGTTTGATTTTGAGAACAGAACTTAGAACTTAAAAGAGTTTAGCTGGGACATTGTGGGGAAGAACACCAATGTTATTTGCTTTACTCTCGACGTCCATAGTTCAGCACAATTTGTCAGACACTTCCTTTTCATCTTTCCCGTATCTTCTTGCAAGGTTAAATCAGTATAGTAAATGGTGGCTTTATCATAATGCTAGAGTATATCAATAAACGTGACCTTAGAACGGGTGTATACAATGTTTAGTAGAACAATTACTAGATTTTTTTTCATCAAGAGAGGGCTTAGTGTGGAGCAGTCGAAACATAAGGAGCGTGTATCATTTGTGAATATGATTGAATCGATTTGTTAAACAGTGTATTTGCATGAGCGACCAATCATTCTTCAAAATCAAGCCAACACATTTTTATTGGAATTACCTTGAGAAAATAATATTTTTGTTTCCAACTGTGAAATTTTCAGCGACTAAATTTGTTACTTTGAAACACCAGGATATCTCCCTTTGGCTCACTCTGGGATTAGCCTTTCAAACACTCGGTGTTGTTTATGGTGATATGGGCACAAGCCCTTTATATGTGTTTGCTGATGTGTTCAGTAAGGTGCCCATCAAGTCAGAAGTTGATGTCTTGGGGGCTTTATCAACAGTCTTATATACAATTGCCTTACTTCCCTTGTCAAAATACATTTTTGTAGTGCTCAAAGCCAATGATAATGGAGAAGGTAATTGTCTTCTTGCTAGATTTTGTATTTTGTCTGTGTTTTCTTTCAAATAATTTTTTAAGCATGTCTTTCTAATGCAAGGATTGCTGGACTGTAGGAGGAACATTTGCTCTTTACTCGTTGATTTGCAGATATGCCAAGGTTAATATGCTGCCAAATCGACAGCCAGCTGACGAACGAATCTCAAGTTTTAGACTTAGATTACCCACTCCAGAGTTGGAAAGGGCTTTAAACATAAAAGAAGCATTGGAAAGAAAATCATTCATGAAAACACTTCTCTTGCTGTTGGTACTGATGGGAACTTCCATGATTATAGGGGATGGCATCCTGACACCAGCAGTATCAGGTATAACCTGTCCGTAATTCATTAGTAGCAAAAATAGCTTATGTTTTAAGATACATTGAACTAAAATGCTCATACTTGTCTTTGACGCTGATCTGTGACTGCAATTCTTTATTCTTTCAGTGATGTCCGCTGTGAGTGGCCTGCAGGGTGAAATACCTGGATTTGGTACAAGTAGGTATTTTTGTTTTTCATTTATTTGTAGATACCATTTATATTGTGGCGAAGAACTGAGGGAGTGAAATACCATTGAAAATTAAAGATTTAAATCTTGTATGACCAGAAGGTTTTTTTTTTGGCTATATTCCCTGGAATGTTATAGCACTAAGGTAACTTTTATGGGTGTGCAAAATTCAGGCCGACTGCTAATGCTACCAATATGGCTCTGTTATATAAATCTTATACCACGACTAATATTCGCTAATTGGCTAATTATCCACTTGTTCATATGCACTATTTTCTATCAAATGTGTTTGAGAAAGTAAAAGAATATCCAGTAGAAGCACTGCTGAACGTATAAAGCTGCAGATTGTACTTCTTTCCCTATAAGCTGATTGATGTCGTTCACAGGTGCTCTTGTTATTGTTTCAATCATCCTCCTTGCGGGTTTATTCAGCATACAACGATTTGGGACAGGGAAAGTGGGTTTCATGTTTGCTCCTATTCTCTGTCTGTGGTTCTTTTCTCTTGGTGCCATTGGAGTTTACAATCTAGTGACTTATGATGTCAGTGTTCTGAGGGCACTCAATCCAGCATACATATATCTTTTCTTCAAGAAGAACAGTGTTAATGCATGGTCGGCTCTCGGCGGATGCGTTTTGTGTATTACTGGTACTCCTTTGTAAAGCTAGATAGGTTATATATACTATTTCATTGAACTATTAATGAAGTTCTTATGAGATATCAATCAGGGTTGCTGAAAGGCCACTATCCAGTGCTTCTTTCTTGAAGTAATGCTTCTTCTCATATGTCCTTCCCTAGAAAAATTCTCTTGAATTGGCCCTTACTGAAAACCTGGTTGAAAGAAGAATAAACATAGAAATGTGCTGCTTTGTGAGCTGGTTCTGAGTAGAGGCATTTTGCATATCACATCGAGTTATTTTAGCTTTTATATATATATATATAAGTTTCCAACTCTTTTGAAGCCTGTATTATAGGACCATTAAGAAAGACCTCTTTAAAGATGAGTTTGTTATTTGTGTTTGTAGGTGCAGAAGCAATGTTTGCTGATCTCGGCCATTTCTCTGTACAAGCCATACAGGTCTGGAAAATAATGCTATTCCTTCTCTGAATAACCACAAGGTGAATGTTCCTCAGCTATATTATATTGCTTGAACAGATTGCTTTCACTTGCTTCGTCTTTCCCTGTCTTCTCTTGGCTTATATGGGCCAGGCAGCATATCTGATGAAGTACCCTGACTCTGCAAGCAGAATTTTCTACAATTCTGTTCCAGGTAACTGTTACGAACATATTGATTGTTAGTATGGTTCATGCTTCCTGCAAAATGCTTCAACCTGTAATTGTGTTTTTATAAAAAGCTCTTTAATGCTTTCAATTGAATAAACAGATAGTCTCTTCTGGCCAGTCTTCGTTATAGCAACCCTTGCTGCAATGATTGCTAGCCAAGCAATGATTTCTGCCACCTTTTCATGTGTTAAGCAAGCCATGGCACTTGGATGCTTCCCACGGCTGAAGATAATTCACACCTCAAAAAGGCGGATGGGTCAAATTTACATTCCTGTGATAAATTATTTCTTGATGATCATGTGCATATTTGTCGTTTCCATCTTCCAAAGCACCACGGATATCTCTAATGCATATGGTTAAGTATTGTATCTTTTGCTGCTTCCATCTTATAAGAGTCTTCTGGAATCGTAAATCATGCAAATTTTTTCTCTCAATTATTTATTCTGTTGATTGTTCAGAAACAATGAAAGGTTGTGGTATAGTTGTACAATAGATATTGTAAGTTACTTATATATCAATTTGCTGCATTTTTTTGTCCTTGGATATTGGTAGCTTTTACTCTATTCTTTATCTCATTCTCTCTCTAGTTTTAAGGTAAATTCTTTATTTTTTCCTTTTACTTTATTGCTGCCTTAGCTTATGTTTTGCTGCTGCCAACTAATTTCCAGTGGCAATGCTGCTGATGTGCAAAAGTCATGGAAAGTGATTCTGTCTTGTTTCTTGTTAACTTGAGGTCCTGTTCATAGGGGGACGAGATTATCTCACGAATTCTCTTATGGCAAATATTCTGACACAATTTATTGTTGTTCTTGTAGGTATAGCTGAAGTTGGTGTAATGATGGTGAGCACCACCTTGGTGACTCTTGTGATGCTTCTTATCTGGCAGACCAACTTGTTTCTGGCTTTGTGTTTTCCGCTTGTGTTTGGCACAGTAGAGCTCATTTACATGTCTGCAGTTCTATCTAAAATCAAAGAGGGCGGTTGGCTTCCACTTGTTTTTGCTACTTGCTTTCTATGTGTGATGTACGTTTGGAATTATGGGAGTGTGCTCAAGTATAAAAGTGAGGTCAGCGAGAAGATATCCATGGATTTTATGCTTGAGCTTGGTTGCAACCTTGGGACTGCACGAGTGCCTGGAATTGGTTTGCTATACAATGAGCTTGTACAGGGCATTCCCTCTATTTTTGGACAGTTTTTACTGAGTCTTCCAGCTATCCACTCTACTATAATATTCGTGTGCATCAAGTATGTTCCTGTTCCTGTGGTTCCTCAAGAAGAGAGATTTCTTTTCCGAAGAGTTTGCCCAAAGGACTACCATATGTTCCGGTGTGTTGCTCGATATGGTTACAAAGATGTAAGGAAGGAAGATCATCGTGCATTCGAGCAACTTTTGGTTGAAAGCCTTGAGAAGTTCTTGCGTAGAGAAGCTCAAGATCTTGCATTGGAGAGTGGCCTTCAGGAAATGGATGGTGGTTCATTGAGGTCAACAGACTCTGGAGCCCCAACTGGTGATGCCTATGACGAGCTTAGGATTCCCTTAATGCATGATGGAAGACTTGAAGAACAGGGAAGTACTTCAGAAGAAGTTCCCTCTACATTGCCATCTAGCATCATGTCCTCAGATGAAGACCCCGGTCTGGAGTATGAACTTGCAGCCCTTAAAGAAGCAATTGATTCAGGATTTACTTATCTACTTGCTCATGGAGACGTCAGGGCAAAGAAGAATTCAATTTTCCTGAAGAAGCTAGTCATCAATTATTTTTATGCCTTCTTGAGAAGAAACTGTAGAGGAGGCACTGCCAGTCTAAAAGTACCTCACATGAATATCTTGCAAGTTGGGATGACATACATGGTCTAAGACTCCAAAGTAGTTTAGCTAGCCGAATCTGTAGGGACATTTTTAGCCACCTATTGAGGCTTCTAGACTGAAAGCATTGTCCTGGGTTGGAGATTTCAATTCTCATGCAACTCCACAACATTATCTTAAAATGATTTCAGTCCTTGGGATGTTGAGGAACAGACATAAAAATGCATGAATAGTTTTCATTTGATATATTTTGTTCTTCTCAGGCATAAATAGCTTAATTTTCGACTCCTTTGTCCTGTAAATTACTGTCAACAAATACAACATAGTCAAAGCTGAGACTAAGACGTAAGAGGGGTTATATTTCAATTTTGAAAGCAACAAACAAGTTACTGGCCGGAGAATGGAGATGAATCATGATGGGGCTTGGACTGGTTGATATAAGAGTTTGGTCCATATTAGCAGCACATCTTTTTCTTATCTTGTTTTCTGGAACCTTTTGCTCTTCCATTCGTCCTTATGCAGTTGTTGGGAGATGCACGTGTGTGGTAGGGAAAGTTGCTGAAGTCCCTGGGGTCGATTCAGGTTGTCGGATATAGCAAAAGCAGTGGCAAAAGGGAACAGCACTAGCAACTCTTCTGTTGCTTATCCCTCAAGACTCTACCTTTGAAGCTGCAATCTGCTACATGACATTGACGCAACACAAGTTGTAGATTTTTTAAGAATTTTCAAATAAAAATTTAATTAACTCACGCAAAAAACTCTTCTAACTTTTAGTCCTTTCTTGGAGATAGGCAATCATATTCATTCCATTGCATGAGGCATGGTCAAAACCTTTACTTCCAACATGAACATAGCCACAGGAAGGTAGAATTGTGCTTACTCACCTTTTCTGTCTTGGTTAAAAGTGGCATGTACAACAGACATGTTAAAGATGATTTACGTTACATTTTCTAAAGGTTCATAGTAATATTTACACCATTTAACGGCAGAAAAGGAATGAGATTGAGAGTAACTTAACGATACAGACTTCATTTGCTGATGTATAGTTTTTCTTTTCTTAAGAAAGAAGGCTAAGGTACGTGGAGATTGGCACCTGGGAAATGAAGGAAAGCAAACTCCTAAGCAGCCGAGGAATTGGCTAAAACAGACTTTTCAGCCACACGTCTGTCACCACTCTTTCGTTGTGGAAGGAAGAGTGACGTGAGGCAGGATAGGGCTGAGCTGCAATGAAAAGGTAAAATAGGGAATACAGGCCTTTGCGTCATCACTTGGGGGACCAGCGTAATTGTTTGGCACGTGTCCTCTGGAGACGTCACAATTCACAAAGATGTTAAGATATGTCTACTTGTCATGCCCACGAGTGTTCATGTTAGGTCATGAGAGTGACTGAGTTGGAGGCAGTGCTGGAATGTGGTGAAGGATCAGGTTCAGGAGGAGCCTTATTTGTTTGTCGCACTTTGATTAATTCAAATACAGCCCTCTAATTGTGTGTGTGTGTGTTATAAAATTAACATATCATGAACTACTAGTTGTTAGTTTTTCAGTTGTTTACTCCACCATAACAATAATTAATTTAGAGCTTGGAGTTTCCTGCAGAAGTTGGCAAATGGGACATAAGTCCTTTCAGGTGTGGGTTGATATACCTGCCTGTATTTTGGATCATTATTTCTCGAGATAATAGCTATTTCTCTTTTCAAAAAAAAAAAAGGTATCTTTAGTCTTAGCATAGTCTATCTTACGATACTAAAAGCAACGTGGTAGTCATTGTTGGTTTGGTATGTGTTTATTACTATGGTCCACTTTGGAGTAGCATTTGACACCAATTACTGGTGTGTTTCTTCCTTGGGATGCACTATAATTGTTGCATTGACTCTTAATTTCATGACAAATTAATCCAATTTTGGTGTTCAATCATACGTTTGATTCCAATCCATCAACAATTCTTTAAAAGGATTGGCTGCGTAGTGACGGGAAGCTCTTTGTTAATGCTTGCATCATTTGTCATGCGGGGGTTGCTTGTTTCTTCAAGTCCTCCATACTCCCAAGCCTCATCTGTTCTGGACAAAATAAGATTGACAAGTCACTGAATCTTTACTCCTTCTGGACTATACAATTCGCAAAAATCAAGACTCTTTCTTAAAATGTTCATATGTGGGGAAGGTGTGAGGGGACCATACTATAAAGAATATATAGCGGTCCAATGGTCCAACTTTTTGGCTTTGGCGTGGCGTGGGAGTTCTATAACCTGCTCAGCACGTAATCAATTTTGTTCTTCAAAAGCCTCTATTTTGACATAGACATATTGCATTTCAAAACACTAGTTGATAGAACTTGCTAATGAATTCTAAGACATGCGACCGAATGATGACTGAACACACTTTCTGCCTACCCAAATTAGCTTTCGTTGTTCCAAAAACTGAGAATTTATGGTTAGTGAAGAACTGTGTCAAGGATTCATCACCTTTCTAAAGAGAATTGGTTCGAAAGTTTGGAATACCCTATAGAATTAGCATAAACGATTGATCAAGTCTAAAGAGGCTAAAAATAATAAACCAAAAAGTCAATCTTAATCCCGTTAAGATCTAACATAGAATGTAGAATATTTCTATATCTGTATTTATTATGTAGAATATTGTATTCTTTTGTATAGTATAGAACAATATTATGAATACCGTACTGAACTCGGTACCGGATAAAATTTTAGTACGGTACTGTACCGGTACCGATTAATACTGGATATCGTTTCGGATAATTTTTTAAATTTATAAAATAAACTCTAAATTTTTTAAAAATTACAAAATAGCTGTATTGTACAGTTGTAGTTTATTTAATTTAGCTTTTTTATATCTTATCCATTTTAGATTATATATATCTTTATTATATTCTAATTATTTCTACATATAATAATTTTCTAAATATAATAATTTATTGTAAAATAATGAAAATAATTCAAATTTTTGTATTTTATCATAATTTTGAATTTTTTTAGAATTGTTATTTTTTCACATTCCATTTCATTTTATATTTAATTAGACATAATCACAAATTTAATTTAATATATAAAATTAATTTGATAAATATTAATAAATGTAATTAAATTTA
>JANZLF010000003.1:12372727-12392343 GCA_026546835.1 Erythroxylum foetidum
CACAACACAAGTTTGACAAGATTAGTCTAATAGATAAAAAGAGTATAATAATAGTAAAGACTGAAAAGTTAAGTCAAAAGAGAAATGAAAGATATTTTTAAGAATTATTAATCAAATTCAAAGCTTGAATATAGAAACAGATGCAATAAAGTTTAGAGATGTTATGGGGAAGCACAGTAAACAGAACAAAATAACTTAGGAAGAAGTAGTTATGTTTGTTTCACCTCACAGTAATGTAGGCACCTCTGTAGATACACTTGACAATTTGAAGCAAAGTACGACCGTCCCTCTTAGATAAGCAACCTTGGAAGCTTTTGATCTTTTAAAAGCACCTCTGCAAGTTTAATAAAGCTAAGGTCTCTTAACAAAAAAAAAGGAAAAGAAAAAGCTAAGGTCTTTCTTATGGTGGGCCACTACATTGGCTCTTCTTTTAGCAAGGATTTGCTTTAACAAGTACCTATTGTGACATAAGGTCAAAGAAAATTACACTGAAAGGAATAATATCATGCTGCAAACGTATTGGTTTAACTATGAGCTTGTTCTATAAAAAGCCACAGGAGTAACACAAAGCAAGTCAAGAACCATAGACATTATAAATATCAAACAACAATATCTTAGTAACTTCACTTGAATTGAATCTCTAATACACCAGTTGTTCGAACTCTTGCATATAGAACATCCTCCTATACATGAAGTGTCAGAAAGATCTATATTTAAGAGCTAAAAAAGAAAAGTCCATTGTATAAACATTTAAAGTCTTTCTTATGGTGGGCCACTATGTTGACTCTTCTTTTAGCAAGGATGTGCTTTAACAAGTACTGCCACTTTAACCTTTTGTTTTATACGGAATCACAAGTCTAAAAAGTAAAGAAAAACCAGCAAGAAAGCCAAACTGTGTGAACTAAATCACCAACATAAGCGTCTGACCAGGAAGAGAAGCGGCGATGGGTAAGATGTGAGAGATTAAGAGACACAGAGAGACGTGAGAGATAGACTTGAGCAGAGCAAACTGTGGCAGTGGGTAATATGAGGCTCGAGAGCGGCGGGGTCTTCCTTTTATTCTACTTTTCATTTTTATTCGACAGACGTGAGAGAGAGACATGAGAGAGGCATTTTACGTGAACCAAGCGGTTTTCTCTTATACCGATTCACAAGTTTTTATCGGTCCGACCGTAAAATCAATGGGTCAACCACTCACAAAAAATAAAGGTTAAACCGGACCATTTTATGCTCCGGGTCACTGATTTTTTGGTCCGACTGACCGGTTCGGTCTGGTTTTTAAAATACTGCTAAAAACACTGCCAAACGAGTCTCATTCACTTCCTGCTGAATAGGGAAAAATCATCTATCTGCATTATATGTAAATGGAATTTTTTAACAGATAAAAGCTAGGTGACATGACAGACTACCTAAACATTATAATTGCAAGTCTTCAGAACTGTACTAGGTCATTTTAGAGAAAGTAAAGGACATGAATGAAATTTAATATTTGAATATTTTGGCAAAGCTTGACTACGACATTCCAGGATTGACATTTTCTTCTTCATAACCTTAAGGAAATTTAAAACAGGTCATTTTCAACCATTCCACTAAAATTTTACATCAAATTTGGTATAAAAGAAAATATTTCAAGAATATTTTTTCACCAAATTTGATGTTACTCCATCTACTTTATGATAATTTTTTACACCAAATTTTTATTTATTTATTTATTTATAAAATTAAAATAAATCATCATTCTTAATTAATTAATATATACTTTATATTAAATTAATATTAGTTAACAAATATAATTAATATTATTGCAACAAATTAATAACATACACATGTATAATATTTTTATTGTACATTTAATCTCTAATCATTTGAATTACCATATCGTTTCCATAAATATTCAATCAATACATTACAAAGTTCATAATGGGCTTCTTTATCTTTAATTTACTTATGTCTAATAAGGAATTTTTGAAATATAATTATATCGTCTCTATTAATATTAATTTCAGGGGTTGGTGTTTCGCTTTAATCTTGTATGAACGCTTGAGTATTATATTCATCTTCAATGATCATATTGTGCATTATAATGCATGCTGACATAATATCATGTAATATAAAATTTTTTCAAAAACATACCGGTCCCTTGATAATTGCAAATCGTGATTAGAAAACTTCAAATATATGTTGGACACCCTTCCTACATGCTTCTTGCATCTTCGCTAATAACTTCTTTTTTGGGCCTTAGGAATCATGAATGGTTTGTACCACGGTAGACCATTTTGGATAAATACATATTTTATTAATGAATTTGTAACACTTATAAATAAGAATTATAAATAAATATTAAAAATAAATTTAATATTATATTCAATATTAGTGTCATTTTAAATGTCTTAATGAGATCTTTGTAATGATATATTTTGTGTTAAGTAATATACATTTTAAATTTAATTACTTAGTAAATTATGTAAATAAATCAAATTGTGAGAAAGACATAAAAGGAATATGTTAAAAAGAAAATAGACAAAGTTGTCTTTTTACAACTTTTTAGTGTATGAATAGTAACACATCAAATTTGGTGTATTACTATTCATTACACCATTTTGGTGTCTTTCTTTGAGTGAATTCATTGCCTTGTTGGAGATGGCCTTGCAGTAATCTCTCTATAGAGAGGGTGTAGGATTATGAGTTTGGTCGCCAATCAGAGAAGCAGAGCCCCTTTATCATAAAGGAAGCCCTAGAAAGAAAGACCAGTTCTATTCACCATAGCCTAGCATGCAATTCCTCTTACACAACCATGAATTACTTACAGAATCGTTACAGGAAAACATAGGGAGCTATCAAATTGATGGTGTTCTTGTCCATTATGGGCTTTGTAAACTAAGATATTTCTGCACATTTTAAAAATTCTTGATTTAAAATAATCATAATGACTATAAAAATCAATAACTTAATGGTTATATAATTCATCATCATCATCACCCAGTTCGAAATCTCGCATTGAAGCAGGGTCTGGGGAGGTCCGATAGTACGTAACTTTACCCCTACATAGTAAAGAGGCTGTTTCCGGTGGACCCACATGCAAATGAGACAATAATAGGAATGATGCAAATAAATAAAATTAAGAAAACGGAATAACAATACAAGCTAAAAAAGGTAGTATGAAAATCAATAAAAGGATAAAAGGAATGAGTTAATAATACAAATAATAACAGTAATAATAACAATAGTGAAAATATTGATAAAAGAGAAGATAATGTTAATAAATAAATAGGAGATTTAAAAAATGCTAATATAATCGATAAAAAAATACTAGTAATAATAAAAATACCAAAAAATATAATAAAGGCTGAGAAATATTAATAAGAATAATAATAAGAAGAAAGATAAACGGGTAGTAATAATATAAAATAATACAAGAACTAATTATTATTAATACTAAAGCAAACAAATTAAAAAAATTTAACAAGCGGCGTAAGAATAAAGATGTCAGACAGAAAGTTTTTACAGCAGGTGGGTGGTAGGAGACAGGGTGCTCCGTCGACTTGTTAGACTGGGATATGTCAATATCAGCTCTCCTTCTACTGGCACATGCTTCGTCGACAGTGACAGCAATACAATATGCGGAACTTCAACTTTCACTCAATGTGCACAAGACCTCCGTCTTCTTCTCCTGAGACAAGTTCGTCAACATCTTCTTCTTTGCGTGTTTTACCAAAACCCACCCTTGTTCTATCTGTAACAAGTTGAAACTGGAAACAACTAACCGCCAAAGCCACAAGATGGAAAACTTTGTCAGAGCAGCTGGAAACAAAGATATCAGCGTCCAGTCTATCGCCCGAAGTCTCTAAAAATCGCAAGGCAACGACCCAAATTTGGAACTTCTAAAAAGAATTTCTTAAATGACTTTTTTTAGGTAAATTTTTTATATCAATTAAGGAGCATATTTTTAGTCATTTTTGTCTTTTTGTTTTACTTATAATGTCCACAATATCCATAAATCCATCTTCATGTTTATCTTGTAAACTTATTTTTTAACTTTTTATATAATTTAATATTTATTTTTGATATTAATTTTATTTATGTTATAGCCCATGTAAAATATTTGGTTATGTATATTTTTATTTATGTTTTATATGATTTAAAATTAAATTATGTTTTTATATATTATTTAATATACTTTAAATAATATTTATACGTATAAAGAAGGAAATAGTCACAAAATCTTTATTAGTATAAACCTAGACGAAAAGAGTCTTAGTTAATTTTATAGGTAGTTTTAAAAAGTTACACATTGCACAATAATTACATGTTTGTGACAGAGACCTGTCGTAGGATAGAGCATTTTGCGCGTGCAGCTTCCGGTGGGAATTTAAAAAGGGCTAAAGGGGTCATAATCTCAGGGGTTTGAAAGGGCACTCCTGTAAATAGGGAAGATAAATGTCTGAAAAGCACGTATCGTTTATCTCAACTTTATCCATTTGCCAGCTAGGATGAGATGCGGACGGTTCGCCCGTCGTGTTCAAGTTTTTTTTTTAAAAAAAATTGTGAATTTTATAATAATTTACTCTCGTACTAGTTTACATTTAATATTTAATTATTATTAAAATGATTGATTGAAACTGAGACAAAGCGTAAACAAATAAAAAACTTGACTAATTTGTATTCCAAGTGGATAAAATTAATTAATAATCATCATAATTATCCACCCACATGTATAAATCGATATTGTTAATTTATGACCATTGATCAAACTACTGTTGGTAGCTCACCTCCCCCAGTTGTCATTTAATCGTACACAGCTCACCTCCATCTTTACTTAATTGCCCATCGGTTTTCCTCTATTTACTACCTAAACAAGCTTAAATTGACGCCCTTGCATACATGCTTTATTCTCTAATTTTCTGGAATTTTATATATCAATTTGCATCGTAGACCATAGCACATATTTATTATACATTAAATTGAGTACATACGAACATTATAACACAAATTTGTACTCTTGCGCCTGCTTGACATTTTGTCACTTGGTTGGGTTGGTCGTACAAGGCTCAAGTCCATGCTTAAAATGATGCATGGGTCGATTAACCCATCTCTTAAAGATTGGCCTAATTCCTATAGGTATTAGTCATATAAATTTATTATCTCATTATAAAAAATGTACGATTTCCAATAACCCTATTTTCTTTACATACAGCCACCAAAACTCTCTCAAAAAATTGACTTGAGTGTCAGAGGGGCCTACTGAAGATTAACCCTCGGTGTGTCTTTATTGTTTTGCAGGAATCTTCGAGCCATAATCAGCTAATCTCATAAATCCAAACAACAGCGCCCAACTCCACCAAAATCCGACAAAACCACCACCAATTAGCAACATGATTTGCCGATTGAAATTAACCCTTGCGCATGCTTTGGAACTTTGGATGAATGATGCCCATTTGGCACAGTTAACTTTTGTATCTTCACGTGCTGCTTTTCCAATTCCATGGCTGCTAGGAGACAAACTTGTTAGCCACTTCCATGGATCTAAAGTTAAGAGCTCTGTCTTATTAAGGCGATTTATTGATTTGTTATCAATGAACAAGATACTGAAAGTGATGTCCTACAAGGCAATATATGATAGTCTAAGAGTCTATCCTTTAGAGGTGTGATCCAATTGTACGCTCATTTGACTTGATTAAGAGAATTTTAATTGAGGGAGGCTGTTGAAGGATTAGTGGAGGATAATGTTATTTAATGAACGTGTGATATAGGCTATTACGCTTATTTAACTACAATTTTACCTTTTAGTTTTACTCAACAAATTATCAAAAAATAAAAGTAAAAACGAAAATTACTTTTTATAAATTTTTTAAAATTGAAAAATAAAAAGAAACTAAAATAAAAATAAAAATAAAGATAATTTTTACTAAATTTTAAAGTAAAAATAAAAATAAAAATAAAGATAATTTGGACATCCTCACTACTACCCAACTTAAGATGACAAATCAGAATTGGCTTCCGTTTTATCTTTTTGGAATATTCCCTTTTTTTTTCTAAACCTACCACTAACAAGATTCATTTAAATTTTTATTAAAACATAAATAAATTATTTAAGATTCAATTTAATCTAAATTAGCAACTTATTATGTATAAATAATTTGAAAAATCAGGATTTAACGAAGTAAGTGTTAAAAAGATGATTAAAATATCAAAAAACTAGAGGAACGGAGTATTACCAAAAACTGAGAAATGAAAGTGCTACCTGTATAATAATAGATTGATACCAAACGTTATTTTTCAAAGCATACCCATACATTTTGTCCTATACTCCCCAAACAAGTATATCCTAAACTATTTAAATTTTTATTAAAACATAAATAAATTATTTAAGATTCAATTTAATCTAAATGTATAAATAATTTGAAAAATCAGGATTTAACGAAGTAAGTGTTAAGAAGATAATTAAAATATCAAAAAATGTGAATTGAACAAGAAAACAAAACAGGCGGGGGCATTTTAGTAAACGGAAGAAGAAAAAGAGCCGGGAACGTGTGACGGCAAAGTAGAAGCAACCATAGTTAAAGAAATGTAACTGGAGTTAAATAGTTGCATCCCCTCTCTCGGAAGGAAAGTCTCGTCCCCTATAAATAAATCACATACGTACACATTCTAAATTCTTCTCCTTCTTCTTCTTCTTCTTTTCTTCCAATTCTCACTATTATTATGGAGAAAAAGCGTCGCTTTTCTCTTCCTTTTTAGTTTTCGGTTTTGATAATCCAACGCAGCCTCCATTTTCTTCCGTCTCCCTCTCTCTCTCTCTCTCTCTCTCTCTCGCGCGCGCTTAAACTTATAAGCGCATACTTCCAGCTGATCTTCACTTTAACGATAATCTCCGCCGGAGTTTCGTCGCTGGTCTCTGAGGTGTGTTCCCTTTGTAGGTAAGTCGTCGAAGTTTCTGTTATTTTCTTCGTTTGCGATCCGCTTACAGTTTGCTTAACGAGTTTCCTTTTTTGGAATTTTGAACTGCTTACTTAAGAAAATGTGTTGGTTTGTTTTCGCAGTCAGAGTCGAGAGAAACATTCTTGGTTTTACATTTGAAAGAGAATAAACGAAAGGAAAAAAAAGGTTAATTTGTGGTTGGTCCGAGTTTTGTTACGTCTCCGTTTGCAGCGCAATGGATTCTATTTTGTTGCTTCATGTGTGTAGAGTGTTTTTGTTGGTTAATCTTTTTATTTACTTTTCTTTTTTCAAGTTTACGGAGACTTGCGTGGAATTTATTCATTCCTAGTCACGCGTGGATAGTTTTCTTTTTCTTTTTGGTTCCGGAACGATAATTTTGTGTGGCGATATGTGATAATAGTGCTTTCATTTTGGCGTAGACGCAAATTAAGTTAAGTTGGTCGTTAAATATAAATGTTTACAAATTTGGGGAAATGATTGTACTTTTTGCTTTGCATGAGGGAGAAGGATCGGCAAGTACTTAAAACAAAATGTAATACTTGTACCATTTCGTAGTGATAGTTTACGGGTTGTCACTCTAGTGATATGAAGTTGTCTCCTTTTGGTGCGGATCATTATCATTTTTAACCATTGTTGTTTTCGTACGTCTTATGAATCTGTATTGATTGATCAAGCGTGTTTGGTTGCTGAGAAGGTGTATTACTATAGTTACTTTTGTGGTTGTGAATATTGTTGATAAACATTATGGATTCTAGTTTTCTTTTTCCTTATTGTTTCTAACTTTATACTTGATGTTGAGTTACTAACTTAAACGTGATGCCCAATTTCCAACATGTGCATATTATTTTTCCTTTAATGTTTTTGTTTTTGTTTTGCAGATTTTCTGCTACCTACGACTAAAAAACTTGTGGTTGGAGGTGTGCACCTCATATGAGTCATGCTGTCAAGTTCGTGTGTCAATTCTTTAGATTTAGCTGGAAATCTCTTTGATATTCCTCAAACCCCAAGATCTCTTCCTAGAGTGATGACTGTTCCAGGAATTATCTCTGATCTGGATAGCTATGCCGGTAATGATGGGGATTCGGAAGTCACTTCATCTACTGTACGTGAGCGGAAAATTGTAGTGGCAAATATGTTACCTTTGCAAGCTAAAAGGGATACAGAAAGTGGGAAATGGCGGTTCACTTGGGATGAGGATTCTCTTTTATTACAACTGAAGGATGGGTTTTCTCCTGAAACTGATGTTATATATGTGGGGTCTTTAAAGGCTGATGTAGAACCTAGCGAACAAGAAGAAGTTTCTCAGAAACTGCTGGAGGATTTCAACTGTGTGCCAGCATTTCTCCCACAGGACCTACAGAAGAAATTTTATCTTGGATTCTGTAAACAGCATTTGTGGCCTCTATTTCATTACATGCTACCAATGTGCCCAGACCATGGTGATCGCTTTGACCGTAATCTTTGGCAGGCCTATGTTTTGGCAAATAAAATATTTGCTGATAAGGTTATGGAAGTAATTAGTCCAGAGGATGATTATGTTTGGATTCACGACTATCATCTTATGGTTCTGCCAACTTTTTTGCGAAAGCATTACAACCGGGTCAAGCTAGGATTTTTCCTCCATAGCCCATTTCCCTCTTCAGAAATATATCGAACTTTGCCTGTCCGGGATGAAATTCTGCGGGGACTTCTGAATTGCGATCTAATTGGTTTTCATACGTTTGATTATGCGCGGCACTTCCTGTCCTGTTGCAGTAGAATGCTAGGCTTGGACTATGAGTCAAAAAGGGGACACATTGGACTTGATTACTTTGGTCGTACAGTGTACATAAAGATACTCCCTGTAGGTATTCACATGGGTCGTCTTGAATCAGTAATGAACCTTCCCTCTACATCTGTTATTACAAAAGAGATTCGCAAACAGTTTGATGGTAAAAAAGTGATTCTTGGAATTGATGATATGGACATATTTAAGGGCATCAGTTTGAAATTGTTGGCAATGGAACAACTCTTGAAGCAGCATTCTGATTTGCGTGGAAAAGTGGTGCTGGTGCAGATAGTGAATCCTGCAAGGGGCTCAGGGAAAGATGTAGACGAAGCAAAGAGGGAGACATATTTAACAGCAAGCAGGATTAATGAAGTTTATGGTTCACCTCTTTACCAGCCAGTGATTCTGATTGATCGTCATGTCCACCGTTACGAGAAGACTGCATATTATGCTGTTGCAGAATGTTGCATTGTGAATGCGGTGAGGGATGGAATGAACTTGGTTCCTTATAAGTATATCATTTGCAGGCAGGGAACCTCTTACGTGGATGAAGCTTTCGGTATAAAATCAGATTCTCCTCGCACTAGCATGCTTGTTGTATCTGAGTTTATTGGCTGCTCACCTTCTTTAAGTGGAGCAATTAGGGTAAATCCTTGGGACATTGATGCTGTGGCTGATGCCTTAAGTTTGGCCATCACTATGCAAGAATCTGAGAAGCAGTTGCGCCATGAGAAGCATTACAGGTATATCAGTACTCATGATGTGGCTTATTGGGCTCGTAGTTTTATGCAAGATTTGGAGAGAGCATGCCAAGATCATTATAACAAAAGGTGCTGGGGAATCGGTTTTGGTCTGGGTTTCAGAGTAATGTCTCTTTCTTGTAGTTTTCGAAGATTATCTGTCAATCACATTGTCTCAGCTTATAAAAGGACAAGTACAAGAGCTATATTTTTGGACTACGATGGCACTGTCATTCCACAATCCTCTATTATCAAAAGCCCCAGCCCTGAAGTTATTTCTGTTCTGAAAACTCTTTCTGAGGATCCAAAGAACACTGTTTTTATTGTAAGTGGTAGAGGGAGAAGTTCCCTGAGTGAGTGGCTTGCCTCATGCGACATGCTTGGAATTGCAGCTGAACATGGGCACTTCATAAGGTAAGCCAGTAATGTGGTTCAAGTTGGTAAGCTTGTAGAGGGAGATGATTAGTAGGGTGATAATGTATAATGCTTTCCTGTGTCTCTTCTCAGGTGGAATAAGACTTCGGAGTGGGAAATCTATCCTCTGGATGTTGATCTTGATTGGAAAAAGATTGTGGAACCTGTGATGAGACTTTATACCGAGGCAACAGATGGCTCCAGTATAGAGATTAAAGAGAGTGCTTTAGTTTGGCACCATCAGGATGCAGACCCTGACTTTGGATCTTGCCAAGCTAAGGAATTGCTTGATCATATTGAAAATGTTCTAGCAAATGAACCAGCTGTTGTTAAGAGGGGTCAGCATATTGTTGAAGTTAAGCCACAGGTAAATCTCCCTTCTGTTACTTCTTCACATTCTTCTTCCTCTCTGTGTGATTGGCTTGTATATCCTGACACAAGCATACTAATGCCTGTATTTTACTAGAGGAAGTATTGACCTTTTTCCCGTGCAAATCAGGGCGTAAGCAAAGGGTTTGTTGCTGAAAGGGTTCTGATGAATATGGCCGAGGAAGGGAAGCTTCCTGATTTTGTTTTATGCATTGGTGATGATAGATCGGATGAGGACATGTTTGAGAGAATATTAAGGACCGTCTCTGGTCCAACTTTACCTGCAGTTCCGGAGATCTTTGCTTGCACAGTTGGACAAAAGCCAAGCAAAGCTAAGTATTACCTTGATGATACTGCTGATGTTGTGCGATTGCTTCAAGGCCTTGCGGCTGTATCTAGACCCAAGCCTGAGTGTCCTGTTCAAGGCCAGGTGTCTTTTGAGAGCGCTGCTTGAGCGAATTGAAGAACTTACCTGCACAGTTTTCTGTGAGCTTCATTTGCTTTGTGGATTTTATGTGCCGAGAGAGAGACCAAGTTATTGTTTACTTAATCTACTGTACAGTGGCAAGTGTACTTTTATTTGGTAGGTTCTGGGATGCTTTGGTTAGGAGATGACGATACAATTTGAGGAAGTTGATGGCCGGCTATGGTTGCTAGTTTATTTGTGTGGTGGATGAAACATGCACTAGCTCCAATAAGACAGCTTCACCGGCAGGGCTATCAGATGTTTGTGGTGGATTTTTCTCTCTTACAATGAGAGGACACATCATAACTTGTATAGGTATACCGCTTTTAACATACAACTTTATTCTGTCGGAGGCACAAATGTATCCATTCTTGACAGCTAAATCAAACATATCCAACGTATCTGAATGTAGATGATTCCGAGGCATTGAAGGACTGGTGAGCAACTCATTGGCATATTACTGTAGTCACATGAGATTGTGTTTTTAAGCAATAGGATTGCATCTCTCTCACTTGCCAACCCTTTAAAGTGATATGAATGTATGAACGTTTCTTTGAAATTTTTGCAAGCTCCAAGCAATTACTTGGGACTGGTAGTACAGGTTGAAGCCCTAATGGGTGTCTAGATCTATACTGAAATGCTGTAAGCAATATGTATGTATGAGTGAATTATTAAATTGTGTTGTTTGGCACAATTCCTGAACAATAGTAGGACATCTATGTATGTCCGTATTTTCCTGGATGTTTTTTTTAACCAGGGAGGAATGTGTGTTATGTTATCTACCCATAAAAAAATTTGCCCATACAATGTGACAACTCTTTCCGCAGAAATTGAGTCAAGACACGTGTGATGTGGATTTCAAGTGGGTGGATTCACTGGATTGGCACATGGGTTGCCAACTTTCTTCTAGCTGGCTCACGATTCACAAGCTGTTGTTAATGTCGTTGGACCGTTACGTCTTGCAAAGGATTAAGATTTGCTTTTTTTTGACCATTTTCGTGTACATTCACGATGCTCGAGGCGCAGAATCCTGAAGCGAGAGAGAGAAAATTGGATAGCTACAAATAATACAACAACGGAAGGTTATGTTTTGAGCAGCAGAAGCAAAGAAAAGGGCATAATGGAAGATGTTACGAGGTCGGATAGCAGAGGTTGAGGTGACAGTGGCGGTTGTTTTTCTTTTGTTTCTTGCCAAGATCAGAATGATGACGAGTAGTAAATGCTTTTAACGTATTGATTGTTGCTTGTTTCTTACCAAGATCAGAATATTGACAACGAGTCAATGCTTTTAACGTACTGTTGCGTGTGTGTGGGGCAGTCTACACTCTACAGGCTTTGTACTATGGCGATGGCCGTTGTACAATTAATTCGTGCCGGCCTGTGGGATCCGTGTGTTTCAGGGATAAATCTGACCTCATCTTTTGAATCATGGATGTCTCTATGTTTCCTAGCTCTTTTTCTATTGACAAAACGATCATGGACTTGTACAATTACATGTGATTCATAGTAAATGTGTACAGTATCTAATTCTATTTATAATATCATGAAGCTAAGCTACTTGTCATATGTTCTGTCCAGGCTCCAAAGACAACGACGAAGATGACAACCACCACGACGATTCAGAAAAAAGTTGATAAAAGCCTATTCGTATACATTGGTATGATATTTCTTAATTAATCAAGATGTCTACAATTTCCTTTTTTTGTGTGAGTTATTTAGAAATAAATTTTCTATTAATTAAAAATAAGACTGTGTATTATTAGATCTTTTTAAGCTGCCGTTTGGAAACTTACGAATTGAATTCATTAACGAATTGAATTCAATTATATTAATGAGATTAGATTGAATTCAACTTACACTATTTAGAACAAACCTAGTAATATTAGAATTAAATTTAGTTACACAGTTTGTAGAATTCAATTATTTCATATGACATTTTTATCCTTGACTAAAAAATAATCTTATTAAATAATAAACATTCACACTAGAGTAAGTTATAAAAATCAATTTCATTATAAATGATATCATCAAAAAAGTGTGAACGGAGAAACTAAAAGACGAATATAAAAAAGAACGATGATCATAGACAAAAAAAACAAAAAAAAGACACTCATAAGTAAAGAAAAGAGAAAACCTGAATATGGTGAAAGGTGTTGATTCTTGAAAAAGGTGTTTCGTTTCTTGACAGGAGAGGTTGTTTGAGGTGAAGAGATACATGATAGGGTTAGATGCTTATTATTGGAAAGATATTTTTAACGTTCAAAAAAATAATTGAAGTCTTAGTTTGTAATTATGCTTTTTTATGTGAATTTAATTTATAAAGGATGATGAGTTCAATTTATGATTGAATTAAACCTATCTCTTTTTTCTGATTTCAAACACTTAAATTGAATTTAATGTTGTAATTGAATTTAATTGGTACCATTTCAAACACATTGTAAATTTTACATTTCGATTAAATTTAGATGTGTACAATTGTACTGGATTTTATTAATAAAAAGGTAAAGCATATGTTAGAATACTATTTAAAAAACTTTATAAATAATTGCAACTGTAAATGTTTTAAATAAACAAATTAATCCAAAGCAAGTGAGCTTTTCAGTAGTACTGTATCAAGATTGTATTTGTATTTAAGAGAAGGAAGGAGGTGGGTGATGTCAAATCACGTGGCATCATTAGCCAACCCATGCATTCATAATATTTAACTGTTTTAATTAATTTAAATACTCATGGGGGGTTCAAACAAACTGCCGAAATTTAGCTGCCACCAACCATTCCATTTCAATTGCTATTTCTAGAGGACCACTCAAATCATATAATGTGCTCCCGTTCACTCATCAATCACATCACATTTGCGTTCTTTTCTTCACCAAACCAACGAGTTTTACTAAAAAACAACGGCAAATTTTAGGATCAGATCAGGTGGTGAGTGAGGGACTCTTTTGATTTAAATAAGGTGTCTCTGTTGTTTAAAATTTGAGGTTAAAATTTTACCTCCTGTAAAAGATCTACTTGACTTAAACAGAAATTAGTTTAGATATAAATGATTTAAAGATGTCTTCCTTTAAGTAGAACTCATCTCAGATACCTTGTAAGGAAAAAAAAAAAACACAGCCGCATTAACGTCGAAGTAGCAGCAGCAGCAAGAACTTGTGTTTACATGTCATATTTTAAGATATAACAAAGCAAAGGCATTTAAAGCGTTAAATCTTATCACGAGGCAAGAATATGAGCTTAACTTAGAGAATAAGTGTGGGTTTGTTTGGTTTTTAACAATTAACATAACACGGAAGGGGCTTGCGATTCTCCTCTCCCCTTTTTTCACACTGCCCCCACTGAGCAGCAGACCAGTGTGTCCTTTTTTCACTCTCTTTTTCCAGCTTCCTTTCCTTCACTTTTCTTTCTCTCACCCTCACCCTCACCCTCACCCTCACCCTCTACATTTCATTTCTAAAAGATCCCATAAACCAATTAGCAGACTCTCTGCTTTCCCTTTCCCTTTTCTTTCTTTTAGTCCTCATTTTGCATCAAAGTTCACTTCTTTTTTGCTTATACGGACAAGGGTTTTTGAGCATATCGTGGCTTGAATCTTTGTTCCTGAGCTTCTGTTTGTGTTCCTCTTCAGAATAGAAGCAATGCGGTTGTCGAGCAAGAGTGTGTTGCTTCTGGGTCTCACTCTTTTGCTGCTTCTTGGGCATGTCTCTTCAGCTCCTTATACCACCTCACCTGCAAGTGAGTGAGTCAGTCAGTGCGTTCCTTTTGTGTAAATAAGCTTGAGAGCAAGTTTTCGTTTTTGATCTGTGTTGATAAAAAGGCCGTGAACAGACTTGTATCGTTATATTGAAGTTTCTTTACTTTCTTATGCAGAGCTTGTGAGTGGGTTTTTCTCCAATGCCGTGTCTGCTTTCATGAAATGGTTATGGTCCCTTAAGGCCACCACCAAAACAGGTTTAGATCTGTCTGCATACTCTTTCTCTGATGTGTTTGGTTTTTGTGTGCAAATATATTGGCGTGAATGTAGTATTTAAGGTTTCTGGTCTGGTGGGATTTGTGTCCACAGCGATTTCTGGTCGTCCGATGATGAAGTTTGAGAGTGGTTATACCGTGGAGACAGTATTTGATGGAAGCAAACTTGGGATCGAGCCTTTCTCTGTGGAGGTGTTGCCTAGTGGGGAGCTTCTAATTTTGGACTCTGTTAACAGTAACATCTACAGGATTTCATCCTCCCTATCAACATGTAGGTGGTTTTCTCTAGTGACGTCTGATGATAAATGTAGTATCTTCTTTTACCAGGACTTTTAATGGCTTGTTGGCTTCAATTACTCAAGTCCGTGCTTAGCTCAGTTTATGCTTCTACTACCCATCCACTGGTCAAAGATTGTTGGAATTTAGTGTGTTGGCGTAAACCTGTTACCTCAGCTTCTTTGCACTGGATTTGTTCATTTACTTGAGTTAATCAAGTTAAAATGGTCTTCAAATTTTCGTTATCTCAACTTCAAATTGCAATTTCCGTAATCCATGGGGATGGACCAAGTCATTCTGCATTATGTTTGATATCTTCTTGGCTCTAGTTGGTTCAATTCGGAGGCATTTTTTATGGAAGTTCTGTTTTGCTTTATCTGTATTTGTAATTATTTTTGCAAAGATTAGAAAGAAAAATCCTAGGGAAAAATACATTTCCCAGTTGACTGTGCAACTGATATTACTCGCAGGGTGGAGCAAATGGTGCTGACACATTAATCCATACGAAATTGTCTTATAACTTTTAGAACTATAAATTCATACACGCTGCAATATAAAAGTATTACAAACCTATTTGAAGCACTTGGGAGACTGGCCTTCCTTAATCAAAACGTAGCTGTATTTTGGAGCCATATCTTTGCTTTTGAATTCCTATCTTAAAATCTGAATGTCCATGTGAAACAAAGCAGGTTGCATTTGCATGATGTCTTACTGCACACTAAATGTAACATTGCAATTTGGTCAATCTTTTTCTTAAAACTTTTGATCATTGAATCTCCATAATTTGTATATTGGCTTTGTCTTACCTGTTCTTTTTTGGGTGGGCCATTGGTGAATCACAGACAGCAGGCCTAAGCTGGTTGCTGGATCTGCTGAAGGATACTCCGGACATGTAGATGGAAAACCCAGAGAGGCAAGGATGAACCATCCTAAGGGCCTTACAGTGGATGACAGAGGAAACATCTATGTTGCAGACACCATGAATATGGCTATCAGAAAAATCAGTGATGCAGGTAAATCCTTATTGGGTGGTGCCTGTAGGTATCACATAGTATCACATAAAGCATCTTCAAGGATCTTTGTAACAACCTTATGTGATCATTAGATTTATCGTTTACAGATTTTTATAGTTTTGTTGACAGTACATTCATTGTAAATCTTTCCATAGGGGTCAAAACCATTGCTGGAGGGAAATGGGGTCGTGGAGGGAGCCATGTAGATGGAGCAAGTGAGGATGCTAAATTTTCCAATGATTTTGACGTGGTTTATATTGGAAGCAGTTGCTCCTTGCTTGTTATAGACAGAGGAAATAAGGCAATTAGAGAGATTCAACTCCATTTTGATGACTGCGCATATCAGTATGGAAGTGGCTTTCCTGTAGGTAAGTTCATCTTTAAAGTTTTTCTTTGTTTGATTCTTTCAACATGACAGGCTTTGGTAACATGTTCTTTCCTTCAGGCATAGCAGTGCTGATTGCAGCTGGGTTTTTTGGTTACATGTTGGCATTGCTGCAACGCAGAGTGGGAACAATTGTTTCTTCGCAGAATGTAAGTGTCACCTATTGGCTTCTGCACTTGATAGCATAGTATTGCATTTTACTTGAACGAAAAAGAAGATTACTCATGAAAATGATCTAGTTTTAGTATGTTTTATCCTTTAATTATTGACTAAGAACTACTCTATACCTTTCTCCCTGTTTTTAGAGTTTTGGTAAATTTTGTTTTCTTTTGGGAATCACGTGCCAGTTGTTTGATCAATTTAAGTTCAATTTGATAAGAAAGTAATTGAGCATAGTTTCCCCACCAAAGAATATATCTAGATTTTAGCCTCGTTGGGTGTGAAACTTGTAACCACTTAACCATCTCATCTTGTCCTTTTGAAGGATCTGGGTGCAATGGCAACCAGCACTACGGCGAGCACATATCAGAAACCTTTCAAATCAGTTAGGCCACCCTTAATCCCAACTGAAGATGAGCAGGAGAAGCAAGAAGAAGGTTTCTTTGGATCTCTTGGCAAGCTTTTCGCCAACACTGGGGCATCTTTCGCAGCAATTATGGGGGGAATAATTCCTGGTTTCAGAAGGAAACCACTGAGCTACCACTACCAAAGCCAACAGCAGCATCCGAAGCACTCAAATGCTTGGCCTCAGCAAGACAGCTATGTGATACCAGATGAAGACGAGCCTCCTTCAATTGAAACCAGAACCCCAACACCAAGAAAGACTTATGCTTTCATGTCAAAGGATGCGGAGAAGATGCATCAGTGGCGGCAAGGTCGAGCCTTTTATAGTGGTTGGGATGGTGACTATCAGCAACATCATCAGCAGAGACAACATCATCAACGATATCAATCTTCCACCCCACAAACATACTACGAACAAAGTTATGAGAAAACCAATGAGATAGTATTTGGGGCAGTTCAGGAGCTGGATGGAAAAGGTGCAGATGTGGTCATGAAGCCTGTTGACAATGGAGATCCCATTTACAATCACCATAATATCCCCTCCCGACGCCGTTCTGTGGGTATCAGAAATCAGTATTAAGCAAGTGCAAGAGAGATTTTGAGGTTATAAACAAAATCCATGGACATTATTAGTCCATAAAACTTTAGGGTATACTTAGTGCTGGAATTAATTGTGATAGAAGGGAGTATTTGTGGGTGACTGGGAGCTGCTTTAGGTGTTCAAAATGGTGCAGCACTATTACCTGGAGCAGGAATTGCCATAAAAGTGTTGTAAGGAAACCCAAAAAAAAAAAAAAATCAGTTTCTGAAATTATGTGGTGTTTCCTTGGTATCTGACAAACTAAACCTTACAAAATCTCCTTCTCAACTTCTTGTTTACTCTTTTTCTCTGATCTTGGTATGCGGAGATGGAACAACCCAGAAGAAGAAAAAGGGGGCAAGAACTACGAAGAACCCTAATTGTTCTGCATTTGCAGTAGCCAACTGCTTACGAAGAAATCTTAGCAGAGTTTCCCTTCAGAGGCTAAAACACAGCGGATGATGTAACTAGTTAGTCATGTGAGTTAAAGTTTAAAAAGAAATTTTAATAATCAATTCATAAATTGAATTTGAGTTCAAAAAATTAAAATTAAAACTTTAAGAGTTAAATATGAATTTATAAAAAAATGAAAATATGGTTCAAATTTATTTCATAAGTATCTTTAAACTGAAAATCTAAAATATGAATCATATTAAATCTTTTAATTTTTGTATTTATTAATTATAGTTCATTTATTCATATCAATAGATAAAGATTATAGTTTTTCACAATGTTCTAAAAATCAGATTGGACATCGAATCAGTTGAAGGAAAGGTTTAAGGTTTAGAGATTCAATCGGTAATGAACTTCTATAAAATCAGCATATAATAAATAAGAAGTAAAATTTATAAGAATAAGTAAAAATAAAATATTTTATTAAAATAAAAATATACCAATGTCTAGTATTATATAATGAATTAATAATAAATAAATATAAGTATAATATAAATATTAAAATAACAATAAAAATTAAAATTGTATTTTTGAAGGAGATTGTGTCTCGTCATCGTCAGAAGCTTCAGATTCTCCAACACTATTTAAAGATTCGTAAACTACGCTTTCATCTAAAGTACTTGCATCAATTTCTTCTACTGCATTAAAATAAATTACAAATTAGTAATGTATAAAATTATTCTCAATTGCAAACTTGCAATACAGTATAATTTTAACTTAAATATGAGCAAAATAAGATATAAATTGATCATCAGTGGATGTTCTTAATTCATTCGTTATGACAAATGCATTGTTTTCATAAATTGTCTTGATAAAACTTTACTCTATTTAAATTTTTGCAGACAAATTTCAATTGTTGCAAATGTTAGAATTCATTTAAATGCCTTAAAATATTAAAAATTAACTTGTAATTTTATGAAATAATAGTTAAATTTGCAACTTTTGCTTATAGAATAAATATTAATCAAGATATAGAGTTTTGCATTAACCAGGTATGCATATTTCCTTCATGTTTATTTATGAGCAATGAATATTTTGTAAAAGTATAATTAAGATTATAACTCAAAGTTTAATATGTTTATGTTTGTAAGTTTCATGAATGTACTTCAAAATGAGTATTGGTGGTAGCGTTGCATGTAATCGAAAGTAAGAGAGATAATAATTTTAAACTCAAATAAAGTATAGAATGTTGAGAAGAAGTATGCGATTGGAGCATTTCGTAGGTGACAATACGATTTATATAATATGTCTAGCAAAATTATAGTAAGGTCACGAGAGATATTTGATATGTAAGAATTTTTTTCCTCATTTATAAGGTCGAGCTTAGTATTTATATTTGAATTATTTATTCAATAATGTATATATATATATATGCTTCAATAGTTTAAATTATTCGTTACAAAATGAGCTTCATAATTATTATAAATTAATCTAATACCATCTGACTATAATTACAATCACTTATCTGGTAAGTAAAAGCTTCATTATTTTTTAATTTTCATTTACTAATTGATAAACACATATTATAACCAGCATTAAAATGATAACTTGGAATATGATTTTTTTATTTTTCATATCTAAATTAATCTAAGTTAAATATAAAAAAATAAAATCAATTATAAATTTCTCATAAAAATTGAAATACTTCTCTAATATTTAAAATTTTTAAAAATTAATTCTTAA
>JANZLF010000003.1:12392443-12406104 GCA_026546835.1 Erythroxylum foetidum
TCTTAATATTAATATTCATTTACAATATAAAATTTAATAATATAGAATTAATAATTTTTATATAATAATAATAAAAAATATTATAATTAAGAATTATTTTACAAAAATTCATATTTAATTTTAAGTTAAAAAAAAGAAAGGTAAATACCAAATACCAGAGTTTAAGACTGCGATATAGAGAGCTGGTTTGTTAGTCCAACTCACAAATGAAATCACAAAACCACCGAGATAAAGCAACTGCTAATGAAATCTAAGGTGTTAAAAATCGGACCTAACCTCCGATAAAAGATTGAATCGTCCAATTTTTATACATAAAAATTGTTAGATAAAATCAAACTAAACCACTGACCAGTTCAAACTTTTTTCGGTCAAGCTGGATAATCCGCTTTTTAAAACCTTGGTTTTTCACCTTTATCTTCTCATGTTTCACCTTTTGTCTAATGATTTAAGTATATTTTTTTATATTCACCACAATGAGTCAAACTGGCTCGTGTGAATTAAACTGTTGACGCCAAGGAGTCTTAAACAGGCAAAATATCAGCAGTCACAATACATTCCTAGCTACTTCATCTCCTCTTCACTAGACCGGAGCTCCCAACCGACGACCCTGAAAGTGAAATAGTTTCAACGGCTGTCTCAGCAAATCCCATTAAGTTTGCCTTTATCATCTTATCAATGCCTCCATTTCCATCCAATTTAACATAACTTCTTTCTTGATCACCTTCTCCATCTTTCAATAGGTCATTCTTTGTGCTTGACTGCTGTATGGGACCATCCAATTCCATCAAATCTTGCAGTTGGTTGAAAACAGGCTGGGACATAGTTACCTCACGGCTATTTACACTAGAATCTAGCAAAGACACAGAATCCTCATACAAAGTTTGATCTTGTACAAGATTGATACTGAACATAAGTAACAAGTGGGACAGGCTTAATTGTACAAGGCTCCTTGGAAGTGCATAAAGTCTACAGCTAGCAACTGCGCTTCTGGTGTCGGAGAAGATTGTCTGCACTAGTTTCACCAAAATGATTAGGTAATGCCTCCATATCTGCCTGAAAGGAAGTACGCTGGACCGATCCTGTCTACAAAGTCGAGTTAGAAATGGTACAATTCATGTTCACCTAGTACAGGATAATGTTCATACAGGAGATACTTACATGAGGGATCACATAAGGACGCACCACAATCCCAATGATCATGCCAATTAAACATGATAGCCCCAGTCCTAGTGCCCAAACTGAAACTGCTCCCAATGCTGTGAAATTATAGCAACATATAGGTCAGGTTGCAAAGTCAAACGTATCATATATTCTGTTTAAGCATTAACATGAGATATTAACCCTTCGCAAGTGTGGCAATTCTGATACAGAATAAATCAACTAAGAACCTCACCAGAATGAGATCCTCTCACACAATCCTCGGGTTTCAGATTAATCTGGCGAACCAGTTGGTTCCCATGATCAGAAACCAATAACACACATTTTTCTGGGATAAATGCCAGCTCAAAATCATTAGAAAAAGATGCAACTTTTCCAGGACCATCCGCCTTCCCCTCCTTAGAGTAATTTCCAGCAATTGTCGTCACACCTAGCATCAAAAGCATCAGGAAAGTAGTTTCCACTTGCAGGAACTATAACTTTAGGGAGAGACATAGCAATAACTTGCCTACAATTTACAAGTAAAGAAGTTCAAAATATAGGGTCAAACAAATAATGTTCATCATATGAAACCCCATCAAGATTAGGCCTCCCATTCCAACCTCACGTAGTCTGACCAATGAATAAAAGTCAAGTTACTAATACCTCAGTCCCCTACAACTGATAAGCTGCACTTCCATGCACAACCTACACAGGCAGATAACACCTATCCGCACAAGTGTTCCTCTTTCTTATTTCTCTCGAAAACTTGGGCACAGTGTACCCATTTGACATGGATCCCACACGGTAGTCCGAATTGTTTCCAAATAAGAACATACAAATAAAATTACGAAGACACATTTGCAAAAAAAAAAAAAAACTACAGCGACCCAAGCACCTGATCCGCTGATCTTTCTAATAACACGGTTGATTTTATCAGCAACATAAACATTCCCTTTAAGATCAACGGCAAAACTCCTTGGCCCATTGAATCGAGCAGAACTCAGTTCCCCATCCAGGTACCCTGCAATTCCATCTCCTGAAAACCGATTAACCGCAGCCTCTGCAGGAAATTGCAAACCAAGCAATCATAGTCACAAAAAAACTCAAATTTAGTCAAGAATATACCTTTTTTTTTATGATACGGTTAAAAAAATTAGACCTTGGGAAATGGGAAACGATACAGTGAAAAAAGCACTGCCGGAAGAATCGAGGATCAAGAGATCAGAAGTTCCAGGCCGAGAAAGGACCTCATGAGGGTTTATCTTAAGTTTGTGACCATCGATCAACGTAGTTACCATGTAGCCTTCTTCCATTACAACCTTAGGCTTAGCTGACACAAGAAATTGTAAGAAAACAAAAATACAAGGTATCAGTATACCTTTTTGTTTTTTTTTTCTGTAATAGTACTAATACACCAAGCTACAAACATCAACCTGTTTCACGGTTGCCTTGATTAAGAGGTAGACTGAGGATGAAAGCGAAGAAAGGTAGGGAATAAAGAAGGGAAGCCATCGGTGACAGGCTGACGATCATGGAGCGGAGAGACTTGAAGACTTAACAACTTTTCTTTTTTACCAAGTTAAATACTGGGTCAGGTGATTTAAATAAAGAATTAATTATGTTATTATTAAATTAAATAAAGCAGTCTGGGAGCTGCTACACTCACCCGTGTGTGACTAAGACTGTGACCGTATCGAATATTTTTGGTGCTTTATTTGTAATTTTTTTTCATATCCATGGGAGGAAAAATAAAATAAAAAGCAGCCCCTACGTTGTTCTCTCTTCTTCCTCTGTCTCTCAGATCTAACTCTCTCTGTTCATTTCTTCGTCTTCTCAGATCTCTTTGTCGAATCTCTATTCCCGGAATCGGGCCAACCCGTTTGGCGATTAGGTTAGGTTTTACGAATTCTTGATCTGATCAGACCTAGAAAGCTGGACCCAATCATGAATCCCTTCTCGTCCGGCACGCGCCTCAGGTCGGTCCAATTCCATCAATTTCTCACTGCCACGCCATTTTCTTGTTAACTTTTGGATGTGAAGATCATCGAATTGGACTGGTTTTTGTGTCTTCTGTTTGGTCAATTCTGGTTTTGGTTGAATTCCGTAGCTTCAGTGGGTTGGGCTTATGATCATTTTCGTGCATTTTGCTTCTGAGTTCTGCTTAATTCGTGAGAGGAGCTGTGTAGTGTCTCTTTCTCTCTCTGGTGAATTCGCTTTTGTTAGTCGCGGTTTTGGATTCGGTATAGGGATTGTGGATTTTGCTCTTAAAGAATTGTCCTGTCTTAATATTGGTGCTTTATGAGGTTAACTAGAAATTAGTAATGTTATTGCATAACGACTAGTCTCTGCCTTATTTTAGCACAAACATCGAACTGATGAGAGTAGATGATGGCAGATGACAATGTCTGGATAAGATCTCTACCGTTTTGTGGCCTATTATTTATGAGATGACTTGCTTAGATAGTTGCATAATAACATCGAGATGCATTTGTTTGTCCAGTGTATGAATGGCCAACGTTTGTAGAAGATCTTAAGTAAGTTGGAATTGTATTAATGAATGTGTATCTTTCTAAAAAGGAATTGGGTAGATCTGTTGGTTCATTTCTTGTATCCGTAGATGGAACATAGAATATTGAACTTTTTCTACTTCATAACATAATATGTCCTTCATGTGGGTGCATTTGTTTGAAATATGGATAGAAATGTTGAATTTTATTGTGTTGAGGGAGCTCTGATACCTCCCTCTGGTGTGGCATTGAAGCGTTGATACCAAACAGCTTTAAAATCTGTACGATGAACTAGCTGTTGGGAAGTTGATACAGTGTGGAGAAAATTCATGTTACCAAATTTGAACTTGCCTATACAGAACCAAGCTACAAATTATGTGCTTCGTCAAGAAATTGCATAAATGAATGTGCACTATGTAATTACCTGTTCAATGCAGGGACATGATTCGGGCAATACGTGCTTGCAAAACTGCTGCAGAGGAACGTGCTGTTGTGAGAAAAGAATGTGCTGCTATTCGTGCTGCTATTAATGAAAATGATCAAGACTATAGGCATCGCAATCTTGCAAAACTCATGTTCATTCACATGCTTGGCTATCCAACACATTTTGGGCAAATGGAGTGCTTGAAACTGATTGCTTCAGCTGGATTTCCAGAGAAGAGGATAGGATATTTGGGCCTTATGTTACTTCTTGATGAGAGACAAGAAGTTCTTATGTTGGTTACAAACTCATTGAAACAGTATCCTTTTTGTAATGTATATTTCATCTTTAGAATGCTCAGAATCCACAAAATTCACTGATGTGCTTCATGTGGTTGAGTGAAAGCTTTTTCATTTTGATATGCTAATCTTAGAGATGAGTAAAATGAAGAATAACGATAAAACAAGGAAATTATCACCCCCTTGTGTAGTGTCCTTAACTTGTTTTAAGAGATCTCAACCACTCTAACCAGTATATTGTGGGACTTGCTCTTTGTGCATTGGGCAATATCTGTTCAGCTGAAATGGCTCGTGATCTTGCTCCGGAAGTAGATCGGTTGCTGCAATTTCGGGATCCAAATATTCGAAAAAAAGTAAGTTTCTTGCCATAATGCCATTGTACTATTTTAGCGACAGATCCCTGAAACTCAACTTTTACCTGTCTATTGTTTATTTTCACTAAAGAGGGGCCAATAGCAAAAACAAGGAATAGTGTACTATTTGATTGATGTTTGCGATTTTTGTATCTTTATGGTGTAATGAGGTTAAAGCCTAACTATAGAAAGACTCTTATGGTGGCTATTGTGCTGAGTCTCTGGTTGAAAAGTGCAAATGGAATACTTATTTTTGCACATCTTGATTTCATTTTTGATTTATAAAATTTCCCATTGTCTTCACATTATTGAAACTTGACAGTTCTGTGTTGAATATAGGCAGCTTTATGCTCCATACGGATAATAAAGAAAGTCCCAGATCTGGCAGAGAATTTCATAAATGCTGCTGCTGCCTTACTTAAAGAAAAGCATCATGGAGTTCTAATAACAGGTGTTCAACTTTGTACAGATTTGTGTAAAATCAGTCCAGAAGCTCTCGAATATTTCAGAAAGGTATCCTTGTGATGTTCCTTTTGAAACAAGGTTTTCTTATGTAGCCATTCAATGCATGCATAATGTTAGTTATGATGGTGTATTTTGGTAATTTTTCTATTCCCCAATGATTACTAACTCCAACATTATTATTGTAGAAATGTACGGATGGTTTGGTCAGAACTCTAAGGGACCTTGCAAATAGTCCTTATTCACCTGAGTATGACATTGCTGGCATCACAGATCCCTTTCTCCATATCAGACTGCTTAAGCTGTTGCGTGTGTTAGGCCAAGGAGATGCTGATGCTAGTGATATTATGAATGACATACTAGCACAGGTTAGTTGGTTTTTGCCTTGGAGATGTAATTGTTTTCTATTTTAAGCAATTATGGTTTATTGGCATGTGTTAATCATTGAATTTCTTATCATTTTCTGTTGAGATAAAGGGATTTACGAGGATGACTAGATATTTTCAATTAGAGGTTGATGACAAACTAAGTACTTATTTTTCTGTGTAAATCTGGGTTTTGAATGGTTGAGTTTTACTTCAAGTGTCTGCAAGTCAGGGGATAGGAGAAAAAAGGTTTCTGGAGATTGATCATATGATGAAAAATGACATTTTTTTTCTTCATATATGACATAGATTCTCACATACTGGGTCTACCTGGAGCTTCTGCTTTTTTTTGGTTGCCTTGTATGTTTTGTGTAGTTTCTTTCTTTCTTTCTTTTTTCTTTTGGGGAGTTGCATGGAATAGATTCTTAGTTTGTGATGGAGTTGGAATGAAGGAGCCGCATAATCACATTTTTGAAATGTTTCTCAAGGACTAACATTACAATTTACTTTAATAAAATAGTATTCCCCTAACAAGATTTTAGAAAGAAAATCTACTGACTTTATAGGATCCACTATGTACTTATCCCCAAAATATATTTCTTGGGTTCTATTTCTCAACTCCTGCCTAGTGCATTGCTTTGTCATCTCCTAATATAATTCATGCCTGCTGTTCCATATGAATGCTTTTTCAAGAGATTAAATGGTCTAAAATTAATCAACTCCGGTCTTTCTTTATTTCCCTCACATTCTTAATAGGTGGCAACAAAAACTGAATCAAACAAAAATTCGGGGAATGCTATTCTATATGAATGTGTTGAGACTATTATGAGCATTGAAGATAATGGTGGCTTACGAGTGCTTGCTATCAATATCTTGGGAAGATTCTTATCAAACCGTGACAACAACATCAGGTAATATCTTTTTTCCAGTTTAGTAGGTTATTTATTTCTGTTTTTTTTTTTAAATAATTACTGTCTGCTTATAAAGTTTCTGAATATGTGAAGTATCTCCTGCACATAAGAATTTTCTTTTGCCTACGCTGCATTTCTTACTTTTTCTTGTCTGTAATTTTGCTCCTTTTTGGTCTACAAGGAGCCAATTGGGCCAATTTTGTGTTATATAATAAAGGGTTAGCACTTCCCATCCTGAAAATACTTATGGTAACCATTCTAGCCGATGAGATTAATTATATTATCCGTGAACGTATTGAGCAATATAATAGGGAAGTAAAGATTGTAAATATCTTACTTTTTCTTGTCTGTAATTTTGCTCCTTTTTGGTCTACAAGGAGCCAATTGAGCCAATTTTGTGTTATATAATAAAAGGTTAGCACCTCCCACCCTGAATCGCTTCCAACTCTGGTGTGGTTTTGAAATTAGGACCTCCTGGTCCTCAGTAGAGTGTCACCACTGGGCTAGTCACTCAACCTTATATAATCTCTCCATTACTAGCCTTCTAGTTCTCCTGCTAATATGCTGTTGTAAATCATTCCTTAATGCATATGCTTTGTGCAATCTCCCGAATCCATGAAATTTTGATTAGATTACAAATGTTAGACAAGTGGTAGTTTTTGTGTGAAATACTGGAATCTCCTCAACTGAAACAAATCCAATATCCAGATATGTTGCACTAAATATGCTGATGAGAGCTCTTTCAGTAGATTCTCAAGCAGTGCAGAGGCATAGGGCGACAATTTTGGAATGTGTAAAGGTATGATTTGGTTGCTCCACTTTTGAACTTCCATGATGTCTGGTTTAAATGAACACCAATTAACACAAGAACCCCCATGTTGGTGTAAAATTTCAGGTATTGTTGCTTGACAGCTGTTCCATGACAACTTTGATTGGAAACCTCTGAATGAAAAGTTTTTGCCTCCATTTGTACTTGTGTTGTTTATGATATTTTCCATTTGTATATTATGCATTCTCTAGCATTTTATTATAAGCTATTGTTGAAATATTTAGCTTCTACTGTGCAAACTTGATAAAGATGTACTTGGATCTTTTTCCTTTCAGGATTCGGATGCTTCGATTAGAAAAAGAGCTCTTGAACTTGTTTACCTTTTAGTGAATGAGAGCAATGTTAAGCCTTTAACGAAAGAGCTAATTGAGTATTTGGAAGTAAGTGATCAAGAATTTAAGGGTGATCTTACTGCCAAAATTTGCTCCATTGTTGAAAAGTAAGTTATGCAGTCCATCAATTAAATATATGACTTGTTTTTGTGCTTTTTGGGTTTGTGATAGTGTTTTTTTTTCTTATCTTAGTAGTATTATTGACACGAATGTATTAGTTCCATACTTTTTGACCCTTCAAATTCTAGAATAATGTAGTGATTGCTAAACAGGAGAACAATTTTTACTTCAACTTTTTAAACCTGGAGTCTATAACAAAATAGTAATGTGATCAAAGAGTAAATTTCAATGGCATTATTCTCTATAGCCATAAATGTTGCATAGGCTTTTTCCTTCTTCATCCTTCGGATGAAGAGGTCCTGGAGTTATGCCACTCATTCAGTAATGTTGATAGAGTAGTGAACATTGTGTGGGTGATATAGTTTTTCTTTTTGATGCTTTAGGTTTGCCCCTGAGAAAATTTGGTACATTGATCAGATGCTCAAGGTCCTTACTGAGGTAACCATCCGAGCATTAAGTATGACATCTGTGCTTGCTTCCATACTGGATGTTAACTATGTTTCTCTCTTTTTCTCTCCCTCCTTTATCTCTTCTTAATGCTACTATTCGAGCTCTAATGATGTATGATTCTCATCATGCGGGTTGCTATGTCTATATATATATACACACACAGTTCTGTTTATTACTGTATCTTTATTCACTCTGTGCATGATATTACTTATTCCAGTCAGCCTAGTGTCTGCTAAATTTAAGCATGATCCTTGCATTGGTAATCATCTTCTCATACTTAGCCTTCTATGATTGTAGAATTCTGGAACGCGAAAACAAAACGATTGAACACAATTTTTTTTTTCACAAATCATTCTGATTTCTTCCTATGGTGTTCTTTTAAACTGTTTCAGTCTTTATTCTCCGGAATATTGCATTGAAAGCAGGATTCCACATCCGTTACTCGTCTTTATTTGAAATCCCAACCTTTTGATTTTAATCCAAAATTGTCTTACGAATGCTTGCTTGATTGTGGAAGAAGATGAATGTGAAAAGAATAGATCCAGTATCTGTGGGATAGATTTCCAAGTGGCTTCTCTTTCCCTGCCTGGAATTGATAAAATTATTGTTATAAATTCTGATGCCATCATAATGCTTAGTAGGCTGGAAGTTACGTAAAAGATGAAGTATGGCATGCCCTCATTGTGGTCATAAGCAATGCTTCTGACCTCCATGGATATACAGTCAGGGGATTGTACAGAGCATTTCAGATGTCAACCGAACAGGTATCCGATGTTTTAAGCTTGATAAGACTAATCATTTTTAAATTGTTATTGCTTTTGTTGTTTTTCATTTTGACCTTTAATCTTGCTTGTCATATATATATTCTCAGGAAAGCCTTGTTCGAGTGGCAGTTTGGTGCATTGGAGAATATGGTGACATGTTGGTGAATAATGTGGGAATGCTTGACATCGAAGAACCTATAACAGTGAGTTCGGTCTTAATGATATAACTACTTAGTAGTGCAGAAAATGGAAATTGTACTTTATTGTGCCAAATACAAGTGACTTAATTTGAAAAGGAGTTCATTATTATGCTAGTTACATTGTAAAACATAAATGTATGAAAGTTCCTGACTCCATAAACCTACAAAGATTTAAGTTTTCCTAAGCAGGTAACAGAGTCTGATGCTGTGGATGTTGTTGAGATTGCTATGAAGCGTCATTCTTCAGATCTCACTACTAAAGCAATGGCTTTGATTGCTCTGTTAAAACTCTCTTCCCGGTTTCCATCTTGTTCAGAGTGAGTTTACATCTTTTGGACTTGTACTAAATTTCTTAACAAGCATATTGTTTGTGGCCCTGTGAACCTTTAAAAGTGGCTGTTAATTCATTATGTCATTGGAGTGACTTAGGTTCTGAACCTGTTACACTTTCAGAGAACCAAGAAAACATATTTTGTCCATAAAAAAGGTTTATATTGATCTATCTGGTTCAACCACAAGCAGAAACTATATCAAAGTGTTTAAGGGTTTATGCAGATAAGTGGCAAAACAATAATTATTCAAGTGAAAGGGAGTGGATAGTTACATTAATGTTTATAGGGAATGGAAAGTTGTGAGCATTTGGTGCATTGAATATCTTTTTAACTTTAACCATTAAAAAGTCAATGTTATTGATCTTTGTGTAACTTTTTAGGAGGGTCAAGGATGTCATCATCCAATACAAAGGAAACCTTGTGCTTGAATTACAGCAAAGATCCCTCGAATTCAGTTCTATTGTTGAGAAGCATCGAAATATTAGGTATGCCATACTATACTCATTATTTCACATGCTTCTTCGTTGTGGAAGTTTCTGGAATTGGGAATCTGATGGCTGAGATTGTGCAGGTCTGCACTTGTTGAAAGGATGCCTGTTTTGGATGAGGCTACTTTTAGTGGAAGGAGAGCTGGCTCTTTACCAGCTGCTGCCTCCACTTCTGGTGGGGCTCCAGTTAATCTTCCAAATGGAGTTGCAAAACCCTCCACAGCTCCTCTTGTAGATCTACTTGATCTGTCAGATGATGCTCCTGCTCCTAGTCCTTCTGGTGGTGATTTTCTTAATGATCTTCTTGGTGTTGATTTATCAGCGCCTTCAACACAAGCAGGTTAGTTTTGAATGGATCAAGTCCTAACTTGGCTTGTTACATGATTTAAACTGTCTGCTCTAGGGTTCTAGGCATCCTTCTGTTTAACTATGATTTTACTATGAGAAGGTCACGACAGAATTATGATGTGATTTGGCTTTATATTGCTGTTTGACCCATTTTCACAACCATAGCAGGCATGGCCTACAAGGGGTTTCAATTTTTTGAAATTTTAGTCAACCCTGAGTATTTAGCTGGTTGAAGCCCTCTCATCCTGACAGTGGCATGTGACAATTATGAATATATTAGCAAGCACAAAGCCAGGCAGCTAATAAATTTATAGGCATGAAAAGGATATCATACTCAACTGCCCACTTAAGTCCCTGGGACTCTTTGCTAGGATAATCTGAATATCCCTTCAAAAGTTGTCTGTTTTTCCAGCCCTATGTCCCGAGATAGACTACTAGTTAACATTCTTACATGTGTTTAGACTGCTACTCCCCTAATATTCCAGACTTTTTAATATTACAATCATTTAGTTTCCCCCCTCCTTCCCTGTAGGTGTTTTTTCAACTAAACACCCCATGTTAACCGACAAATTTGATTAGGACCTGCAGATAAGTGTGCCCTGTTTCTTCTCTTATTCCAAGCAGTTCTCAGCCTGTTTCTTCATTTTCTTAGTTTGTCTGTTTCAACCAATTTCTAAGTTAACCGCTATAGTCTTCTCTGACTTTCCAAGTACACCATTCTTACTTCTGGTTTATGTCAAACATAATATTGGTTCCGATTTATACAATCTAGGCCTGGGCCAGGCTCCAAAAGCTGGGACAGACGTTCTTCTTGATTTACTGTCTATTGGAACACCTCCAGCCCAAAACAACTCATCTGCATTTGATATATTATCATCTGGTCAAGAGGGCAAAACACAAACTGCTACACCAGATTCGTTGTCATTCCCTTCTCCACTTGTCACTCAACCCACCTCTTCAGCTGGCGCTTCTTCTGTGATAGATTTGTTGGATGGATTTGGTCCCAGCCCATCCAAATCTGGTCAGTTCCTTTCAGACGACTCTTTTTTGATTGGTTACTGCTAGATTATTAACATTGTATTATTTTTTATCGGCAGAGGATAATGGTTTAGTTCATCCACCTCTGGTTGCATTTGAGAGCAGTAACTTGAGAATGACGTTTGACTTTTCGAAGCCTCCTGGGAACCCACAAACAACAGTAATCCTGGCAACTTTCACAAACTTGTCAGATAATCCTTTCACAGATTTTATTTTCCAAGCTGCAGTTCCCAAGGTAATTCATCTTATTTTACGTCTTGTACTGTGGCTATCTTAATTTAATGACCTGTTCTGCTCTTTAAATTCTGGTAGTCTTGTATAAAACTGGGATACATAGTTGAAATTTAGAAACTTAAAGCTCATCCTATGAAGTGTTTGTGGTTTAGTATACTTTTGTGACCTTACACATGATAGACAACAGAAAGAAGTAAGTCTTGCAATTTTCTGTTTTCTCTACATATTGATGTTTTTTTATCATTACAGTTTCTTCAACTGCACTTGGATCCTGCTAGCGGCAATGCGCTACCTGCAAGTGGTAATGGTTCCATAACACAAAACTTGAAGGTCTCTAATAGTCAACATGGGAAGGTGCACGACTTTCTTTCATTGTAGAATTGTTATTCTTTTCCGAGATTCATAATATGACTTGAGTAGTGAGCAACTTGTTCACAGAATCTAGGAATTTTCAAAAGTCTTTAGCATTAGGACAAAGAAAAACTTTTGCCATGTTGCTAATGTTTTAGCATCCTCTGAAATAGAAATTTTCCTTTTCAGTTCCTCGGAGATGAAAATTGTTTTATTTGTTACCTGTACCGGAATTACTTCTTGTACTCTATGCTTCTTGCAAGTAGGTTCTTGTTTTCTCACAAAGCATTTATTTTTTCTCAGAAATCCCTCATTATGCGAATAAGAATAGGCTACAAGGTGAATGGCAAGGACATGTTAGAGGAAGGACAAATAAACAATTTCCCGCGAGATTTATGAAGTTTGGTGATCCAGTAAGATTTCAACATTGTCCAGTACGGGCACCAATTTTTTTTCACAGCGCATTAAGAAGCTTCTTCGCACTGTTTGTAGTTATAGTCACGCATTTGCTTACAATTATCCATTTGCTCGGAGTATGGCCTGTAGCGGTTGGTATGAGATTTTGGTCTAGCTAAAGAAATGTCCAGGTCTCTCGTTATCACAATTTTCTCTCCTTTAGGTTGGTTTGTGTACATTATTACAAAATGTTTTTGAGAATATGAATTTTCCCCTTTTTGAGGCTTAGAAAAAGGGCATCGGTATCATATTTGGAACTTCTTGGTATAATTTACGAACAGAGATGTTATTAAAGGGTTAATTTTGAGTTGAAACAATGACCTTGTACATGTATTATGGATTCTAAAATTTACAAATATCCTAACTTCGGTTGATAACAACAATGACATTGCAATACTCGTGTTTGTAGAGAACACCGCAAATAAGGACTACCAATTGGGACTTCCTAAGGTGGCCTTGTCAAGTGACAGCATGTATTCTCTGCCCTCAAATGGCCTAAGACTTTATGATTTTTAATAATTATCTTTAAAAATGGGCTAGCAGCGTACAATATAGACTTATTATTATGCCGTGTAACATTTGAAGCGTGAATGCAATTTGGAGCGTTAATATGCATTCACTAAGTAAGATAGGTATCATTACATTGGGAAGATAGCCATCAACTTTACTCTCTCTGTCAACCATTCCAACAGTGCTTCCTTCCTCCTAAGAGAGAGAATATAAACATACTACTTTCGTGGATGCTGCCATGATCATACGATCCGGGACCCAAGAAGAGGAAAGTGGTCCGGGAAATAAAGTTGCCTAGAGAATGTTATTTTATTGCGTTCCATACATAAACAAGTGATTTGACTTCACTTCTATGCTTTATATTCCCAAAGGGACGCCTAGACATATATCACCGTAGGTTCTTTTGCCTAAACCCATAAGTGGAATGCAGGAGCTTGTGAGCCAAGAAGAAAATGTCACCCCTCTTTAAGTTAGCACCTTCACATTTTCTTTTAAAAAAAGGAAAACAATCCACACAACCTTGCACTGCAGAAAAGAAACGATAATAGCTGAAATATGGAAAGCAGAAGAAGAAAGGAAAGCTCTGATATTTGGATCAATGTCAAAAGTACAAAATGTGGTAAATTACCTTTAGCTGCACTGCCTCGTGAGATTTTATGACGATGAACTAGGAATTTTACCGTTCCTCGACCATTGCCATATCTTGGAAACAGAAAAGCTTTCACCTTTACTTCTGATGTTGATTTTCTTC
>JANZLF010000003.1:12432881-12447430 GCA_026546835.1 Erythroxylum foetidum
GTCTTGTTAGATTGATTGAATTTAGGTTTGGGAACAATCATTGAAACGGAGGTGATCTAGACATTGATTCTAGGTTGTTGTCATATTAGTTGGAAAGTAGAGGGGGTGAGTACATTGTATACTCAATGAGCAGGAAAAACATAAATCGCAAATAGAACTCGATACATACCAAGACGGTGTAGATAACCTATAAAGTGAACTTATATGACATAAAAACACATAGGCCTAACCCATGGCTCATCATATACTGGTTACGAACCACATAGGCCTAGCCTATTAATCACCCATCCGGTGGACATAAGTTCCAACTTCAGTACACAAATGCATAAAAACATCAGATGTATAAATCAAATCTTGCCAGAAAACAAATATCAGAATAAGTCAAAACAATCATGTGTATCACCACTAATCGGCCAAACTAATGTGCACACCCATCGATTCCCAGTGTTAGCTCGACTTTTATCTGTGGTGAGTTCAGAATACAATCGACAAGAGCGTCATGACCCTAGGTGGTGATCTCGTCGGTATCCAAACCCTAGGTGTGGAATCACCTGTGAGTCCCGTAGAAAAGTATCGATACGACGACTCGACTTTTATGTACCAGCATCAAGGGTATGAGGGTCACTTAATTTGTTGTGCCCAGCGCACGATTTGCCAATCATTTCCTTACCAATAACAAAAATCATATAGAAATATTAAGTACAAAAATCAAGTAAAGCGTCATATTTTTATTTATCGGTCCAACCGATAAAATGAAACCGTACTATGGCTGTAAGCTAAAGAGAACAAATATATACAACATGACTCAGTTATGTTTATGTAAATTCCAAAAAATTATTTTATGTAATAAAAGTTATCTTTTGCAAAGCGTAAAGTTATTCAAAAATGTAATTTAATAAAGTAAAACATTATTTTTTGCACTTTAAACTTAGATTTGTTAAAAACAATAACATTTCTCAAAATATGTAATAAAAATATCAGTTTAAAACCATGTTGAAACATTATTTTATACAATAAAAATTATCTTTTATACTTCAAATGTATAGTTGTTCAAAACAATGACGTTTATTAAGTACCTAAACATATTAGCATCCACTTGAAATTCAATTCTACCATACATTGCCTAAGTTCAAAATTCACATACCAATCATCATACTTGTCTTAGGATGTTCTAATCCTATTTGAGAAATACGGGTTTCCTAACTCACCTCAAAAGAAGGTATGCACTCTCCTAACTTCAACAATCCTAGGTACTACCTCTTTAATTCACAACTCCCAAGCTTTTACACATAAAAAGGATATACAATGAAATTACTACCTAAACATAAATCTCATGTTGATACACATTCACACAAATGTATAAAACACAATATCACTTCCTATAAGCTATAGAATCTGACCATTAAAGTTCTCGCAGTTTTACTTCCTTACTAGTCACAATAGCTTTTCTTTTGCATTTTCTAAGGCATTTAATGCCTTTAATCTCATACTTACTCATTTTCAAAACATAATTAAATACATCTTTATCTAAGCACATTCGGGCATTACTCGTCAATCTAAGCAACAATTCAAGTTCACTCTAAGTTGACATAAAAGTGTTTTCCAATGCATACCATTATAAAGCCTTAAATTCTAAGCTAAGTTCACTTATGCATTTTATCAAATCATTCCTTCTGGTAATAGCGTCCAATCAAACTCATACCCACCTGACAGAGATGGTCTCTTAACTAAATTTTCCTAAGTATTTGAACCACCCATTAGCTTACCTCTAAAGCGGCCACATGACCACCATATTCCATTGCAACCAAACGTAGGACCTGTTAGTGTGCATCCATATTGATACCCTTATTAGCAGAAAACCAAAATAGAGAACATAGTGAAGGAGCTTTTACAAGGGATGGCATTGGGCGGTTAGCCGAGTCAGGCTGAGTAATTTCAATTCATGGTCCGATTAACCAGGGATAAAGTTGGGTCAGATCGAGCTAATTTTTCCATTACTAGCTTCTACAGTTCAGTTTGATACATCTCAGTAATAGCCCGTTCTCATCACCAATTCTATTAGTTAAAAAGGCATATCGTAATTAATGATTTTGTGTAGATTATCGTACCCTTAACAATATACAAATAAAAAACAAATACTCAATTCCTATTATAGACGAGCTTCATGGAGTCAAAGTCTTCTCCAAATTGGATTTATGGGTTAGTTATCATCAGATTCGTGTGCAAGAGGAAGACATTCCAAAAACAACTTTTGAGCACACCAAGAGCACTACTAGTTCCTTGTGATGCCATTTGGCCTCACTAGTGCACTTACGACCTTCCAAAGTCTCATGAATGACCTCTTTTGTCCCTATTTTTGGAAGTTTATTTTGGTTTTCTTCGATGACATTCTGGTGTACTCACAATCTTGGGAAGATAATCTCTCACATCTGCGAACAGTTCTAATAATATTATCAACTAACAATTTGTTTGCAAAATGATCAAAATGCAGTTTTGGTGTTTCATAGATTGACTACTTAGGCCACATTATCTCAAGCAAGGAGTGGTAATTGGCCTAACCAAAATATAAGCAGTCCTTGGTTGGCCTACACCGATAACAATAAAAGGAGTATACAGATTACTCGGTTTAGCAGGTTACCGTCGAAAGTTTATTCGTAATTTTGGATCTATAGCTGTTTCTTTAAATCAACTCTTAACCAAGCACGGGTTTAAATGGAATGACATCATTGAGGCAGTCTTCCAATAATTAAAACAAGCATTGACCTCACCATCAGTTCTGTGTCTTCCATATTTCTCTCATTGATTTGTGATTGAATGTTATGTAAGTGGAACTGGAATTAAAGTCATCCTTTCCCAGCACAATTGGCCGATAGCTTATTTTAGCAAGGTCATAAAAGGATTGGCCTTGGTATTGTCCACTTATGAGAAAAAAAATTGGTAGTCAGAATCAATTCGAAAATGACGTCCTTATCTACTCGGGAAACCTTTTACAATTCGCACGCACTAAAAAAGTCTCAAATACTTACTTAAACAATGGATTGCTACCCCGAAACAAACTATGTGGCTTCCAAAAATACTTGGTTATGAATAAAAAATTGAGTATAAAAGAAGATCCAAAAATCAAGGTTTAAACTCTTTATCACGTGTGGTTGAATTTCAATTTTTATCCATTTCAATGCCAAATGCAGATTGATGGCCCATTCTACAGAAAGAAGTTCAACAAGATCCCTTCTATGCGAACTTGACCCTAACACAATCTCACCCTAACTAATCCAACAAGATGGAGTGTGGTTTACTACTGACAAAGTCTATTTGAGTCCCATGTCAACTTTGATTCCACAGGCACTAGCAACTCATCACCAATTGCTAGGAACTTTAGGTATCAATAAACTCTCTCTCTCATTAAGCATAATTTTTTTGGTCTAATATGCACCAATCAGTTAAGGAATTTTTGCAACAATGCAATATCTTTCAATGGTACAAAACTAATAGTATGAAACCTATTGGGTTACTTCAGCCATTACCTGTTCCTACTCAGATATGGACTGATGTTTCAATGGATTTTATTGAGGACCTACCACATCCAACAAACATATTGTCATCATGGTAATCTTCGATTGATTAACAAAGAATGCTCACTTTATAGACTTGAAGCACCCATTTACTATAGTCATCATTGCTAAGACATTTGTTGCTAATGTGGTTCGTCTATATGATATTCCAACATCAATTGTTAGTTTTTGGAAGGCATTACTTCAGTTACAAGACACCAAGCTTTGCATGAGTTCAAGTTCCTACCCACAATCTAACGACCAAACAAAGGTCGTAAATCGCACCTTGGAACAATATTTACGAAATTTTGCAGGTGACTAACCACGGACATGGCTTAAATGAATTCCATGAGCTGAATGTAGCTATAACACATCAATTCATTCCTCCACCAAGATAACACCCTTCGCGGGTTGTTTAAGACATACCACCTCCAAACATTCTGACTTATGTACCGAGCATTTCACATGTCCAAGCTATTGATGAGTACCAACATGATCAAGATACTATTTTATGTGAGTTACATCACAATCTTTTAATGACTCAAAATTGAATGAAATGTTAAGTCGATCAGAATCGTCGCAAAGTTTTTTCGTTTTCGGTGACTATATGTATTTAAAACTTCAACCATATCGACAAACTTCGGTGGCTTCCTACAGTTTAATGAAGCTTGCTTCCCTTTTTTGTGGTCCATATCAAATTCTTGTAAAGTTGGGATCAGTGACCTATTGTTTGGGTCTTCCTTCCGGTTCTCAAGTACGTAATGTGTTTCATCTTAGTTTGTCGTAAAAGCATTTGGGGCCCATCCCTCATGTCTTTCCTCATTACAAATGATTCTATCATTCTTCCACAACTCATAATTGTCCTTGATCGACGTATTATTAGTAAAGGTAAATATCAACCAAAGTCTAAAATCTTAGTTAAATGGAAAGGCACACTAGTCGAAGACGCTACCTAGAAAAATGAATGACACTTTGCCCAGTCATATCCTGACTTTATCCTTGTGGACAAGAATCTTTAAGCTAGGAGGAATGATACAAGCAGTGCACTATATCTGGAAGTAGAAGTAGGAATGAACCTAGTCTAGTTAATTGTTTGTTTGTTTTGTTTAATAAAGCCATGACTTAATCTGTAAATCTGTAGCTTGATTGCTAAACTTTAAATTAGTGAGATAATTTGTTTTGCCAAATTATAGGCATTATTAATTACTTTTAGTATTCTAAGACTATCATAAACAGTCAACACCATTTCAAATAAAGGAAGGAGATAAAACAAGCCAAGTCTCTCCTCTCATTCTCCTCCTCTACTTTCTATAAAAAATTTATCAGTTTCTCTTATGATATATTTATAAAATTAGAAAATAAAGCTTTCAAGTCCAGTTTAAAAATTTGAACCTGACGAAAGCCCATGAACTGATCTGATAAGCCTGGAGAACAATTGGGTTTTAGTTGGGCTTGATTGACCCATCAGCAACGTAATTGGTCACTAAAACCCACAAACCTCTAAAACCCTCCACCAATAACGTGCAATTTACGCGCTCTCTCTCTCTCTCCCTCTCATATTCATATATGCTATGCACTTTGCTCTTCAATATACGCCGTTACTCAGCCGCCGCTGTCCTCCGCTCTAAACCCCATAACCGCCGCCTATCGTCCTCAACATCCATGTCGGTCACTTGCCCAAAAGACGAAGCATATCTCAAAATAGTGATACCAAAGCGTATCAAATTTTTTGAGTCAATTCAATCGCAACAGTTGGCCAATCTCCAATCCCTCCCTCACGATTCCATCAAGTAGAACTCCCCAGAACCCTAATTTTGGTAAGATCATTTTGGTTGTATGCTTGACTTTTCCTTGCTTTGGTAGGATTTCCTTGCCGGACGGTTCAGTTAAGGAAGGGAAGAGATGGCAGACGTCTCCCATGGATGTGGCGAGGGAGATTGCCAAGAGTGTGGCGGCAAATGCCTTGATTGCTCAAGTCAACGGGGTGTTGTGGGACATGACTCGCCCTTTGGAAGGCGATTGCGAACTTAAGATCTTTAATTTTGATAGTGATGAGGGGAGAGACACCTTTTGGCATTCCAGCGCTCACATTCTTGGTCAGGTAATCTTATCGATATCAGTTGAAATAGTGCATTTGTGTCTGTTAGCTGCAACAAAGATTTAATTTTCTGTGACATTTTGGATAATTTTAGTGTTTTAGTCCCTGTTTCTGTTTTGGAATTCTGATGCTACTCTTAACTGTGGCATTAATGCAGTCACTTGAGGTTGAATATGGCTGCAAACTTTGCATTGGGCCTTGTACCACCAGAGGGGAGGTATTATTAGTTTCATTTTTTACAGAAGTTACTTACATGTTCCTGATCTTAACTGCATTATTGTTTCATTGATCTCCACTCGAATTTTTAGAATCTAATTAGTGGTAGTCCTGACGTGAAATAAAAGTGAGACTTTAGAGAAAAGTTCTATTTTGAAATTTTGGTTTAGAATTATGTTGTAGACAAGAGCTATGTGTTAAAATTATTCTTCTTAAATTTTCCTTTTCCATGCAATGTCTGTTTATGGCCAGAAATTGATGCCACTCTATGTGAATGTACTTTTAGCTTTAATAGTCAATGTGATATTTTCTTTTCGACAATTTTTCATATTGCTCTTCCATCCCGCTCTCCGCACCCCAAGGGAATATATTAAGGAAAAACAGGAATTAGTTGCTTAGTATGATAATATAATTTTATTTCTTAATTGTAACTCTTTGATATTTCCAGGATCCACCTCTTATCAAAATTTCAATCTGAGCTGACTTGACAAGATGTATGTCATCTTGTAGGGATTCTATTATGATGCCTTCTATGGAGAGTTGGGTTTGAACGATGACCATTTTAAGAAAATTGAAGCAGGGGCATTGAAAGCTGTTGGGGTATTACTTCCCTCTGTTTCTTAACGCTTGTATATTGATGTCATGACTTTGTATTGCTTGAAGCTGGAATCGTGTTCTTACTGTTGACTAATAAAAGCACTGAAAAATATGTCGAATACTCATATTTAGGAAGTTCTTGTAGCTTGTAATATAATAGCTTGAAAATATGTGCAAAATGTATAAGTGATTCTGTTGGATCATAGAAACACTATAAAATAGGTCCAATATTTATTTGAGGAAGCTTTTGTATGTCATAATATTGAAGCTTGAAAAGAGCATATGCAAAATGGAAAATAGTGTTACTCATGTCAGTCATGAGTTTTTCATTTATTATTCTTGATAACTAACATTGTTATACAAAACAAAATGAAAGAGTTAATGGCTTAAATTGTATTGATGCTGGTGGAGGCTAAAAGCAAAATTGTTCCTATCCTAATTCCAACCTTGATATATCTCATCTATGAATAATATTATGGGAAAAAGGATAGAATTTTGACTGCTTCTTAGTTTCAGTAATGGGTCTTAAAAGGCATCTAGAAATATCAATTTTAGATTTTTGTTTCAGGAAAAGCAACCTTTTGAGCGCATTGAATTAACAAGAGATCAAGCACTTGAGATGTTCTCAGACAATAATTTCAAGGCAAGTTTGAGCCGCTAACTATGCTACTGCATCAGGTTTCTTCTTTAATCTCTTTTTTCATCTTCTTTCTGACTCCTATCTTCTGCCATGGATGATTATGACCAGGTTGAAATTATTAATGATCTTCCTGCTGACAAAACTATTACTGTATACCGATGTGGTCCTTTGGTTGATCTCTGTCGAGGACCTCATATACCAAATACTTCTTTTGTAAAAGCATTTGCTTGTTTGAAGGTGGCATTCTCCTAAGTGCTGAAAATTTCTCTCTTTCTCTCCATATGTACTTACTTAAAGGACATATGCATGTAAAAAACTGAAGAATTCAGAATGACAGGCTTCATCTGCTTATTGGAGAGGCAACAAAGATCGTGAAAGTTTACAAAGGGTTTATGGAATATCCTATCCTGACCAAAAGCGATTGAAGGTAATTTTGATTCGGTGCTCTTTAAATTGTATTTTTATGCGTTGGTTTACGTCTTCTATACATGGTTCCTGAAACTTCTTGTGATTAAAAATTGTCCTGATGTTTTTGGCATATATGATGTCTCATCTATCGTCAATGTGAAGTTGTTAAGGCCATTTTTTTTATGTAGTAGTTTAAATTTGTGTATTGACTAATGCGAATGTCTGATGAGTGCTTCTTGGTTGCTTCATGACGTATTCCATGGTACTAGTTTGAGAAAGATGCTCTAAGTGGACAAGTATTTGGCCCAGATTTGTAATTTGTCAACCTAGTGCTGAAGATATTTCTTCTCTCTCTCTCCCCCTCTCCCTCTCTCTCTATATATATATGAAGTATTTTTGTGTGAAAATAGCTCTGTTTGTGGTTTGGTTTAGCAGTGTAATAGCTATTAAAACATTGCCAAGGTCATTCTTCAAAAGAAATGTCAGCTTTTTTTCTTTTTGTTCTAATGATAATTCCTTTATTTGATCAGGAATATATCCAACATCTTGAAGAAGCAAAAAAGTACGACCATAGGTTGTTGGGCATCAAGCAGGAACTTTTCTTTTGTCATGAACTAAGGTGCAAAATTGGCTCACATGTTTGAGTATCTTAATGATCAATACTATCCATAATGATTTTGATTCCTTGGTGTTTTGGGGATTTTAGCCCAGGAAGTTGGTTTTTCCTTCCTCATGGAACTCGGATATACAACAAACTGATGGAGTTCATACGAACTCAGTATAGAGTCAGAGGCTATGAAGAGGTTAGAATTTGAGTTTGGCTTATACTTTTGCTTCATATGTGGTCTGTGCAAGTAATGGCTTAAGTTTACTACCTTTGACAGGTCAAGTCTCCAAATATTTTTAACATGAAACTTTGGGAGAAATCTGGTCATGCTGCTAATTACAAGGAGAATATGTTTTTGCTTGAGGTAATTGTGTTTTTGAGAAATAGTGTAATGGTTATAATTCTCACCTATTAATGTTATCTTCCTGGTAGTCCATGCTGGAGGTTGGGGATGAAAGAAGAAAACCTACTTAGTGTTAACGTAGAAACAGCCCTGGTGCATGGATTAACTTGGACATTTTTCTTGCTATCTGAAAATCTGTAAAATAAAATATGAGTCAAGTAATAGCCAAAATATTTGGTCTTGATGGCTCCATAGCTGACAATTGTGTTTGCAAATGTGGAAATGATTGACATTATTGTCTTCCTCTTTCAAGTATATGAGAATTGATGATATTAACTTTTCTTGAATACAGATTGAAAAGCAAGAGTTTGGACTGAAACCGATGAATTGCCCTGGACACTGTTTGATTTTTCAACATAGGGTACGATCGTATAGAGGTAAAGTTCATCCGTCAATTCATCATACTGCAAAGCCATTTTGCTAGTTTCTTTTTTATTGTATCTGGTAAGTGCAGGAGATTGCCCTATGAAATGCTAGATATTATTGCATTATTGCAACCTATTTGTGAGGAACTGATAAAGGAGAAACAACTATAAATTACATTTTTCCTTGTTGATATTCTTCTATTAATTTGTTCTGGCTTCCGATCTAATCTAGATTTTTTCCCCCTGGTCTACAGAACTCCCTCTTCGCCTGGCAGATTTTGGGGCCTTGCATCGAAATGAGGCCAGTGGTGCACTTAGTGGATTAACACGTGTTCGAAGATTTCAGCAGGTATCCTTTCAGTAGAAAAGTGTTTTAACCCTTTTATCAGAGCCTTGTTCCTAATTTTTCAGCATTACATCTATCTAAATGTCTATTACTCATTCAAGCTTTTTTCTATACTATATTTTATCGAGCATGGTGGCCTATATTCGTTTTGGTTTTCTGGTTCAGTCTCCTTTTGCATGATTGTTTTATGTGGTAGTGGTTCTATCCTTCTTTTACTAAAAAGAAGCTGCTTTTTATGACAGGATGATGCTCATATATTCTGCAGGGAGTCCCAGGTGATTTTGTGTAATTGATACTTAAAGAACTACTAAATGTTTTTACACCAATTGAAGCTTATGTAATCGGTTGTGATGGTCTTCAGGTCAAAGATGAAGTGAGAGGTGGCTTAGATTTCATTGACTATTGCTACAAAATCTTTGGATTCACTTTTGATCTCAAGCTATCTACGGTAGTCAACTTCAAATTACTTGTTTTATTCGTTATACTCTTTGTTCTCTTGCGAAACATGCTTTGATTGACAGAATTGTGGTCGTGAAATGTTTAGCAAGACAATATCTGCTACCCAAGTTTGATGTTTAATTTTGAAATTCTTCTCCCTAGCTAAATTCAATGTTCTATTTGCTCATTGGTCAGTATGTCCATATCCAATTTTTGTATTGCAGAGGCCAGAGAAATTCCTAGGAGATGTGGCAACATGGGATAAGGCTGAAGCTGCTCTTTCAGAAGCATTAAATGAATTTGGGAAGCCTTGGCAGGTAACATCTTTTTTTGTTATTGCTATCTGCTCCACATTAAGCTTCAATGAACTGTGTTTTCTCATGGTTAGTTATAGGGCAGTTTTAGTTGGCAACTAGTGATTTTCTCTTCTATGGTTGTTTTGTAGCTTATAATGGTTACTTTTTGCAGATAGATGAAGGTGATGGTGCTTTTTATGGACCTAAGATTGACATAAGCGTGTCTGATGCACTTAATAGGAAGTTTCAATGTGCTACATTGCAGGTTTTCCTTTTGTTAAATTCTCCTCATCTCTTTTAGTTGTGTTTGCGTTACCAACTTCCCTCCTGATTGTTCAAGAATTGAGGATCACCACTTAAGATATCAATGCCTGTGGTTGCAGCTTGACTTCCAGCTACCTGCACGTTTTGAATTGGATTACTCGGCAGAGGATGAGGCCAAGAGAGAGAGACCTGTCATGATACACAGAGCTATTTTGGGGTCTTGTGAGCGCATGTTTGCTATATTATTGGAGCATTACAAGGGAAAATGGCCTTTGTGGCTTAGTCCTCGTCAAGCAATTGTCTGCCCTGTTTCTGAGAAATCACAGCCATATGCACTCCAGGTTGGTTAACTTTGTGCCCTTGGATGCATGAAGGGTAGGTGTTTTCATGTCAAATGCTGAAGTTCTGTTGATGTAATTCCTTGCACACAACATCTATTGTCGATTTTAAGATCTGACTCATTCACTTTGTAACTCATACCTGGCTACTGATCTATGTGAATCATTATTTTATGTTTTTTATTTTCTGCACGCATATAGGTGCATGATCAGATTCATCAAGCTGGATTTTATGTGGATGTCGACACAACTGATAGGAAGATTCAGAAAAAGGTACTTATAACCCTGCTTTTTACATAAACTTTGCATGACATAAATTGCCGCTGCTAGCATTTAGGCGTGGCCGGGCCCAGCCGGAAGCTGGATTGAGTTCAAGGCTCACAGCTGTTCAGGCTGGGGCAGCCCAAAGCCTGATTGAGCCTGGCCAAGCTCAAAGCTTGAGCCTGGGAAAAAATTGCCATCTCCACTTGCATTCTGATTACTTGCTGTACTCTTTGGAAATCAGTATCATTAATATTCTGCAAGAACTCATGTGGCCATAATCTTAACATTAGAGGTTGTTGGGACCTAACATTGAATACCAGGAAAGTCGAAACTTTTTGTAGTTGGCTTCAACTAGTTCAGCTTTGGCAACATGAAATGCATGCCTAATAAAAATAATGAATGAATGAAGTATGTTTATGACCAATGCTTGCTGCTGTTCTTGATGGTAATCGTGATGAGAGCGGTGATGCTTTTTCTTAGATATTACATAGTGCAATTGGCTCTAATTACCATTCCCCACTTATATTGCCTTAATGAAATGTGATTGTAGATAAACTTATTACTCTGATACGTCCAATTGTTTCAAGTTGCAAGAATTACAGGCTTCGGAAATTTTTTTCATTTATACAACAGCAACTGATATTTTTTTGTATGCTGCCACGAGTTTTCTGATTCTGTTTAAGTTGTTTTTCATTTTTAATTTCCTCTCTCAGACTGCTTCTGTACTCTTTAACTGCTTGGGGCCTCTCTTTTTAATTCATTCATCATCGATGTACAGGATTTCCTCCATTTAGACATGTTAAATTTAGCATTGGAAGAGTATAACATTATTAACTTGACAAATATTATTGATGCATGAAGGTTATGAAGCGTTTGCTAATGCGTTGGTCCTTGTGCAGGTTCGAGAAGCTCAGTTGGCGCAATACAATTACATATTGGTTGTTGGTGAAGAGGAAACAAAAACTGGACAGGTACAGACGCATACCACAGTAATCATTGGTGCAGGAACATGAAATTTGAATATTTAATATGCAAAAAAGATTAACCCTTGGATTTCATTTTGTTGGAGGGTGATGGGATACTCTCTATTTCTAGTCTGGGTATCACTAATGTAGGAATGGGTGTGTGTCATTTCTTATTTGCAGGTGAGCGTGAGGGTCAGGGACAAGTCGGACCATTCTGTGATGAGTCTTGAGAGCCTATTGAAACACTTACGGGATGAGGTTGCTGCATATCATTAGATAGTAATCACTGATTTCATACTTGATTTGTATGTATACAATGGAAATTCAGGTGGCCACTCTTGCAGCCTAAATTCCTTTAGACATGTCCTACCATCGTTTCTTTGTGTATCAGCATTTGCTTCCCGGATTGCATATCCGGAATTGTACAATCTACTTTTGCTATAATTTTACATTTAAAAATTAGAACACATTCCTGGTGATTTCATGGCTTATTTACACCAAACCCGAACTCTGGTTATTAACAATAAAAAATAGAATCTACAGAAGTTGAGTACTTACAATATTAATTATAAAGAATATTAACAAAAATCAAAATATAGAGATACCAATGACGAGGACTTGAGTGTAGTTTATCAGTTAAATAGAGATGATCAAGGGGAGCAGTGGGTTTTATTTTCATCTTCTTCAGGAGCCACTGCGTTCATCTTATCCCACCTGAACCTGATCTAATCTTGCGTTTATAAAACGAAACCCTTTCGCACAGTTTGGCACTGAATTTCTTATACGAATCACGCTTCGATGGTCATGGCCGTTACCAGACTAGTTTAATCGCATAAGGAAATGATCAAACCACCACTCGTGTAGTTGAGGCTTTGATCTTTTCATATAGTTTACATCAAACCTAGAAATGGAAGTTTCTGATTTTCTTTCCTCTCCTTCATATTCCCATCTCCACACCCACATTCAAACATGCACCAACTAGTAACTACACATACAAGAGAAAAGGAAGTCAACTTTAAAGCACGTTCAATGGTTCTAGGGATATATAGGACCGGGATAACATCTACGAATCTTATCTAGGTAATCTCAATAATCTTCCACTGCCCAAAGATACCTAAGCTAAAAGGCCTAGTGGTAAATTCTAGCAACACCAAATTACATAAACGTGAGGAAAGTTCACAACGTGCGTTAGAATTTGATGACAATCAATCCCGATCCCTACTCGAACCTAGTAGAGTAGTGTTATAGGTGACATCTATGTATGTTATTCGAAAAACCCATTGTTGAGTCTGCCGTTACTCTCGTTCAGATCTTGCTGGTGTTGAAACTGTTGCTTACGATAAGCTGAGACCGAGCTGCTACTCTCACCTACGTCATGCTCGGGCCTGTAGTCTTCATCTATCTCTTCTTTTGCCACCTTTTCCATTCCTATGAACTCCATTGGCCTTGGGATTGGTTTGTAATGTGTTGAGAGATAAAGACCTGAAAAGGGTTTTATTTCTAGAGCGAGACAGTGACAGAGAGTGGGTTAGGCGTAGAAGTGGTTTGATTGATGATGGTTGAACGTGGAATGGTAAACAGGGGCGAACAGGGACAGGGGCGAACAAGGACAGAGCCTTCCTTGAACATAAAGCTCTGTTTTTCAGGATGGATCCATCAATGCAAATCCGAAAACCCAACTATCACGTATTGTTCTTCACCTTTATCTGATACCATTGTCTATCTTCCAACATAATCGTTGTAAAGCTTCCAACTTTCACGTCAACACTCGTCAGCCTTTCTCTTCATTTTTTCTGGGTATTTTATACTTGCCCATTACCAGAAAACAAGTGATCCTACTATTAAAATGTTTCTGGGTATTTTATACTTCCTCCATAATCGTTGTTTTTCGTCCTCCATGCTTAGAATTTAGAACAGATCCTACTATTGAAACATTTTAGCAAGCATGAAATAACAGTGATGATGAAGCAGGAGTGCTTACTGAGTCTGCTGAGATAAGAAGCTGATTTCTTGCGCTTGATGGAGGAACAACAAAATGTTAAAAAGGTCGTGGTTGGGTACTTCTTTGACGAGGGACCCTCACCAATATTCTTGCTTTTAAAAACAGAAACATTAAATGCATTACATGCAACGTGCCTTTCATGCGTATTCCTATTTTGACAACTCTCACATCACTTTATTGTTTTGAGATATTACCTCTCGTTAAGGTAAAGAATCAATGTTTTTTTAAGTGTAGAATATAATGCATTATCACATGTTTATTTTAAATTATATTTAGCATTTAATACTTTGTAAATATTATTATGATTGATGTCACGTGTATGTTATTGCATTTAGTTATGGAAGGTTTGAACAATATGAATGATGATCATGATTGTATGAAAGTAAATGAAAAATATGTGGTATGGAATGATACAATAGAGATGTATTTAATCTCCTTGATGGTTGAAGAAGTGAAGAAGGGAAATCGAACAACTACTACTTTTTCGAAATCTGGTTGGAAGAATATTAAAGCAGGGCTTCAAACAAAGTTCAATAAGGAATATACTGATATTCAATTGAAGAATAAGTATAATGGACTAAGGGCTATATTGAAGAATGTCAAGAACTTACTCAAAGAAACAGGAATCGGTTACAACTCTTGTACTGGTGAAGTTAATTGTAACATCCCGTTATTGTCAGCAAGGGTATTATGGTAATATTGGGACTGACTGATAGGCTTTACTGTATTTACTGACTGAGTATGTTACTGG
>JANZLF010000003.1:12447530-12461104 GCA_026546835.1 Erythroxylum foetidum
TCAAGAAGAACAAGGAAGAGAAGAAGCTACGAGAATGAGAGAAAATTCTAACTTTAATCACCAATAACCCTTATAAACGAAGAAACATCGAGAAATAGATCAAAAAGGCAGGGGGTGGGTTTTAATGAAAAAATACATGGTGGCATGTTAGGCAAGTGACAAGTGTCACTTGCCACATGTCACATTTTTACAATGTCACCTAGTTTCTCTCCAATTCAATTCCAATTTCTACTCTAATTTTTCCCCAAATTCCAATGGCTCAAAATAATAAATCCTAAAATCATGTATCTAAATTTTCAATGTCATTGGACAGTAATTTTATTTTTTTTTACTACCAGTCAATAAGCAGTCTGCCACTTGGCATTTTTTCTGGTCCGAAAAGTACCCAGAAATTTCAGAAAAATTTCAAAAATTCTCTAAAAATTCAAAAATCACAAAGACCCTCTCCAACTCAATTTTTCAGACCCACAAATCACATTTTCAGAAACAATCACATTTCTTAACGATTACACCGGGAAATGTCATGAATGCATGTACAGTCATTTTCATGTGCAAAATGTACTGTTCACGTGTATGTGTATGTTATATAATGCATGAGCATGAGATGTGTTTTCTTAATTTCTCTGATTGATCTCACATGTACCAAAAACTAGGGTTCAAACCCTTTGTATGAAAACAGGATGTTACAAATTTGGTCCCACCAACCAATTGTAAGACAACAAAAATAGCCTTATAAATAAAATAAACTGATGATTAATTTCTAATGAATAACAAAAGTAGAAAACTATATACCTTAATTAAGTTTGTCTCTTTGACGAATAGCAATAAGCATCTTAAAATCACTAAAAGTATCCTTGTAAACCTACATTTGTGAGTTTAGAAGATATTGCATCATCTCATAGGCAACAATTGTTATAAAAATTAATAACATTCTCCTATTAACTTAGGGTGTGTTTGTTTTCATTTTTTTTTTCTGTTTTTAGTTGTGGTTTTTAATAAAAATAAAACTTAACTTTGAAACATGTTTGGTTCTTATTATTGCGTTGCCGTATTTTAAAAAACAAAAAACTACAACCATATTAAGGAAACCAAAAAATTATGTTTTCCTAATATTTCACAACATTTTTCGTTTCTTCTAAAATATATTTTTCTCGCCGACTTGTATCTTCAACTATTATTTTTTTCCTCTTTGCGTCGACTTGCATCCTCCTCTTCGACTGACTCCAAGTTAGTGTTAATATTATCTGTATTTGTTTCTTTCGTTTTCTCTTTTGATATGTGGATATGGCTGTTAGTGCATGCTCTATTTATTATCAGTATTACTGTTTAATAGTGTAAGTGAGTTTGAATGGTAAAACCTTCTCAGTTCAGATCTTGCTAGTGTTGAATCTGTTGCTTATGATAAGCTGAGACCGAGTTGCTACTCTCACCTATGTCATGCTCAGGCCTGTAGTCTTCATCTATCTCTTCTTTTGCCACCTTTTCCATTCCTATGAACTCCATTGGCCTTGGGATTGGTACGTAATGTGCCTCTGATGGTGGCTGTGTCGTTTCGCAGTAGCCGGAAGGCGGTTGTTGATGTGGTGGCACAACTGATGGGAGTTTGGAGAGTAGCGCTTCAAGGCTGCTCATGGAAGGTGTAATTTTATAGGGCATTTGATGGTTGAAGTGGTCGTAGAACTCAGTTGGTGGTGCAACAGCTCCTTGGTAGTGCCAAGTGTCTGGTGCGTTGTAGCCATCAACTTTGAAAGGGAATGCAGCAGATGATGGATGTGGCATGAGCACCCCAGGAATGCTTTCTATGTAGCCGAATTTCTTTCGTAGTAGGACCACATAGCTCAGGTCTTCAATCACCTTATAAAATTGCAATGGAAATGGAAACTATAAATAGTTTGTTCTTGTTTGTAAGAGAGAGTGAAGAGATCACGGGAACAAGTATTAGAGAGAGAAAAGAGAGAACCTTGTGAACAGCTCCTAGTTGAACAACTCCTTCTCTAACTGCGATCAAGGCTATGGTCTGCAAAAGATCATCAAATCAGCCAAGAAAGTCTAATCTATTTCAGACCTACAACTGTTGATTAGCATACCTTTATACCAGACTGAAACTGGGCTTCCCATGTCCTAGGATGCTGCGAGTTAACCAACACGTGATCAGAAAGATCAACAGATCCTACTATTGAAACATTTTAGCAAGCATGAAATAACAGTGATGATGAACCAGGAGTGCTTACTGAGTCTGCTGAGCTGTGCCATGCTGATAAGAAGTTGATTTCTTGCTCATTTGGTTCTTTGTATATCCACTTGTGACTATGATCTGCTGCTACTTTGCCTATCAGTCTGATCACATTAGAAAACAAATAAACTTGTGGGCTATCAAAACTTTTAGATGAACACAAATTTCTCAGGCATATATCTCCTACCCTTCTCCATAGTTGTAGATTTCATGAGACATCTTGAAGAAGAGCTCTGGTTGCAGACGTTGATAGTGCTGGAATTCACAGTTTCCATAAGTAGATGAGCTTGGACAGTCACCTGAGTTGATCTCAGCAGTTGATGCAGGAAAATTACAGAAACCATCTTCCCAAACCAATATCCTAGGAAGTGTATCAAACGAAACGAATAATATGCTAAGAAAAACCAAAAGAAAGGGCACTATCGCTTGCATACACTACATCTAGGAAACAAAAGGGAAAATAAAAAGTACATATACCAGTTCCTTCTGTTTCCTCTGGACCTGTCATAAGCTCCTTGGCCGTCCCATCTTGACAAAAAGATGATAATTTATGTGTTAAACTAAAGAGACATTTTAATTGACTGTGCAACAAGGTGGCGTATTATATTACATATGTAGATCCTTCTCTTCACTGAAAACGAAACAAAAGTGTGTTTCTTTTCTGTGAAAGCTTAATCTATCTTTGCTTCTCTTACTTGGGTGGAGGGTAATTCCTTGGCAGGATTCTCCAAAATACTGCATAAACCCACTGAGAGTTGTCAGGAGTGCATAAGCTTCTGAGGGTATGTTGAAGAAGATGAGTAACAGCTAACGGGCTGAGATGTTCCTCCATTGATCAAACGATGATCCTTAAAACGAATGTCTTCTTGTGTGTGTGTCTCTCTCTCTCTCTCTCTCCCCCCGTTCCCTATGCTTCCATATTCTCCTCTCTGTCTCTCTTTCTCTTAAAAAAGAGAAGGCAAAGCTCAGTGTCCTATCTTCCTTTATATAAGCCTACCAGTCAAGGAAATCTCACATTTATACCTCACTTTTTTTCTCTCCCTCGCACACTCAGTCACACACGCAACTCTCTTCTTTCTTTCTTCCCTGTACTGTTAATTAATCATGCTTCAAAATTTACCAAAATGATTTCTTGAGGCCCACTCTTTTGTCTTCTCGGTTCCCAACGTACCGTCCGCTCTTTATCGATCCTACTCTCTCAGTACTTTTTTTTTTTTCCGCCTTCTGCTCGTATCTCAATTATGATCCAACAAATATCAGAAAGACCCAACCTTTGTTCTTCTCAGTTCTTACACTTCATCATGACCTTCGAAATATAACGATGGCCTCCTATAATGTTTGTGATTCTCTTCTAATTCCAATGTCTGTTTAGTTTCTCTCTTTCCTTACCATTCTGACATAATCATAGCATCACCACTCATTTCATTCCCAGGTAAATTTTCTTCCTTACCTTCTTCATTTATTAGGTCAAAGCAAAAACAAAATGTTAATTCAGAACAAACCGCATTGCAGAATGCAGACAGCACTACTATACTTTTGGTCTTTTCAAGTTAAACTTTAATTTTTTTTAAATATCGAACTTTTTAGTTCAATTTTTGTTTTACTATATTGAAATTTTAATATATTATTCTTTTTTATTATTGAAAAAATATATAGTCTTTTTGCTTCCTTCTTGGATCCCTTTTTCTTTTACCTTGCATTGCATGTTCTGATGTTGCCAAGTTTCGAAGCATTAATTAATAGCTGACACTAAGATTGCCTCTTTCTGGTGTTACATATAATTGATAGTATAATGTGACAAAAGTAAGAAAATCCGGTGGATTTAAAAATGAGTTTGTAGAGGCTGATAATGTGGTTTTTATGGAGCCACAATGTCCAGTTATCTTACCTTAGAATGGGGAATGAGAAATCATGTCTTCTTTTTCTGATAAGATCAAACATCAAATGTTGTTTGTTTGCTAAGTAGTCCTCCAAACTTTGATGGATATGTCCCAGCGCTTGCACACATGTAACGAAAACCTCTGACATCACCTCCCAAAGATTTCAGTGTCTAGGTTTGTTTGTGACTAGCTCTGGAGTCGCTGAATTTATCATAATTCAGTATCACATAAAATAAATAATTGAGATTTTATAAAATAAAATAAGACAGAATAATATTACATAAAATAAATGATTGAGATTTCATAAAATAAAATAAGACAGAATAACAAATTGAGTTCTTATTGTTGAGATCTTTGTTTCCATGTCGCTCGCTCTTAATTTGTGTGCGCGTGTGGAAAGCTATACACGAACGTGGTGGCTAAAAGGGGCTTTCAGTGCTTTCATTTCTTCCTGACACCAAGCAAAGCTTGACAGGTCACTACGTTTTCTTTTTGACCGTTTGTTAAGAGAATCTGTCCTTTCATTAACTGTGTGATCAACCTAGCTAAACCCTGCAGTTTAACCCTTTTATTACTTGATACTGAACAACAGTGGAATCTGCTGCATACGTTTTCTCCATGGCTTCTTCTCTTTATTTGAAGGCAACCCCATTTGTGGAATGAAATGGTATTTTACATTTAAAAAAAGAGAGAAATTCCCAGCTCATAAAAAGTACGGTCGTCAATGTAAATTGGTAGGGTTGGAGACAGAGTCTGGTTAGGTGATGTAAGCAAGAGGAGTCTGTTGGGGCTCCAAGTAAATGAGGTTTGGATTTTATTGATGGTGGTGATGGTTCCATTGTCCACACTACATTGGTTCTTTGTTGGTTTTTAATAAAAGATCCAAGAATTTTATATGGGATGATGGGAGTTGGAGAAGTTTGTTCTTTTGGCACTATAAGATTATATGGTCTTCGGTCAAGATAACAGAGTGTGTAAATGCCCCATCCCTTTCTTCCATTAAAGATGTGGAATCTCGGCTCTTCCCATCCTCCTCAATCCCATTTCATATTAAAATAATCCCTCCCATCATACAAACAATCCAAGAGAATTTGTTTTTTTCCCTTAAAAGTGGGCAAGTTATTTCTATTTACGGATAAGTGAAGAAGATATGGATTACCAGACAATATCAGAAACAATATCTAATAATGCAAACTCAAAAGCAGGCAAATCTTTCCCTCTCATTTGATACTAGTTTATTTTAATGAGAAAGAAAAAGATGGCATGGGATTGATGAATGGAAACTAATTTAATATTTGATTTGGAATGTTTGATGCTATATTCTATAATCTACATTCTCAGTTCATGAATAAGGTTGCATTGCTTTCCCTGTCTTAAAAGGAAAACAAAGGTCTAAGCTTCAGCTAAGTGACTTGTTACTTAATTGCTAAGATAGTTGAGGTACATGCATTATACATAGATTTCCAGCAGTCTAAACTTCAGTGCTTCTTGAAATGATCAAATATATCTTCCTCTGTACACTGCTCTTTGTTTTTTTCTTTACCCTCTTACGTTAACGTTATGTTATAGAATCTACACTTTCCGACGTGGGTGGTCTTTCATAGTTCTTCAGGTCTTTCAAATCCTTTTTTTTTTTTTAATAATCGAAACCTTCTGCTTATATATACTGCGTTCTTTAAAAACCCTTGCTTGCATGCATTCTTCAATAGTAATATAAGAAAACAAAGGGTCTAGGGCTCTTAATTTACTCATTTTCAGGGAACTATATGTATCCAGCTTAAAATATTAAGAAGATGGAAAACGACGTCTCAAAAGTAGACTCTTCAGAATAAAACACCTGTTCGGTCAGAAAGGCCCCTGATGATATTTGTGAATGAGGAGTTACTTCTTCTCTCAGTACTAATTACGAAGCTGGTCACTAGTAAGTAGTGTATTTATGTCTAAATAGCCATCTTTGATATGTAAGTGTAGTTGGGACAAAAAAAAAAGTTATAATCTTCTCACCATACTACAGGGTTACATCTTATTAATGTAAACCGACATTTTCTAATTATTTCACATTGTTAATACCAGTAGTGGGGAAGGATATACATAAAGTAGTTGTCCAATGCCAATAATGTAGGAGCTGGACACCATGATCTGTGCAAGTAATGCAGCTAGGCCTCACCAGTGGTAAGTGCCCAAAAAGGAATAACGAAAGAAAATGATAGTGATATTGAACATGTAAGTCAAAAATGCCATACAGCTTGTTTTAGGATCCACCATAACGCAGAAATACGGATTAGCATGGATCCTAAAGTCAAAAATGCCATACAGCTTGTTTTAGGATCCACCATAACGCAGAAATACGGATTAGCATGGACGCTGTAAATGTCTCATCAAACTTTCTCTTTCTGTTCGATAGAGAAGAGAGAACCCTGAACAAGTCACTCTTCTTCCTTGTTACACCTCTTCTTCGTGAACCCTTGATAAGTTTCAATCTTTTAAGGCTAATACCATGTCGAGACTCAGGAGAAAAAAGAACCTTGGGTAAGTGGTATTCTACAAGTAATCACTGCTTTTCGTATTCTGAGACTGAGTTCCTAAGCAATTAAAAGAGTGGTCAAATGTTCCAAAAACACTGCAATTTCTAACTTTTCCAGGCAGAGATAAATTCCAAGACATCACGTGATGGCGTTATATATAATTCTAAGCTTGTCACCCACAAAATAAGAAAATAAAAGCAAAGCAAGTTCCTTTTTCTTTTTGGTTTTAAATAAAAAAAGAGAGAGTCCCATAACTCCTAGCCTTTTTATTTCTATGAACTTACTATTTTCCTTACCTTAAATACGGCCTCAAGATTGCTCCTGAACTCTAGTTCAGATGTGTACATATATACACCTTACCTAGCTAAGGCCTCAAGATACATATGTACAGAAGCCAATTCAATTTACCCTACCATCAAGAACGGAACTAGCTGTCTTTGGATCTAAATTCTAAGCTGTCCAAATTGGTAGCTGGAGGGACAAATTGTCTGCATTTGATCAGTTCTTTTACATAGCAACGGTGAAAAAAGTTGGCTCGATTTTGCCAATGTAGGTCAAACGGAAAGTGATTGATGATCGACTCTGAAGATCATCCACCAAAATGGTCAATATACTGGACGGTCCAGATGATGATGAGGGTCCACATTTCCACTATTGTCTATACAGATATTCAGAACAAACTTCACTCTCTAAGGCTTGTAAACATTTAGTCATGTCCTTCCTCGTCACCATCTTCTTTATCATGGTCATCCATCACCATCGCAACTAAAATTAGTAGCTTGAATGCTAGTATCTAGCTAAGCCAACCGAGAAGAGGATTTCATTCACAAATTGGTGGATAACAGAGAGAAATTTGTAAATGAGATTCTTTGCCATAAGGTAGGAATCGGGAAAATAGCACAGAAGATCTCATTAGTGCATATGACATCAAGTAGTATATATATATGTCCGGAGTTTAGGTTTGATGACTAAAACCTATAAACTTGCTAATTCCAAGTACCAGGTGATAAGTAGTGTTTTAAAGTTGGAGGCATGCGAAAGGAACTGTTACCGATTAATAAAATTGGCTTATGGGACATATGATTTGTTAATTAGTTGACAAACTGTAGATTATTAGCAGATATAATATTGGTGGAATTTAAGGTAGGAGGTTAAGCTTGAGAAAGGCTATGATTGCATCAAGTTTGCTTTTGATGATGTTAGCTCCTTTAGCCAACAGAGAACTGAAAATGAGTTGCAATCATAGAGAGATAGAATAGGGATGTTAAAAGAGTTCTCTGTGTGGTTGAGGACAATGTAACTGAGATATGTGGGGACTAGGACAGATACATTTTATCAAATTACCAAGAAAGTGTCCCCCCTCCAATTTTCTATATTTAAATGAATCACCATTGCAAGGTCCTACTCCCCCACTCTCTCTCGTAGAACACTTGGTTTTGGAGTCCTCAAAAGGGCTAGCAAAGCTGTGACAACTTCAAGCATCTTCTCCCTAACTACCAACCATAGTATGTCTATAAACTACTGATAATTTCTTTATTCTATTAACTCTTAAGATGTCCCAGCAAATGTCATTTCAGTGTCAAAACAACAGCACTATCAACGTACTTTGACAACAAATTATTTTTATCCACCATCCCCCATCTCTTTACAGAAGGGATTGCACATGGGGGAATGGCCACTGTGTATGTGAGATGCTCTTTGTTCTCAGTTATCAAAAAGATTATAACACTACTCACTTATGGAGCCTCTTGGACCAAAAAACTTACCAAATTATAACTCACACACTCGTACATGTTTTTCGTCAGAGAGTGAGCCTCTGATGTCTGATCGGACAACCCCTTTTTTCTCTTAAACCAAAAAGATCAGGCAAGTGCCATACAGTTTTGGGTCCCCCTTCATCTGGCTGAACTGAACTGCTGATTTAAGAGAATTCCATTGTTGACGTGTTTGTGTGAATAACGTGGACATTCTGGTACTATTTGTGCATGTGTTGCTTCGATTGTGTTACGTAAATCTGCAGATGCCTATCTTATTAGTCCGTTCCGTTAGCATCTTGGCGGACCATTAAGGGCATTGCCAAATCTCCTGGAGCGCCATAACATGGCAGAATATGTTATTTGAGAAAGGCCCACAAGGAGGGGTAGGATTGGATAGGAGATGCGAACAAAAGCTTGAGAAGAGGGAGGGGCCATGCCTACTAATGCTACTACTCCCTAAGGTGAAGAGAGCTTTTCTTGCCCCTTTACTTGCAGGAGTCAGAGTGGGAGAAAGATGTACTTGGTACTATAGCGGCTAATTGGGTGCAACGACTAGTCTTTGTCCCTTCTCTGTTTCTTTCTGCTTTCTTTTGTTCATAGGCAATCATGTACAAAAATATATACGTAACGTCAAGTGGACGGCTGGGAAGGAGGAAGGATCATACCCTAACTCTTTTGTTTTTGTGCTCAGCTAGGCCTAGGAGCTACACTACGCTCAGCTCAGCGTCTTCCTCGCTCACTATCCTTTTCGATCGGCATGTGATTTCCACGTGCTGTACATACATTCTTTGTCATGTGGCGCTACATACATGTACATGTACATGAATATTACAAGGGCATGAAGTTTCTTGATTGTCATCATACCGAATTGAAGTCATTGAAAATGAAATAGGCAATGATCTTCTACAGAAAGAAAAACCTAATATCTTCTTGTCACACATATTTTAAACCAACCAAAAAATACAATTATTTAAGCCTCACAGATTTCTTAAATTCAAACTATTTCACTTAGAAAATATTTTATTTCATTTTTGTTTTTCTATCGTATTTTTAATTTTAATTTTTTTAAAAGCAAAAACAAAAACATGTCTATTTATTATCGTTAATATAGTTATACTTTTATTACCGATGATGATTACATATTAGATAAAATTTAAAGATAAATTATCTTTAATTCATTTTAATCTCTTATATAATATTTATTAATAAATTATCAATAAAAATTATTTTATTTTATTAAAATAAATAATTTTAATTAAAATTTATTTTAGATATTTATTTAAAATTTATATATTTTGAAGATATTTTAAATTTAATTATATTTACTGATAATTATCAGTTATAAAAATTAAATTAAATTATTCATAATTTTAATTAATTAAATATAATATAATATTAAATTAAATTATTCTTAATTTTTATTGATAACTAATATATTAAATAATTAAATAATATATATTTAGTTAACAATAAATCAGATCGTAAAAAACATAAGAGTAGAAAGCAAAAACTACTTTTTGTGGTTTTTTATAAATTTTGAAAATTGAAAGAAATCAAAATTAAAAACAAAAACTAAAAATTCAAACAACCATGCTTTTTAAATAAATTTGAAAATAAAAATAAAAATCAATAGAAACAAACATGCTAAATGAATTATTTTGATACTAACTTATGAAAATCCTCAATGCCCTTTTTAACTAATTAGCTTTATTTTAGTTGGTTAGCTATTGACTAATAATTGTATCATAATATTAATTATCATTAGTTTTTGATTTACTCTCATAAAGTCATTTGTATGCATTACTATTGAATACTAACTTATATACCAACTAAACTTGTAACTAATTATATGCATGTTGTGTAACTTCTTAAATTCAATTAACAAGTTATTGTATCAATTATTGGAATTGCACCATTTTAATGAAATTAAATATGTTTATATATGTGAAAATGGATACAAAAACACCTCTTTATAATTACATCATTTAAGATTTGTTTCAAATATATAATGCAATGAAAATAGTTATTCTGAAATTTACTTTAAACATGTAATGAATGAAAAGATAGAAATTCATATTAGAATTGGAAAGTAAATAACAAAATTTTGTCCATAAATATTTTAATGCTTTTGTGGGATAAATTATGTCTCAATATAAAGCTTGTTCCATCAAAAAGATTTAACACAATCTCAATCTGAATGCCCTACAGTAGTTTCCCATTGGCACAACAACCCACTAACTCACGTCAATTCTACTTTCCATTCTTTTGGTAGACAACACCATCATCAAGGAATTACTCCATTTCTTGGTCACCTTTCCTTTTGCTCAATCCGCCAGGCATCAAGTCATATTCATCAAACTAACCTTTCCCCAACTAGCCATAGTTCGACCTTGTTTGGGATTACTTGTCGAATTGCTTTTTCATGCTCACTTACAAATTCAAGCTTCGCGACAAGCTTTCCTGTACGGATCTATTGCGGTGGAATAACTATTGCTGAGTAGTAAAACGATATTCACCTTCGCAATACTAATACACCGTGCTCACATTGTATTCAGCATTAACCAATACTCTTATATACAAAATGGGAATTCATTTAAGAGAGAGTTCTCGCAATTTTACTTCTTCGAGCATCATGTTTTAGTCATAATATCATTGAAAAAAGGTTAAAGTCATACTTAAATTGCACTTTGGTCCTTTAATTTCTTTTTTAACAACCTAACTTGGCATTGTTTTTCTTTCGTGTGCTAAAGAAATAGCACGTTCACAAAAGAAAACTTACTTGAGCACAATCTAACCTAGATAATGTATGGATAATAATTAATATGCTTGTAACTGTTTTGGCATTGGCAAGCTACTCTCCATCTTCGACCACACACTTCAGTCAACAGCTCAATCATTTTGGTTGTACCATTTTCACTGTGAAGGATAATGGCAAATTACCAACCGTGGCCAGAGCAAGTGAAAATGGTATTTGAATGTATTTAGCGAAGCTGATTATTTTATCATGATGATTCCATAGATGGCTCTTAAGAACAAATATCTATCAAGTTTGCGCCTGCTCTGGGGAAGGAGAGATTATCAGATTAACTAAAAGGAAAAAACGTGATAAAATGTTCAATTTAGATATGTAAAGAAATTGAAGGCTACCATTTCAGGCAAGACAAGGTCATTGTGCCGGGAAAGACATATGTATAATTAGCAATTGAGTTAAGAAGAGCACAGGATAGCCGTCACTTTGATTAAATTATATTCCTCTTAAATCATGAAGATTTGCTTTAATTATATATTACTGTGATCTCTATCTTCGAAAGGATATCGGGGGAAGAGATAAACTATGTAAATGTGTTTTTGCAGCCGATCAATCAATTGGATGCAAATTAATATATGACATTATTTTTAATTAATAAAAAGGTTTTATTCATTTTTATATATTAATTTAATTATTTTATTCATTTTTATATAAATAGTTGAGTAAGTTAATATAGGATTCATCACTCTAAAATAATTAAAGAGAATATTCTACTATTCTAAATTAATAATGGTTTATGGAATTCTCTAACTAGAGTAAATTGATATTTGAAAAGAAGTTTTCAAATTTTTATTATAAATCAATAACTAATTAGCAAGAAAAAGCATGATTGGATGATAAGAGTAGACATTGTATCCATACTCTGTCCAATTAGAATGTTGAATAACAAAAGGATTAAATTATACATTATAACCATGTATGGACAGGTTAAGTCGATCAATTTGACATTTTTTTATATTTGGGTAATCATGATATGTTGCTAGACATCAATCATAATTTATGATTATGAATTATTTAATTAGAGAATTAAAGATAAATTAAAAGAAGTTTAAATTTATCTAATTCTAATTGTGAATTAGAATTAGAATTTATAATTATTGCCAATGTATTAGTAACCTAATAGGTCACATATTAAAGGGCAATTTGTGAAAGAAAATTCAATTTTATTAAATTGGACTTAATTATAAAATTTGAAAAACTTTGGAGATCAAATATGAGATATTTGATTTTATTAAAATTAAATTAATTAGAATTAAAATTTGATTATAATTATAATTATAATTAAAGAGATTTAATTTTAATAAAAGACTCTTATGATTTTTTCTATTTAAAGGGAAGAGTTTTTTAGAAACTAATACTTTTTGTATTCTTCCTCTCAAATTAGTTTGAGAATTGTTCTGTGGATACTATCAGAGACTGGACACTTAAACAGCTCTTGATTGATCAATCGGAAAAAGTTTCAAAGATTTTTCAACAAAAAAATGAACAAGGTGCAATTTCTAAGTCGTTTTATATTTTTATTCAAATTTATACAATTATCATGATTAGTTCAGAATCTATAAAATTTTTATTTTTCACTGCGTCCGTGATTCAATTATGATTGGATTCCAACAATGGTATCAGAGCCTTCTTTAATTGTTTCACTTGGATTCATTACTTGCTTATTGTTGATTTTGATATATTTTGCTTTAGTTTTTGTTTTTTCCCGAAACTATTTCCACAACTATTCTTTATTTTGATTGTTATGAAAAACACATACGTTTATTCTGTGTTAAACATGCGTTTATCTAGAAATTGGTTCCACTCCCTTGTATTTTAAGTTCTGCTTATCTCTGCGTTATGTTATACTTTTGCATTGGTTCTAAAATCATTTGAGTATACCTTACGGTTTGAGTTCTGCATACGCCTCTATTTATTTCTGGAAATTATTTCCACAAATGTATGTGTTTTTCTGGAAATTGATAGTGTTATGCTAAATTGTGTATTGGAAATCCATAATTTCTACTTCCCTATTTTTTGTGTGTGTGAACAAGTCTTGCTTCTTCGTGTTTGTATTTTACCTCTGTGTGTTGATCAAATCTGAAAATTTTGTTTTTCATATGCTTGCAATTTTCTCCTTCATGCATTTTGTTGGGACTCGATCCGGAAATTGGATCCCAACCGGAGAAACAAAAAACGAAAAGGAAAACGGATACGAAAGCGAATAGGAAGTATCGAAACAAGGAAATACAGAGGTGAACGAAACGAATATGAATCAAATTATCGAATCGAAATAAATGATATGGACTATCACATCGAATAACAAAGTGGATCGAATCGAATCATACAAAGCGAACGAAATAATCGAACTGATACAAACACCGACATCCG
>JANZLF010000003.1:12469319-12480404 GCA_026546835.1 Erythroxylum foetidum
GCTGATAGAATCAGCTATCAGCTAACAGCTGATAGAATCAGCTATCAGCTATCAGCTATCAGCTGATTGCCAAACAGGGCCTTTAAAATTAATCTTTTTTCCAACATTAAAAAAATGGACGGTCGATTCCATTTCTAATAAAGTAAATTTGCAGGATCACCGGTACGTTGCTTCTTTTGAGGTCCTTCAACTCGATTGGTTCGACAATTGCTTACTTTTGGCTTTTTTTTTTCTTGCGGGATATTTTAAGTGGGTTCTAATTATAAAAAAATACTTTTAAGTCGTTCACATTTAAATTAATCTTTATTTGAGTCGGATCGATCTTTTGTAGAAAACAAAACTCTAATCTCAAGCTTTGAACACTTGTATACATGAGGAAGATTCGAACTCGCGATCTCACTTAAATTAAAAGAGTTTCTTATCAACACACGTAAATTTGGTATTTTTTTTTCTTTTTTGTATTTCCTTTTAGTGTTTATGACATTTATGTTTTCAAAACACCTCCATCTGCTGTTGAGTCGTCGCTGGATTAACAGAAAAACATGTTAATTTCTTCCGTGCCCTTATAAGAGTGTTCCAACCTTTTAAAGGAGAGGATTTGGTCCTACTTTCTTATAAGATTAGGTGTCAAAAAAAAGGTGAAATTACGGAGTTCAGATCTTCTGTTTAATATTATAATATTTTATTATGTTCAATAAATTTTAATCGTTTATTTATATTGATCTTATATAAATCTTGCATGAATTCCACGTTAGTCCCATAAAATAAATAATTAAAATTTTATGAGATAAAATAAGACAACATAATGTTGATTCCTCAAAGAGTTGTTCCTGACGAAACTATCCGAATGTGTTTTCTGTGTCACATCCAAGTATCTAACCGAACATACAAGTTAAAAGTTAAAACCATAATCCACGATGCTGTCCTCTCACATTACTAAAATGGTCCACATAAGGCCTTTAATTCTCAACCAACGATTGATAGCTTTCCCATCGCTGTACAGTATCCGTCTCTCTTCTGCCGCAGTGATACAAAAAGAGAGACAAGAAAGAGTGTGAATTGGGAAAGTAGAGAGAGTAAGAATGTGGGCTTATGGAGTTATGGCGGCTATGGTGGCAACAGAGTTCACCGAGGTTAGCATTAGCAGTATAAGCAAAGCAGCTATGAGTAGAGGCATGAGTATCTTTGTCTACACTGTCTACTCCAATGCACTTGCCATATTTATCCTTCTTCTCAAAAGTCTAATCTTTTACAGGTACAGGCTACGGCTAGTCCTCAACTTCAGTTAAAGTTCTCTTATAATCTTCTATTACTTTAGCTTCTTTCTCATACAGGAAAAGAAATTGTCTTCCACTTACGGTGTCTATGACCTTCAGAATCTTCCTTCTGGCTATAGCCAGGTGATTTCCCTTGTTAAACTCTTTGGACATGATTTGTTCTTACAGAATTGACAAACTACTAAAACGTGCAGTGACTTTTTGTTGTGAAGCTGTTGCGTACAGTTTTCGTTGAATATTGGAATAAGGCATAGCTCCCCAACTCTGTGCGCTGCAATAACTGATCTCGTACCAGCCTTAACCTTTATGCTGGCCATCATTTCCAGGTATGCTCCTCTTTTTTATCTGTTACCACTCCATTCTGTGGCTAATTCAGGGCCTGTTGCATTCTCGGGGACCTTTCTGTTCTTGTACAGAAATTGGGATATCTTAAACAAGAATATCTTAAACAAGAATTTTGTTCCTCTAGTTCCAGCCAAACGCTAACTTGTCTCCATTCTGGCAGCTTTGTCTGTTGCTAAGGACTTGGCATAGAAACATCAGGCCAGACCTTATTCTTATGCATGTGATTTTTCACTTGCTATGTCTTGTCTCAAAATTTGTAGAATATGGTAATTGATTATGTAAAGACAATTCAACTATTTGTAATATCAATAATTTAACAGTAGCAGATTTCCATTGTTTCTTATTCTGTCACAACCGATGCTTATATAACTTGGAAGTCTATGTTCCACTTTTATGCTGGCAATCATGATATTGCTTTTGTCACACGAAATTAATGGAGGAAAAAAAATCCCTCCTTGCTGTGCAGGGATTGACTTTGAATCCATGGGGCCAGTTAAGTTGTGGTTTGCAGAGAACTGATGTGTCATATTCATAGCACATAATAATGTCTAGTTCTGTCCATATTTCTGTGGTTGATGCCTTGGTGGTAAAGATCGAACAGTTGGCGTATGCTTTTTATTTCTCAAGTGGATCTGTTGGTACAGTATCGTTGATGTAAATAGCTCATATTCAATTCAAGCTTTAGAAACATGTCGATTTTGAAATGGGAAAACAGGGAATTTATTGCCCATTATATATATATTTATACACACACTCACATATATATATATATATAAACATAATTAGCATAGGATTAGTTTTTATGATTATAAAAAGAGAAGAATTGAACAACTCCTGGTGAATCCAGGATGGAAAAGCTAGACTTGAGTGCCAAAAGCAGTCAGGCGAAGTCAGTTGGCACCGTGATCTCAATAGCAGGGGCATGGATACTAACACTGTACAAAGGCCCACAAATCATCCATAGTTCACCACAGTCTCAGAATGCTTCCGGTGATGTTCCTTTATCTCTGCCATCCAACTGGATTGTTGGTGGCATTTTTTGTGCAGCTGGAGCATTGTGCTTGTCAGTCCTATACATTATTCAGGTAAACACTGTTTCTTGCGTGCTTGTTATCAACCATTACTTGCCTTACCAATCCTGACAAAGAACATCTGCTGGCCTGGCGTGTACAGACATGGATTATTAAAGACTATCCTGAAGAGCTGATCGTTACACTCATTGCTTGCATCTTTGCCACCGCTCTGTCTGCTGTGGTCTCTTTAGTTCTAGAGAAAGATCCTAATACTTGGAAGCTGAAACCGGACATTGAGTTGCTGGCTATTGTCTTGTTGGTAAGAGCACACGACAAAAACTTTGTATTCTGCTACGAGTCTTATCTATCCTATTTATATCGCTTCTTTGTTAAAAGTTGAAGTCACTCGTGGCTGACAAATTGTAGGCAATTTTTGGGGTATCAATTCGAAGTTTAGTTCATACATGGGCATGCCGCCTGAAAGGGCCTCTCTATACCACCATGTTTAAGCCACTGGGGATGGTGATTGCAGTTATCTTGGGGGTTGGCTTCCTTGGAGATGGTCTTTATACTGGAAGGTAACACTCACTGCTAACAACTTAAATATCTGTTGCCTTAAACACAGGCTTAAGTAGCTACAAATCTATCATTTCTAAAGTCATATATATATATAGATATGTATATGTAGTATTAAAGAAATAACAATTCGAGTATTAAAGAGGAAGTAATATGATTTAAAATATATATTTATATATGTGTGTGTTCTTAAAAACGCTTCCTTGACTTGGAATATATAGGTCCAGCACAAAAAGTTCACGTGTATTCTATTCGACCATTCTGACACTTGTTTTGAAGTGGTGAGGGTAAATAATTACCAAGATGACTAAAGTTATAAAAAGTAGAGTCAAAATTTCCTTGTACTGTTTGAAGACTGTCGATGTGGGTGATTTTTGTTTGTCTACAGTGTGATTGGAGGGATCATAATTGCTTGTGGGTTTTATGCTGTGATCTGGGGGAAAACAAAAGAAGAGCAGATGGTTCCAGTCGAACAAAATTCAAAGATTGACTCAACCTCGCCCAACTGCCCTCTGCTACAAAGCAAAATCCTGGTCTTGGAGAGTGGAGCAAATTCTGCATGAGTTGGGTCCAAGGATGCGTATTGCTTTATAGCCCTTACAAGTTTTAAAGCAATAAGAGTTAATGTAATTGAGCTGTTGTTAATAGAGAATTTACCAGGTATTTGGTTCTCTTTGCCAAAAATTTCCTGAAAGTTGATACGTTAATGTGACTAAGAAAGAAGCAGGGAACCCCTCACGGATAGCCTGGCGGTAGAAAGGAGGAGAGGATTGTGAGAAGGTTATGAGTTCGAACCTTGGGAGGAGCAGCTTCTTTTTGAGTGGTTGTAAATCTCCTGGTAATGACGACCTATCTTAGAATGCAGATACCTCTGATACTGATTAGGATCAGATCTGAATTTACCTATATATGAGTCTGAGTGAGTAGCTCATAGGTCCCAGATAGTCAAGCCAAACTCAAATCGTGAGTTATAAAAAAAAAGAAAAAAAAAAGAAACAGGAAACTTCGTCCGTGCTGCTGAGCTCCCGCACAGCAGGGCTGGATTTGACATAATCCATAACTGTTGACCGTACTTCACGAATAGTTGTCACCAGGGACTAGACTCATTTGTTACCTACCTAAAGTCCGCACACGTCCTATCCAATTCCAATCCGAGTTCAATTTTTTTATTAATAAAAGGGTACTCTTTTGTCTTGCTCGAGTCTAATCTACTAAGAGATTCTAATTCAGATTATACTTTTTAGAATTTAAAATCCTCCTAACTCTACGTCAATTACTTGGAGGCACTTTAAAGCACACCGCGATGCAACTTGAGGCCATCTAGTTCACTCATAGAAGTGTCCTCCCAGGTGATGTATAAGCAACTTAAATCACATTCCTTTATGAACAGAGTATGATGAAACCCAAATGATAGTTGGGCTGTTTCAACTTCAAAAGCCTCAAACTTGGAAGATCTCTTGTTTAAAGTGCATTCAACTACCGCCACAGGTTGCGAGCAACAACAGAAAGATATGTGGGTTTCAGCAGTAACAGCCATTATGATCTTACTAGAGTTCTTCGAAGTGGGGATGAACACTGTAAACAAAGTAGCCATGAACAAAGGCTTGAGTCGCTTTGTCCTTGTTGTGTACTCCAATTTTCTTGCCATCATTTTACTTCTTTCATCTACCTTCATCTTCTACAGGTAATGCCATTTTTGGTCCTCTTCTTCAGAGAACCAATTATCAATTCCTTCTGTTTCTCCATATCTTTTTACACTCAAAACCTTTCGACCAACAGAAAGAGAACAACTCCAACACTTACATGGTGCGTCATTTGGAGGATATTGATTCTTGGTATTCTCAGGTACCCTTCTCATATCAAAACACTCAAATATCGGATGACTTGAGATAACTGTACTAATGCACGGTTGGTTTCTTTGTTCTAGCTGTTCCGGTCAGTTTGCCACGTATGTCGGGATCGGGTATAGCACACCAACTCTGGCCTCGGCAATGACAGATCTTACTCCAGCTTTTACTTTCATATTTTCCATAGTCTTAAGGTTACATTTTGCTTCTTCTTTTCTAGCTTTCGGCTTGGTTATTCAGCTTTCTTTTCCTTCTCAAGTATATGACTTGAAAGCTTTCCTTTCCTAGCCGATGATGTTCATAAATATTTGGAATTCTGGAAATCGTTTGTTTGACATAGGTGTTAGGCATTTAAATTTGTTTTTATTGTTATTTAATTTATACTTTAATTGTTTTGCTTTAATTGTTGGGAAGTTGAAACGGTGAAGAGTTAGGAATAGGGAGAGTTTAGAACTAGAATGTTCTATGTTGCCCATAAATTGTATTCCTGTTTTGGTTTAATGTTAAGGGAAAATATAGTCCGTCAAAATTGGTATCAGAGCCTCAACAACAATGGCTTCGGCAAATCCTGTTCAATCACAAGTGCCCATCTTGACGAAAGAAAACTACAGGATGTGGAGTATCCAAATGGAGGCTTTGTTGAGTGCGCTTGATGTGTGGGATCTTGTGGAAAATGGCTATGGAGAATCAAGTTCCGGAAACGAGGACGAGGAGAAGTTTAAAGTAATGAAGAAAAAAGAGAAGAAAGCATTATTCACAATTTATCAAGGAGTCGATGCAGCAACGTTCGAGTTGATTGCAACAGCCAAAACCTCAAAAGATGCTTGGGAGATACTGAAGAAAGCATACGAGGGAATTGACAAAGTGAAGAAGATTCGCTTGCAATCATTGCGAGCTCAGTTCGAGTCATTACAACAAGAAAACTTGGAGAAGGTTGCTGATTATTTTTCTCGAGTAATCGCCATTGTGCATCAGATGAGGAGTAATGGTGAAGAACTAAAGGATGTTCAAGTTGTAAAGAAAATCTTGTGATGTCTAGACTCCAAGTTCGGTTTCGTAGTTGTGGCGATTGAAGAAACGAAGGATTTGGAGATCATATCCATATAGGAGTTACTAGGATTGTTACAAGCATATGAACAAAGAATACAAAAGGAAAGTGGAGAAAAGAATTTGGAGCAAGTTTTGCAAGCAAAGTTGTCATTAAAAAAGGATGACTTATCTAGAGGAGGTTATCAACGAGGAAGAGGAAGAGGCCGAGGTCGTAGTAGAGGACGAGCTTCAAGTTCTAGCGAGCAAACCAACAATTACAATAATGGAGATGATATTGATCATAAAGGTAATGGTCGTGGAAGGGGTGGTGGCCAGAGTCAAAATCGTGGACGTGGAGGTGGACGAGGACGAAACAACAGATCTGATGCCCAGTGCTATGTTTGTAAAAAGTTTGGACACTACTCTTATGATTGTTGGTACAACTCAGACAATGCCAACAATGCAAGTGAGAAAGCGAACCTTGTCAACAAAGAAGAAATTGACGATGGACCAGTACTGCTTATGTCGTGCAATGAACTAGAATCAATCGAATCTGTTACCTGGTTTCTTGACACTGGAGCATCAACTCATATGTGTGGAAGAAAGGAGTTTTTTGCTCGGCTAGATGAAAGACAGCTTGGCAACATTACTTTTGGGGATCTCTCAATGAGGCCGATTGAAGGGAAAGGTGATGTTATTTTTGAACTCCAAAATGGAAGACAGTTTTGTATTTCTGATGTTTATTATGTTCCTGAAATTAAGAGTAATCTGTTGAGTGTTGGACAATTGTTGGAAAAGGGCTATGACATAAAAATGAATGATTTAGCTCTTAGTGTTCGAGATAAAAATAACAGATTGATTACTCTTGTGAAGATGACTAAGAACAGGTTGTTTCCACTGAAACTAGCGATTGGTGAACCGAACTGCTTGAAGGCAACAACGTTGAACAACTCTGTTATTTGGCATCTTCGCTATGGGCATCTAAATTTTGAGGCGTTGAAGCTACTCGAGAGGAAAAACATGGTGATGGGACTGCCAAAGATCGAAGCCCCCGACAATCTATATGAAGTGTGTGTTATAGGCAAGCAGCAGAGAAAGACTTTCCAGAAGTACAAGTCAAGAAGAGCATCATCGCATCTCGAATTGGTGCATTCGGATGTTTGTGGACCCATCAAGCCTGCTTCTATCGGTGAAAATCGATATCTTTTGACATTTACAGATGACTACAGTGGGAAAACATGGGTTTACATGTTGAAGGAGAAAAAAGAGGTGTTCTCAAGATTTAAGGAGTTCAGAAATATGGTTGAAAAACAAAACGGATGTCAATTAAAATGTCTACGGACTGATCGCGGAGGAGAGTATACATCTTTGGAGTTCGAGTGTTTTTGCAAGGAGAATGGAATTATACACCAGCTCACCATGCCTCAGACACCACAGCAAAATGATATCTCAGAGAGAAAAAATAGAACCATTATCAATATGGCTCGATGTATGTTAAAAGAGAGGAATGCTCCAAAAGAGTTCTGGGGAGATGTTGTGGTTTGTGCTGTATATTTGTTGAACAGGTTTCCAACAAAACGCATCGAAGATATGACACCAGAGGAAGCTTGGAGTTTTCGTAAGCCAAAAGTTGACCATCTAAATTTTTTTGGATGTGTTGCTTTTGCAAAAGTACAGGAAGAGAAGCGTACGAAGTTGGAGGATAAAAGTTAGAAGTGCATATTTTTGGGTTATGGCGAAAATTACAGTGGCTACAAACTGTATAATCTTATAACTCGAAAAATCGTGATGTTTAGAGATGTGGAGTTTGATGAGTAGCAGTCCCATGACTGGAAGAGTGATGACCAATCAAAGTATATTGTCTTTGATGAAGAGCAGTGGCAGAAAGAATCCACAACAGATCACATTGATAAAAATTCATCGCCTCGTAGAGATGGAGTTCAGTTCCATGAAGATGATTCAAGCAGCTTGAACATAAGAAAGACGAGAAGAATTTCAGAGATTTATGAATCAAGTCAACCCATTGAGTTTGATTATGAAGATGAGATGAATAACTTGTGTTTATTTGCAGGTTTTGATCCATTAACATATGAAGAAGCTTCAAAAGAAAAGAAATGGAGGAAGGCAATGGATGAAGAGATCCACCCAATTCGAAAGAACGACACATGGGAGTTGACATCACTTCTTGTTGGGTTTTCTACTGATTACCTGTTATCTTTAATAACCAAGACTGATAAAGATTTGTCAATTTGCAGGAATGAAAAATGCAGAAAAATAAAGACACCAGTATTTTACTTGGTTCGATAGTCAAGAACTATCTACATCCAAGGTTCCCATCTTTGGTGTTAAGGATTTCACAAACCAAGAAGAAGAACAAGAAAGAAGATTTTTACAGAGTTTGAGTGATATTCAATCACTTGCAAGAGTCTCCAACTCTCCTAATACCCAATGTAGTATTCTAGCACACTCTAAAAAAAATCCTTCTGCTCACTCTTGATCTTGCTCTCATATTTTGAAAAATTGTCGTGAACTAAGAACGCAATGTCTGTGTATATACTGATGCATGTGTGTCCCTTTGTCTGAACTTCTGTTTACATTTATAGTTGAAGGACAGAGGAAGATGGCTTTCGAATGTGTTGACTGTATCGGATTGTTTCCATGTGCATCTCACGTGACTCCTCTTAAGTAGCCTCCTAATGCTCTGCGTTTTGTGTGTTTTATGCTGATGATACTTGCGTTTAGATATCTTCTAAGCATGTAGTAAGTCCATGTGTTGAATATGTTTTGCCTTGTGTCAAAACGACTGTGCTTGGCATTCAGAAGCTTAAGTGGCACGTGGGCTTGTCTTGAACTAAATCACTTTGTTCCTGTCATTGTTAGAATCTTCGAGAGCTCCTCCATGTCTTCTTCTTCAACATTACAGACACCATCTTCTTAGGTTCTTTATGTTTTTTTTTGGTTGCTTCTGCTTATGGATTGATGGAGAATCAGTGACTTTTCTCACACTTCTTAAAAGGCATCAAGCAATTGGTGTCAAGTGGGTGTTCAAGACGAAAAGAAATGCAAAAGGAGAGGTGGAGAGACATAAAGCAAGGCTGGTTGTGAAGGGATACAAACAAAAATATGGTGTGGATTATGAAGAGGTATTCGCACCTGTTGCTCGACTTGAAACTGTAAGATTGTTAATTTCTCTTGCAGCTCAAAGGAAATGGGAGATGTACCAAATGGATGTGAAATCAGCATTTTTGAATGGAAACCTTAAAGAAAAGGTTTACATCGAACAACCACCGGGGTTTATAGTTGAAGGCCAAGAAATAAAAGTTTTCAGGTTGAAGAATGTAAATGATCTAGAAGGGGGATGAATAGATCTTTAAAGCTCTTTATAAAAATTCTACAATAAAATCATAAGTTAATTCATACAAAAACAATTTAAACAAATTTAAATGTAAAGAGTAGGGAAGAAGAGTAAACACTATTTTTATAGAGGTTCGGTGCTCAGACCTACGTCCTCTACCTAAGCTCCCACTTAGGATTTTGCAAACCACTTTATTGCACACTTTTTAGTTTAGTGTTAACTCTTATAATACCACTTGACTTCCTGCTCAAGTTGCCTTTACAAACGATTTGTCTTCCGGCACAAATCCTACGTCACTAGTGACCTTTCACTAATCACTCAATTTGTAAGAGAAATGAGATGAAGATTGAAGAAAAAAGCTCAATATAATTGTGTAACAAGATAAGAGCAATAATGAGCAAATTTGGAGCAATAAGGGAGTCTTTTGCTTGTAGAACTTAGGTACTTTTCTCCCTTAATCATCCACTCTTTATACTTAGGAGAAAATGAACATTGGAAGCCATTCTAGCCGTTGTATGATTGTTATGACCGTTCCTTAACATCCTCCTTTCCATTTGTGTCTAATTGACTTCGTCAGAATCAATTTGCTGTACGCGTAAGTCGACTTGTCGTGGTGTGTAAGTCGACTTGTAACAACGATTTTTGTAAAAATTTATCTCCGCTCTTCTATAAGTCAACTTATGCAGTGTAAGTGTTGGACCCCACACTTGGGCTAGCATTTTTTACCCAGCGTGTGTTTGCGGGTTATACCGCGGCATCCAACACAAATCAGTTGTCAGACCCCGCTCCCGGAGCCCAACTTTCGTAGTCCTGAAACCTTGGCTTACAATCCTGCTGGGTCCTTAACTGTAACCCTACATTCGTGGTGGGTGCATACTACTCAAACACCAAAATCATAAGTTGACTTATGAATATAAGTTGTAGCTTTACGCCTCAAGTTCGTTTTGAAACAAGAATCCCCTTAATCAGAGTCATATAACTCAAGATATACCCCAAAAACCTAAAAGAGTTCAAATCTGATACATGCTCTCTCAACCGACCCTTCACTTGCTTTTATTCAAACATTTTCCATTTAACTCCAAATGGTACAAATTTTTATATCAAGGAGGATATATGTCCTAGGAATCTAATGGTTCAAGCCTCGCCTCATTTGGAGGTCGTATGAGGGATTTATGCCTAAAACAATAGACCATGCTCACTTTCAAAATCCAATTGAAACTATTTTGGCGCGATTACCATAACTTTTTTTCTAGATGTCGGAATAACTTCGTTCTTAGACGGTTAGAAAGTAGACATCTAGGGCTACAACTTTCATGAGGACCAAAATTTGAAATTCGCACTCTAACCTGGTCGCGCCCGCGAGTTAGTTCTTTTGCGCCCGCGAGGAAGGAGTGACCAGAAGGTTTGGGCTCGACTGATTTTCTATGGTCGCGCCCGCGAGGTGTGGAGCTCGCGCCCGTGAGGAAGAAGTGACCAGAAAGTTGAAGTCCTTCGTCTATGGTCACGCCCGAGAGGTGTAGAGCTCGCGCCCGCGAGTAAGGAGTGACCAGAACGATGAGATTTTTCCCCAAACCTCTAACCACTTGACACTAGCATCTTTCAACTCTCATAGCTTCTTATTCCTAGCTCCTATTGGTGCATAC
>JANZLF010000003.1:12519037-12529749 GCA_026546835.1 Erythroxylum foetidum
GTAGCCACGTTACCCTTTTTTCTCTTTTGACACTAATACGGGTTTATATTTCCTGTTCTTATTAATCTATTTTAACCTTTTTTTTATTACAAGAGGAAAAAGAAAATTACAAAACTACATTAACACTTCAGGGTACACGGCGCCCTGCGCATCATGGTCAAAAAGCTCTTGTGAACTTTGAGGTCCTTGAATAATATGCATATCTGGTCGAAAGCGGTCCGTTAGACGAGCTAGATTTTAACCCTATTTTTACTTCAATACAACGTTACATTAGGATAAAAACAAAGTGGAAACAGGTTAACGGGAAAGAGGATTTTATGGACACCAACAAAAGATTTCATGCCCGCCAAGACCGGTAGCTTTTTCTCAAAGAGCTTTAAACAGGCTGAAGGGTTACCCCCTCCCTCTTTGTAAGAGGGAATGCAAGAGGACAAGAGGAACATTTAGAGCTTTCAGTTTCTTGTTAAGTGGAAAGAAAGTTTGAGCATCTTGAACCATCAAGCAGAGAACGGGGGGGAGTGTGAGATGAGATATAGGAGTAAGTTAGCCGAAGTAGTGCCGTTTGCTATGATGGTGATGATGGAAGGGTGTACCATAGGACTCACTATATTGGCTAAAACGGCTATGTCTGGTGGGATGAGCCCTTTTGTTTTTGTTGTGTATACCAATGCTCTAGCCACTTCCCTTCTCTTTCCTTTTTCCTTCTTGTACCATAGAGAAAGGTTCGTCTTTCGGATCCTGCACGTCTGTTTCTGTTTTTTACTTCCTCATTTTCTCGACCTCACCTTGTTCAAATGTTCGTTGCAATGTTGCAGAGTAGAAAAGCCATTCTTCACCTTTCGTCTTGTCGTGCTAATTTTCTTCTTGGGTCTAACGGGGTTCGCTCTCTATCTCTCCACCTTCTCACCGATCGCAGACGTGTGATACTGAATAGCTTGTAGCTGACAAGTTTTTATGGAACAACCTTTCATTTGTCGGACTAAGTAAAGATGGCCCTTTCTGCTGACAAATAAATGAAGCCTAGATTCTCTGCTGTCATGTTCTAGTCTTGCTTGGAACTAGGAATATTGAAATAGTTCAATCCATATTTAGAATCATCCCCTGATTAAGTTGTTAAAGATGACAGTTCCTCTTAATTCTCAGCCTGGAGTCACTAAACTCTTCATTTTTAACCCCAAATATTTAATTTATTAATGGCAATTATTTTCACATGATTATGTGATTACAAAAAATCTTACAATTTAATTGCTTCATTTTTGTGTTGCGTAGGATAGCTTTGTCGCAGAATCTTGCATTCCTGGGCCTAAGTTTCACTTCACCAATAGTAGTCTGTGAAATGGGTTTATTGATCCCTGCCTTTTCGTTTATTTTGTCTAGCGTTCTCAGGTATGTCTTACGATCACTGGTTAAGCATAACTCGCTACAGAAACAATATGACCATGGAAAGAATTTGTCTCAGGATAACAAAGCTAGACTGCAGAAGTTCAAGCTTTCATTTCAAGGTGATTGGGACCTTGATATCGTTCACTGGAGCTATCGTTGTGGAACATTTTAAAGGCCCATATATACGTAGAGCTTCATCCTCTGTTCTTCAACTTCAACACAAACGGCAACTTCTCATTTTCTACTCAACATCCAACCATTGGTTGCTTGGTAGCGTCTTGCTTGCAGCTTCTTCTTTATGTGTATCAATCTGGAACATGATCCAGGTAGATTTCTTCTTCCATCTTCACATTCTTTTACTTTATTATCATCTTTTCTTTCTCATGTCGAATTTTTATTGTTTCTGTCTAGGTAAGAACGGTCGGAGAATGTCCCCAAGTGATGAAAATAGCATCTTTTTATAGCTTAGCTGGGACAATTCAATCTACAATATTTTGTCTGATTGTGGAAAGAGACGTGAATGCTTGGAAATTGAAACTCAATATGGAACTTCTGCTTATTTTTGCCACTGTAAGTCAATAACGAGCTCCAATCTTGTTGACGTGAATGGTGGTAATTTGGATCTTACTGGCATTGACCTTGTTTACCGCAGGCACTCTTTTCCGGTATTATTAGAAGCTACGTTCACATATCGTGTACACGCTTAAAAGGTTCTCTTTATGTGCTCATGTTCCAACCATTTAGGATTGTTTGGGCATCCATTTTCGGTATTGGGTTCTTTGTGAACAGTCTTCACTATGGAAGGTACAAACATATAAATTCATTTGGGAAACTTCATAAATGCCATGTCCTAACAATTATCAATCAACAACCTTAGCTGCTTTGTCAAACACTGCAACACACTAATTTTTTTTTAGTATTGAGCAATATGAAAAACTCGGATGGATATGTGCAGTGTAATAGGAGCAGCAATTTCTGGTGTGGGATATTACACAATAGTATGGGGCCAAATCAGAGAAGATGATAAAAACAAGGATCTCTATGTGGAAAGCATCAAGTGTACTGATGAGAAAACCCTTTCTCTTCTTCAAGAAGATACACTAGTCTAGATCAAGGACAGAACTCTTGGACAAAGCTTTCCAGGAGTGGATGTTGTTAGCTTACCTGTGGAGGTTCCCTAAATTTTATAAGAATGGAACCTTTTGTTTGTTTAATTCATTATTTATATAGGACTATCCTGGTGGCTTTGTTGGGAAACTAATCGTGACTGAATCATAGACGCAATAAAAAAAAATTACGAATTTAAACCGAATCACAATAATTGAGTAACTTGAAAATCATGAATCAGAAAATACAAAATCGTACCTAATTCGCTATTTTTATTTAAATCTTTTCGATGTGTCAATCACAAGCTATTCACACATCCTTTTTTCTAACAATGTCTATAAAGCAATAAAAAGAAATCCGACTCTTTTAGAAGAAATTAGTAGGAGTGCTAACTCCCTTAAGCTTATTCCTATCAATAGAAAAATATTAGGGTTTTAATTTTTATTAAAATTAAATATTTTAATTACAATTAAAGCCAAACTCTAATTATAATTAATTTAATTTTAGTAAAATAAAATATCTCATATTTGATCTCCCTAAAGTTTTTCAAACTGTACAATTAAGTCCAACTTAGTTGAAATTGAATTTTCTCTTTTAAACTACTATTTATTTGTTACCCATTAGGTTCATAATATATTGACAGTTATTATAAATTATAATTCATAATTAGAATTAAATAAATTAAAACTCATTTTAGTATATCTTTCATTTTTCAATTAAAGAATTTATAATTATAGACCAAGATTGACTTCTAATAACATGTCATGATCACCCAAATATCAGAAGTGTCAAAGTGGTTTGATTTAAGTTGTTCATGCATGGTTATGATGTATAATTTAATTCTTTCGTTATCCAATGTTTCATTGGACGGAGTGTGGATATAGTCTTTACACTTTTGAATTCAATTATACTCGTTTTTGCTAATTAGTATATAATTAACTTATAATTGATATTTGAAAATACCTTTTTAAATGTCAATTTACTATAGCTAGAGAATTTCTTAAACTGCTACTAGTAAAAAATAATAAAACATTATCTGTAATTCCCTTAGAGTGAAGAATCATTTATTGACTTACTCAACTATCTCCATATAGATCATACTGTATCTAAGTACTACCAATTGAGTTACCTTAAATAGGATTGGTCATAAGTAGTATCAAAACATAATAATTCCCTCTTGAGATACCTTGGTAATCTTAATTCTAAGGATTAATTATACAACTATCATAACGAGAAAATCCACATATACTAAACAATATTTTATTTTAGATCCTTACAATAGGGTCAGTTTAGTGAACTTATTCTCTTAATAAGTAGTCACATGTTAGTTTAAATATTTTCATACTTTAATTTATAAGATCAATTACTTTCTTCATATGAAAACAATATAATGTGTGCTACTTTTATCGTTTTATCAATATTCTATCTTAATGAACTTCAACTTGGCACAATTTGGGAATAATACATAAATATAAATTAATTCTTATAATTATCATCTCATCATAATTTCAATTATATAGTAATTATTCGAGGAGATTTACCTTTAGTATTAAAACATTAAATGTAATAACATAATATATAAAGATAAACAAGGCCTTAATTAATTAAATAATAATGTTATACATAAAATTATAACCAATTGATTGGTTGCAAAGGAATAAACTAACAATCTCCCACTTATAGTAAAACCAATCACCTACGTATCTAATATCATATCATTCCATATTTTGATTACATCTCTTTTGAGACAATGACTTAATGAGAGGATCAACAAGATTCTCTTAGTGAGAGGATCAACAAGATTCTCATGCTACCTATGAAGCTCCAAAGACAGACTAGCTAACATCATGCATATAACTTATTCATCATCATCAATATAATGTTGATATCTCTCCCAAACCTTAAGAGTTGCATCTAAACTAGGCTCTGGTTAAATAGCATGTCAAGAACACAACTTTTTTGCTTGTTTGAGAACAATTCTCAAGTTACAAAACTGGTCTAAGAAATTTGGTCCAGTTAGCTTGTTAGCATCTATGGTGCTCCTCAACATCAATTAGTACTCTATCTTCTTTTGACAACCAAAAGACATAATTGCCCTTACTATATTATTCGAAATAATAACCCTCGTTATTAAATTGAGAAATTATCAAATAATTTCTTAATGGGTTAGAATCTCATTCAAAAATAGTTGATCAAGTAGATAACAACTTTATGAATCACATCTTATGACTCCTAGCTATAGGGCCCTCTTATCGCAGGGTATACACCGGGACGCCCGGAAGTGATTCGGGCACATAACCTAGGATAAGGGCACGCTATGTTCACTTAATACATTCACTTCACATGGCATCATATCAGCATTCACTTATAAAGCATCAATAGAAAAACCACAATAATTTAAAAACAACTTTTTCCGTGTTTCATTCCAAAAAATCTGAATGTCTACATTGTGTCTTTCAACATTTTCTGTATGTACAACATCAAAACTTAATACAAAAGTACTACATGAAAGAGGAAAATATTCAAAGTCTATCTAGTCTGTCCAAAAATCCTAGCTAACCGACCTTTGAGTCATGAATTTTCTTGCCAATCACACTTTACACGGCTGGTGGAGTCTCTTAGTAGCTAGAGTCGTCTCTCAGTCCTAAAAAGATAACGTTACAATTTTGGTGAGTTTTGCGAACTCAATGAGGTAACCATCATCGATGGTTCACTTAATTCATGCATCACAATAATTCACATAACATATCATTCACAACTTAGCATAATGAGCACATATCATTCTTTACATTTAAAAGAAAACCAATTTGGCATTTCAAACAATCCACATACTTGCTAGAATTCATATGAAATGCTTATGAGATACTTTTCCAATTATTACGTTGTTGTGACCGAGTGCCTGAACTATCCCGTATTCATTTTAGATATCGGGCTCATTAATAACTGTCCCTTATTCGCTTGGGAGATATATGACTCATTTTACATAGTGAGCCTTAGGCTCTTAATCACTTTTGAGCTCGAGGCTCATTTTCACTTGTTGAGCTTTAAACTCTAATCGGTGGCTACTCTGATCATAATTGCCATTATCTGATTATGCATTCATGTATGGAATGCATGCACCATAACCACTCACATTATAAGCATTTAGATCTTCACATTCATATTTAAGTAGCACTTTAATATCTCAATCCACATTCACATTCATCGGACCTTCTGTCCGGAACCTACAATCAAACATATTCATTTATCATTCACAGCATAACTTAAGCAAACAATAATTGAGAGAAACCATCTAGGTTATTCACCAGTTGCTTCTGAAGCTAATATCTGGAAGTTCGGCAACGTCTAGGGGTTGACGTTCCAGTTGCTCCTCTATATCAAACAGCATACGCATCTATCACAATATGCACAATTATAATTGTTCAATAATGCACATGTATGAAACGAATTATGTACAAAGCATGTTACGACAATCCCAGGTATTTATCCAACAATTTCATTACAAAATCATTCCCATATCAAAACTCATCTAAGTATAGTTTATACTTAGGTTTATGCCTCACTAAAACTATTAAAATCACAATTCATTTCCCATAGGCTCACTTTCAGATTTTTTCATGACACTCTTTCGGGTCTACTATTCACGTTCAATCAGAAGGTGAGACTGATATAATTTGGTCAAATTCTCTTATAGAAAAGTGTTCCTCTATGTCTTATGTTTCCATTGATACAAAAATCACTCAATTTGGTTCAGTAATTTGAAAGTTATACTCGAAATATTTTCGGACTGCTTTTATTCAAAGACAACACCCTATACTCAACTTCCACCTAGAAATTGAAATTCTTAAAGTCCTATTCAGAACTTTCTATCTTCATATAATTTGTAGCCCAAATCAAGAATCAGTTAATTTGGATAATTATAATAAAAGATATGCCCAAAATACTGAACCATGTTCAGTGTAGAGAAAAGTTCGCCACGGCGAACTCCTCCAGAGAGGAGTTCCCGCATAAAATTCATAAGTTCGCCATGGCGAAACCTAGAGATGGCCGTTGAGAACTTTACCTAAAAGAAATCCTTCCTTAATCCTTCAAGTTCATTGCGGCGAAGCAATGAGTTTGCCGCGACGAACTTTCACAAACACAAACCCAGTTTTTCAACTTCAGATCAGATTTTGAAACTCCTCTAAATAGAATTTGAATTCAACTTCTTCACAACAAATGTAGATATACATCTCTAAAGAGATCCAAATCAAGAATAATCTCATTTGGATAACTAAAGAGAAAGTTATAGCTAAAATACTAAGGCATACTCAATGGACATTTTCCAACCAACCATCTTCAAACTTTCCAGATTTTTATACCTAACCTACTTATACAAAGGTCACCATTTTCTACTTCCTTTACTCCCCATTTTCAACTTCATTTCATCTTAATATTATTCAATAACAAAGCATGACATAAATTGGATCATTAACCCAAAAACAAGATATGTTCATGTGCCCATTCATCATCTCCCAATTCTCATTAAAACACCATTTTCACAACCAATCCATATTACAAACATATGTAGCATAACTCATAGTTTTCTTACTCCTCATATACAACATCAATCATCCATAAAACAACTCATAACCCATTATTTAGCATTTATATGAAACAAATCATCTCTATAGCTCATTACTCATCAAGTATATATGTATAAGCAAAAAACATTCACAAACTCTTCGTCATCCACAACACATACATACACAAAGCACCCCTTCCATGCATTAACCTCTAAATATCATCATAATGCTCCATTTAACATTGCCCAAAAAAACATTAAACACAACTTACTTGATTTAGCTACCAATTCTTCAAACTCTTCAAGAAAATCAAAAATACCTAACTACAACATAACCCACGATCATCACCATCTTTAGGGTTGGAAGGTTAGGGTTTTTGGTGGGAATGAAAAAGAGGGAAAAGTGAAGGAGTAGCAAATGAAAGATGGGATGCCAACATGGGTGGAGATTTAAAGAGAAAAAAATCAAGAAGAAGAAGAAAGAAGCTACGAAGGAGAGAAGAAGAAAACCAAAAACAAAACTCCAATGGCTTTTTAATAGAAAAGCATCGTCAGAAAGAGAAAATAAAGGGGGTTTAATAAAATTAAAGACTTATGACATGTGTCACTTGCTCCAATTTCTAAAGCATTAAGGATAGGTTCCTTCATTTAACTAGTCCTATCAATTGCGATTTCTACTCCAATTGCCCCCCAATTTTCAATGGAACTTGTCAATAAATGCTAAAGTCATTTGTCAAATTTTCCGTTGCCATTTGACAGTAAATTCTAATACCATTTATCATTTGTTTTGCCACTTGACATTTTTTTCTTAGTCCAAAATTTTCTCCAATTTTTCAGAAATTTTTCTTAAAATTCTCCAAAAATTCTAAATCAACAAATATACCCTTCAAATCAATTTTCAATACAATCTAACCACAATTCTCAATAAAATCACATCTATAGATCAATTATACCTAGAAATTGTCAATGAATGCATGTACAATCGTTTTGATGTATGTAAAATTTACTATTCACATATATGTGCATAACATGAAATGCATGAGCATGAAAAGTGTTTCCTATTTTCTCCATAATCTCTCACATTTACAATTTTAGCCTTAACATGGATAATGGGATGTTAAAGATATGCTACACCTTGATGTTATTTTCCCTAATGGGTCTTCTAGAGATGAATGCCCCTTAAGTAAGATTTTTTATAGACCAACGCACAACCTCCTTCAATGTTGTAGCCATGATCTTTAAAATTACTATATATATTATGTGCAATAGGAAATAATGAGAAAACCATTCATAGAATCTAGATTTTTAGTTTTAGGGATAAAAAAAAATGAGCACTATATTCCTTCATATTTCTACTTCTATGTTATTATAGGATTGTCTAGAGTAGTAGTTTCAGAGTTATAAGCCTTACCACATATATGTCCTAAGGATGGAAGAAGACGATTGGAGGATACCAAAGGTATAATATAGAGGTTTTCTAGAATGACATCCAATACTATATGTTGAAATGATTTGGCATAATAGAATTATTAACCTTTATTGGAAAGCGATTAAGGGATTAGATCTTTAAATATGAAAAATGACCAAACACTTACCTACCATTACTAAAATGTTTTCAGCCCAAAATACTTTTACCAGTTACATTTTTCCAACAATAATCCTAGACCAAGACTCGGTTAAAAAAAGTATATACTACAGACATGAAATCAAGAAACAAATAGGGATAAAGTTCCAAAAGTTCATTCATCATATGGTCCTTTATACAAAAACTCATTAATATTAAAATTCTTGAGAAAAATTTGTCAAAGTGATTACATTCCCAAATTTGCCTAATATAAGACTTTAAACTTACACAGACTGTAGCATATGTTTATTCTTGTCTTTCAGCACAATTAAGTTAAATGTAGCAACATTACCAAGTTATCTTCTAGGAACTAATGGAGCTTTTGGAAAATTAACAAATCAGTTATGAATGTATTAGGGAAAGGCCTGTTAAAGAGATGTAAATAATATTTGAAAAAATCTTATCTCTACAGAAAAAGCATAATGTAGGTTTCTTTTTAAAATCCACTTTAAAGCTCTAGCAAGTAGATTGTAAGACAAACTATCTCCTCTTTTGGAGCTTAAATTGTTAACTTATTATCTTTTAACAGTAAGTCAACTATTTAACTTATTAATAGTAAGTTTGTAAAACATCGTGTTAGTAGTTATATGAGATCATTTAGTTAGATCACAGGAGAATTTGACCATCATTATCTAGCAATTTTCACAGTCATATACGGATGGCATAATCAAAAGATTACTAAATATCCTTATGATTAAGGTAAACCTTATATAAAATCTATGATAATGATAGAGCATACTTAGTTTGAATGGGCAACAGTTAAAGTAAAGTAGGAGAAGTCATTTTTTGTAGCACCCCACTCCTGCAATGACCCGAACCCGATATCGTAGGTGATATCCGAGCCCGTGCCTCACGAGGGTGGTATGCTAGAGCAGTCAATGCAGTTCAAAAACTCGGTAATGCATTTTTATTTTTGAAAACAATTGAGTGCGCAAATATCAGTAAATAATTTGAGCCCATATTTAATTTAAAAACGGTTCCAATCAAAACACAAATTCAGTCGTATGAAAACAGTCAACAGTCTTTAATCAATTACATGCACAAAAATCTGTAATCCAATTAGGCCCAAGACTACTCCTGAACACTTTCAGAAATCACATTACCATTATATCAATATCCAATTGGGGCCCTAAAACAAGACAGTACTATTCTGCGGAATTTGCAGATTTACAAATTTACAATGATACCGAATGACTCTAATGCAGATGTGAAACTGATCCCGACTTCAAACTTTGACTCTCTTGCGGTAATCATACTCCCGTTTTTCTAACGGGGTACTCGCCAATTCCTGAAAAATAATTGCAATGTTGGGTGAGTTTGCGAACTCAATGAGAAATCATCATCGATGGTTCACTTAATTCATGCATATACACACACTTTACCAAATATCACATACGATCACATTTCACAAATGTAAGGCGTTTTGCCTTTCACACAATCCACATTCAATCATTCATATATATGATGCGCACGTGACACTTTCTATTTTATTACGCTGTTGTGACCGTTCGCCTAAAACTGTCCCAGTGACGGGCACATTACGGTGAGCCTACGGCTCTGAAATACGTTAGGCTTGAATGTCCTGATACGGTGAGCTTAAAGCTCTGATAAACGTTGGGCTTGAAGCCCTATGTGTTGAGCTTAAAGCTCTGATAAAAATTGGCTCCTCCGGTCACAACTGCCATTATTTGATCATACCTTTATACATGAATGCATATGTTTCAAATTTTCATTTACAGTCATTTCCCATTCCTTCGGACCTTCGATCTGGTATTTCAGTCATATGTATTTACAATTTATTTCATTTATGCATTCATAGCCATTTACACACAACAACACTTCAATAACAAATTTCCAATATTTCGGACACTCATGGTCTGAAATCAATCAAAATCAAACACATATATCCATCCATTATCTCCGCATGGCATTAATGCATATAATACTAAACACACAAAGATTGAGGAACCAACTAGGTTACTCACCTGTACTTCCGAGCTACAGCCTGGAAGTCCCAGCAATATCCGTGGAATT
>JANZLF010000003.1:12612747-12626330 GCA_026546835.1 Erythroxylum foetidum
TCTCCTTTGGTCGTTAGGTTTGAGTTTGTTATATATACACATGGATCCTGGCTTTCGGGAAGGTCCCGGAACAAAAAAGTTTTGTTTTCCGCACCATGGGCATGTGATGTTCACACCGGGATTTTCCTACACCAATGGCACCTCACCTTATGTTGAGCAAGTATGCATGTCCCTCAATAAAAAAGGGAAAATTTGGTATGTATTCTGTTCCATACTCATCTATAGTATGGTCTCTAATGTATTCTATCGTGTGTATAAGGCTAGATATTTCATAGGTTATTGGGTTAGCCAGTAGATTCTTGTCTAATTCAAGAAAGGTTCATTGGGAAGCATTGAAATGGATTTTGAGATACTGAGAGGTACTTAGAAGTGGAGTTTTTGTTTTGGTGATGGTGAGCTAATTTTAAAAGGTTATACGGATGCAGATATGACTGGAGATCTTAATGGAAGAAATTTCACTTCAAGTTTTCTGTTCAAGTTTATAGGGAATCTATTTCATGACAATCCAAGTTATTAAAGTTCGTAGCTTGATCTACGACTAAAGTAGAGTATGTAGCTATAGTAGAAGCTAGTAAAGAGATGCTTTGGTTGAAAAGATTTCTTTCAGAGTTGGATGTAAAGCAAGAAGACTATATAGTACTTTGTGATATTTAAAATGCTATTAACTTGAGCAAAAAAATTATGTATTACTCCTGCATAAAGTACATAGATGTCAGATATCATCGATTGAGGTTTGTGATTGAGAAGTAACAATTGATGTTGAAAAATATTTATACAGACTTGAATGACGCTAATATATTGACTAAAATGGTTCTCAGAAGCAAACATTAGCTTTGTAGTTTACTTATCAGGATGTCTCTCAAGTAGTTGTTGCAACATTGCATATCTTCCCTATAATTAGGCTACAAGGGGAGATTATTAAGTGTCCAACCCTATTTTAAGACTTCAATGTTCGTTAACACTTTTATGATTCGTAGGAATAACGAAAAAGTGAAAACAAGATGAATAATGGTTGGATGAAACTCTTATGTGGGAGATATGGTTTTGTAGGAGGCTACATGCTTGTTTCCTTTACAAAATCATGTAGATCAACTATGTAAGTCTGTAGAACTGTGTGAAGTAATCATGAAGGGAAAAGATATACACAATTGTGTACACATCCGTTTCTATGACATACATCACTACATGTGACGACCGTGTAGCTCTATGTAACCGTGAATATCTGCAACTCAAACGATACTAAAAAAGACACCATCACTTTCACGATCATGTATGTGACAGTGTATAATATAGAAAACATATATTCAGATATAAAAGAGTAAAAGACATAGATTGGAGTATAAAGTGGCAGTCAGAAACATCAAACGGGAAGAAAGATAGAAAGAGTGATAGTAGTATAGGATTCTCATCTTTTTTTTTAAATATTTTTAGGATTGGTTTAAGTTTTTGTTGATTGACATATTAACTTTGAATTTCAATCCTAAATTTTTGTAAGACAATTTTGTTAAGTCAAGAGGACTTCACTTCTGTTAATTTTGATGACAATCAAATAATAATAATCTTAGAAATGTATGAACTATTTTGATAAGTTTGTTAAGTGTGCAGAAAAATGTAAGTAACACTTAGTCAAACCCAGAAGATGCGCGGTTAATAACAAACTATACGTTAGTAACAAACGAAGGCAATAACAGATGAAGCGTAACACCAGATGAAGCACAACACCAGACGAAGCGCAACATCAAACGAAGCGCGATACCAAACAAAACGTGATAACAGAAGAAGTATTATTCCAGACGATATGTTGGCCCCCGAATGTTTTTTTTAATTAAGCATGATTTAGATAATTATGAGGTTTGGATAAGTGAATTTTTGGGAGTAAATTCATTTTTATTTACTTATATCTATGTTAGTGGAATTTATTTCATGGGTTAGTTGAAGTAAAGGTGGTAAATAAATGCATAAAAGGGTATTTTGAATAGTTTACCTAAGGTTAAAAGCACTAAGGCATGAAAGGAAGGGCAAGGTGGACTTTTCTCATTCATTAAGGGTTAAATAGGAAAGGAAAGGTAGAGTTTTGGGCTGGAAAAGAAGAAAAAACGTGAATAGGTGAAGAAAAGAATTGTTATACGAAAATCAAAAGTGAGAAAGAGAGGTTTCGGTGAGGTTGAGGACAGAATAGAGTTTTGGGCTACGTTTCATCTTTTCTTAGTCTTAAAGAGAGAGTTTGAGGTTGCTCAAGAAAGGAAAAAGAATGAGGAAGGGAAGAGTTTTCTTTAAAGCCAATAACCTTATAAATTGGTGAAGATTCAAGGTAAGTTCGATTTTCATACTTGGGTATATGGAAGGAGTTTTAGTTCATGAAGTTTAGGAAACACATGAGCTTTAGCAATCTAGAGTCAATTTCAGTGAATGTGCTTTGTGGGTTCTTAATTTTGAATTCATATTGAATGAGAATTTTATCATTTATGAAGGAAATCAAGGAGGGGATCAAGAGAGGCAAGAGGATCAAGAGGAAAGACATTCTTAAACCAATTTCATAAGCAAGGAAATTAAGGTGGGTTTCTTTTTTATAATTGAGTTAATGAGACATAAATGTCCTTCAAATAAATGTAATCTAATGACTTTTCAACTACCTTATAAATGAACATTTATTGTCCTTTAAATGATTGAGAATGTGCCACATGTTGTTGTGAGTGAATTTTGGGAATAAATTCTAATTGCTTTTATCAATTATTGTATTTGTTGCTTTTGAATGAGTTGATAAATGACTTTGATACTTGGTATAGGAATGTGGCTGTTGAATTGTGAAATGATGATGGGAATGCATATGAAATATGCCATGTTCATTAAAAGTAAGTTTTTTTAAAATGTGCCAAGTGAGCAAACTATTTTAAGTTCATAAATTACATGTTATGTGGGTTAGGTGTAGTCCACATACACTTGGGGAACTTTTCAGTTCCAAACTCATTTGCCAAATCAACAAAAACCCAAACATAACTTTAATTACATAATAACATTATAAAAGATGGCTTAACACAAATTACAACATATATAGGATGCTCAATGTTTAACATGCTTATGAAGCTATCCAAAAGTGATCGAACTAACTTAGTTACAAAAGTTTCTAATATCTTGGAGTTTTTGATGCCTTGTAAGGATTGCTAACCTTCTTGTTCTACACCTGAGGAGGGAATAGTGGGATGAGCCATACAACTTAGTGGCTAATATATTTATAGCCATTGGGAATTGGCCACATATTCAAACATATGTATATGTATATCTAGCAATTTGAGCATTCTCACTTTATTCAATCAATTTAAGCATTTAATCAATTTAACTCAAACTTATAACACACAGAATAAACTTCAGTCATTAAACCTAACACTCAACTATGCACCATACTTGAAAATTTAAAGATGCAATGCACAAACAAATGGTTCGATAGTTCCGTGGAATGAAATGGAGAAACCAAAGTTTACACCGTGAACAAAACGAGTTTGATTTCTCAAGATCTCATGGTCTCAAGCAGGCAGCCGGGAGAAGGCTATGGGTCAACGTGCATGTGACTAACGAAACGAGTTCCTCTCTTGTCCAATCACAACCAGTTTATGCTTAATTCAATTATATGCTCATACTTTCATGCTTTTTCTTCTTTTCATCTAATTGCAAATGTTATAACTTTTTTCAAGGTATAACATAATCACAATGCATCATGCATTTCCAAACATTCACAATTATTTCAATTGCAAGCAAATCAACATACACGCACATAGGCAAGAATTTGCCCAATTACACAATAACTATAAATACATTACCCACCTAATTAGCCTGCAAAAATCCAAGTTAACCTTGGTTTCCTAAAACAATTAAGGTTCCATTCAAAATAACATTCCAATAAAATTCTTAAGCTTCAAAAAAATCACAAAATTGCAATAAACACAAATTAAACTAAAATCTAACCTACCCATAGTCCATTTAGGTTAGAAAACCTAAGATCTAGTTTAGAAACCCTAAAATCAATTAGGTTCTCCTAATCCATCTTCTCCCCAAACAAACCTCTTTTCTCTCTAACTCCTTCATCCTCAATATAACCCATTCCTTTAATAAAGCAAGAAGAAAAGATGGTTAACCTACCTTAACAAACTTGATTTCTCTTCTTTTCTTTTTCATCGAAACCTCTCTTTTTCTCTCCTATTTTCGTTTTTCAATCTCCTCCCTCGTCAATTCACGTTTTTCTCCTCTTATAAACAAGACAACATATTCTTTTTCCATTTGTACCCTTAATCCTTATTAAATTAACACTTTAATTCCACTTACCCATTCAATAAATCCTACTAACCTTGACATAATTATAACTCCAAAAATTTAATCTATCTAAACCTCAAAACTATTTCAAATCATGCTTAACTTAAAGAAAAAATTTTCAGGGTCCAACAAAATAGCCATGTACATCTTTAATAGATTGCCTACCTTAGTATTAAACTGGAAAATACATTACAAAAATCTATATGGTCATCAAGCTAAATATGGATTTTTCATAACCTTTGGATGTTTGTATTTTGCAACTTACACATATCCTCATAAAGACAAGTTTGATCAAAAGGCCAATAATTGTATATTCATTGGATATAGTCAAGGTCAAAAAGCTTTCAAATTATTTCATCTCGATTCTTAAACTATTTTAATATCCAAATATGTTATCTTCCATGAAACCTAATTTTTATATAATTTCATTTCTGTTTCTCAACCAGATATTCCTTTACTATCAATTTTAGTTGATAATGATAATAATTCAATCCAAACCCCACAACCTAATTAAATAGTTTTATGCAAACTAAAAATGTACTTTCCCCTTAATTGAGTACATTAATCCTAAATTACCTACTTCCCATAACTCTCCTCATCATTCTCAGTTTCAAAGAAGTACTAGAGTGATTCATAAACCTATATGGTTAAATAATTATATGTCTCAAGTTATTCATAATAGCCAGTATATAAGATTCATTTTTAGGTCCAAAAGCATCATCTTATACACCTTTTACTTATCCATACATTAAACCCTTAAATTTTACCCCTACATACATGTCACTTTTAGAAAATTTGTCAAATGTCCAAGAACCATAATCCTATCATCAGGCAAAGCATAATGTAGATTAGTTCAAGGTTATAAAACAAAAGCTTGATACTCCTGAGGATAATGAAACATAAAAGTTAACAAGGTTACCAGGAGGAAAAAAGGTCAATAGAATCGAAGTGAGTGCACAATTGAAACTGTAACCTGATGGAAGTATTGATAGGATTAAAGCCAAACTTAAGACAAGAGGATATAACCAGATAAACTATACAAAAGTTTTTTTACCTGTGACTAAGATTATTAAAGTTAGAATACTGTTGGTTGTGACTTCCTCTTATTCATGACCTCTTTACCAACTAGACATTAACAATGATTTTTTAAAAAAAATTGAAGGTAATTCATTAACTATAGTGAAACTATTTACAACATTACAATGATATTTCTGCTATGGAAATCAAAAGAATCTCGATACAATACAAAACACAAACTAGAAAGCAGTTTAGGCAATCATATAAGTTATAATAACCAACGTGCTTTCATTATTTGACAAGTGATTGGTTGCATCTTTAGCTATAACAAGGCTATGTATCTTGTTGAATATGAAATCAACAAGTTGGTATGGATTGGTTTGCTCCTTGTGGTATATTCTTTGATTCCTCTCACACCATGTGTTGTAGATTGTGAGTGAAAACGTTGTTTTGAATAGTAGACTATCCTGCTTCCATGAGCTAGAAATTTGGATGATCCAACTGAGGGTAGTAATCCATTCGTATAAGTTAACAGAAGGTGAAAGCTTATGGAGTATTTTACTCCATATGGAAATGGAGTAGGAGTAGGTAAAAAATAAATGGTTTCTATCTTCTAGTTGCAACTTACATAAGTCACATACTGGTCAAACAATCTATGCCATCTGTCTTTGGTAATAAGTCAATTGTTAATTGCTAGCCATACGAACATGGATGCTTTGAGGTTGAAGCAGTGGTGCCAAAGAACGGAGTGCTAAGGAACTCTTAAAGATTTAGCTTGGAGGGTGTTGTAGCATGACTTGTTAGTGAAGATACCTTTAGGATGAGGTTCCCAAACAATCATCTCTAGATTATTGGTACTATTGAGATTGGGGAAGTATTAGGGTATTAAACCCTCTGAATTGTCAGATCATTGCCCTTTAGAAATGAATGAGGAGACTTTGGCATTATGAGGGATTCTACCTCTAACATGTGTGAGCTAAGATTTACAAATCAATGGTCTAAAGTTATTCCAATTGTTTTACCATAACCAAATATTAAAGCCATTTCTGAATTTATGAAGAATAAACGGATACATAAGGTCTCTAGTTTTTAGCATTTACTAAAAAAAACCCAAGAATAGCTCGTGGTGGCATGTATTTACATGGTTTCTTAAATGAGGAATTGTATATAATTCCACCTAGTGGATATGTGAAGGACAAAGAAGGAGAAGTATGCATATTAAAAAGGTCCTTCTATGGACTTAAGAAAGCATCAAAGTAATGGAATCATGGATTCACTTCTCCGTTGAACCATTTTGGTTTTAATCAATCTAAATATGATCATTTTATGTTCATCAAATCTATAGGTTCATCTTTCGTAGCCCTTCTTATGTATGTTGATGATGTTTAAATTACTAGTATTTCAAAAGTCGATATAATTGTAGTCAAGAAGTTTACTATTAACGATTTGGGACATGCCAATTATTTTCTTGAGTTGGAAATTTCCATATCCAAGAATGGTACTTCAGCCAATCATAAGAAGTAAATATTGGATATAATCAAAGATATATAGCTTATTGGATCTAAACCAACTACTACATATGTTGTAAAAGGGATCAAACTTTCAAATAATGAATGACCACTTCTTTCAAGTCTTGAAAAATACAAAAGAACTATTGGTAGACTTCTTTATATAGTGTTTACTAGACCTCATATTACATACGAACTACATCTACTTAGTCAATACGTACAAGCTCCTTGTGAGTAACACTGGAAGTTACCAATATATTTGGGTAGCCATCAAAAGGGTTATTTTTGCTGGCAAATAATTTATTTAAACTTAAGGCCTCTTTTGATGCAAATTGGATATCTTTCTCATACTTTGTGAGATCATTATTAGGTTGTTATGTGTTTTAAGGATCGTCCTTAATTTCTTAGAAAACAAAGAAACAATCAATAGTCTCAAAGTCAGTTGCTTTATATTTCCTACATTCTTCATGATTTTTGGATCTTTTTTCCCCTTTCAGTCTCAATGGGGTGTGATAATCAAGCCGCAATATGTATCATCTAATCCAGTATTTTATGAATGGACAAAACATTTAAAAATAGGCCATCATTTAATCGATGAATATAAATGTGGTTTCATTACTCCTATGCACATCTCCATTAAGCTACAGATTGTAGATACGTTTACTAAAGTATTAACTATTTATTTCTTCTCATTTTTATGGTCCAAGTGGGATTTGTTTGATGTTCGCCAAGCTCCTGCTTTAAGAGGGGAGTGTAAACTGTGACTATTTTATTGTAGTTAGCTAATATTTATACTTAGAACTAGTTCGCAGGTAATTAGAGAGATGCTGTAAATAGCTCATTAGTTAAGATTAATCAAGATAATGAGAAAGCTATTGTATCTTGAAGATTGTATTAAAGAGAGCTAATGTTCTTCATTTTTTATGTGTATAAAGTAATTGAGTTTTCATTCATTTTTTGATCATTTTGATGTAGATTTCTGGCTTTAACAAAATTAGTTCACTAATGACGTGAAATTCCTTGAGACGTGAAAATCGCACGAAAGGGTCACTTACAGAGACAAAAGACTTTTGTCTTCTCGAAATTTGTGAACGCACTGCAACAGCCGACAGGGCCTATTTTGGCTTAAAATTGAAACCTTTTTGCTTATTTTTCGTCCTGTTTTGATTTTCTATCGACAACCCAAGTGGTGAAGGTAACGACAATTGACATAATTCACCATTAGTTCCTGAACAAGCTTTTTTGTGATTGACGTCTTATTCTTGCTGTTTCACTCAAGCCACGTAATTCTGCCATTATAATCTTCAAATGTCTCAAAAAACTGAGGCAAGTAACTTACTGATCTGAACAAATCATGGATTGTAGAGGTGACACGGTGACCACTACTGTAAGCTTATGTCCATTCTTGAAACTCTGAGAAGCCATGGACACGTTTCAATAATTGAAATCCAGCTACCGTTGAGCTCTAATCTCATATACAATGCACGCAAAGGAATGGTTTCAATCAGCAATAGCAAAGTAAAATAAAAGTCGGAAGTCCTTTTCTTGCCATGCATGAATTTGCCATTACACGTCAATCTGAGACGTATATGTCTTTGGCAAATTAATAATTCAACAGGAGTTGGTCGTGCTTAATTACCACAAATTGCATCACCAAACATGCCAAAATATTCAGAGTTGAAAAGATTATCACACTATTGAAATACTTCTCTGATGAAACAATTACACATGATTCAATTCTAGATTTCAAATATATTCTCTGATATTATCAATTCTTAGTCATTAACAGGATTCAGTTCATGGAAGATCGTGAATAACTAAGTCTCAAGTATACACAAGAGAACATAAAAATTGGAAATAAGATAAAATATTTTTAATGGGCACTTCTGATGATTTTGATCAAATTAGCTAAAACTTACATTATAAAAATTAAATACGTAAAATGAAAAGCTTTGATTTCCAAAAAAAAAATGTAGGTCCGTTCATTGCTGAATCAGTACACAATTTTTGTTCTTTGATGATACTTGATTACAAAGAGCATGCAAATGCTTTAATCTCCTCGAGCTCTTAACCCGCTTTGACCCAATCATGTCTTCTGAAGTCAATTATGAGATAAGTTATTAAATTATATCTCAATCTGATCATGATCGTATTGCTGCCCACAGAGAATAAATGATCCAATCCAATATTCAGTTGTCCATCTTTTTTATTGATTTTCATATTAGAAGAAACTTGGAATCTTGTTGATTAAAACTATTGCATGCCTACATATTTATGCTGTTCCTATTGAATGGACGGCATGCCTACATATTTATGTTGTTCCTATTGAATGGACGGCTTTTTAAACCAAATCTCCAGTATTATTAAAGATTAATTCTTTTCTCTAGCCACCATAAAAGTTGTTGGCACTTATTTAGCTGGAATGCGGTGAAGATATCAATTAAAAGATGCTCCAGGAATATATCAATACTTGATCATCTCACTTCCAGCTATTAAAAGTTTTACCTTTCAAGTCAAGAGTCCACAAGGAAAAGTAGCAAAGTGCGAGATGAAAAGGGTGGAGTTCACTTTTCAATTTGCTGAATGAGAACGAATTTTTCAAAAAAGTTAAGTTCAATATATTCATTGAAGGTATTCAAACCTGTTTTGGAAAATAAAGGACCTGGACTCTAATTTATTTTTTTCTAAAATACTCTTTTTTGTTATATTATTTAAAATTAAGTATTATAAATATTGGAAATAGGACATTTTTATTTAATTTTTATTGAGTTATTTGAGACTGAATTTTAGAAAATTTGACGAATTTTATTAATTTCATTTGTGAACTCTATTGTAATGAATGATATAAAGTAAAATGGCCATTTAATTAATTTTGAATAATAAAATATTTAAAAATTAATAAAAATTATCTTTTTTGTCCAACCTAATGTAATTACATTGAATGGATATATTCGTTAATCTTTAGAGGAACTGAAGTTTGGTGTCTACACTAAACAGAACAGATTCATAAGGATAAACATATAATGTCTTTAACCTAGCCAAGGATTTAAATCTTTGTCGTCAAGATGAAAAGTTCTACCAGCTAGTTTCGAGTAACATTCCCCTTCTCTTTAAAATCGATCCATCTCATATTTAAACCTTAGTCACTACATTATGCGTCAGCCCTTTTAAGGGTTTTTATTGATGTATACTTGCACAACATTGCAATGAACAAAGTTATCTAATGCATCAATCGTAAAACTGTAATTTGAAAATCGAGAGGAAATGGAGAAAGAAGTAAATAGTTCATTATTTGACGTGTAAAGGGACAGAAATGAAAAATTAAGCATGCATCTCAAAACACAAGTTCATTTACATGTAAACAAGATACATGTATGATATTCACGTATTTAGCAACGTAAGCATAACGGAAAAATATACCTCCAGCCAATACTCCAATGATGTCTAGCAACGTCTTTGATATTTTTGAATCTTCTAACCTTTGTTTCCACGATGCAATGGTGTTGAATATTCTATTTCATGTGTGAGAGGATAGGAACCCAAAACATTTATAAATTGCTTCATTGCCTGTACCCATCACAAAGGATGAAACATGATGAAGTATGGGCGTTAACATTTGCGTGGTTAAGAGTTAAACATTAAATAGACCATATTCTCAATAGTAGGAACAATAGGAAGATTTGAAAAAAATTTACATTCCCCCACTTGGTCCATTTAACCCAACACTAAACATAACAAGAAACCAAAATGTTTATTCTAGATCCAACTTAGAAGATATTTCTCAAAACCATTCAAATATATGTGTGCACAAAAACATATTAGAAAATATCAAATTAAATAAGAGTTCCATTGAAGCAACAAATATATACTAAAAATCACATTATGGAACCAAGTTTCATTTCCGCTACGTGATCCTTAAACTACTTAGGTAGCATGTCTTTAGTTAAATGATCCACAATCATCAAATCAGTGCTAATGTACTTTATGACAACTTTCTTTTCCTTAACACGTTCTCTTATGGCTAAATATTTAATATTGATATGCTTACTTTAACTTCTACTCTTGTTATTTTTAGTCATAAAGACCGCAGTTGAGTTGTTATAGTACAACCTTAATGGCTTACAAATTGAATCGACAATTCTAAGCCCAGATATAAAACTCTTCAACTATATACCATACAAGGTGGCCTCAAAACATGATACAAACTCAACCTCTATAGTGGAAGTAGCAATCAGGGTTTGCTTGACACTTCTCCACGATATAGCTCCTCTAGCTAGCATGAAAATATAACCAGATGTGGATTTCCTTGAATCAATGCAGTCAGCAAAGTCTGAATCGAAGTATTTAACTACTTCCAAGTTCTTAGTTCACCTTTATATAAGCAGGCAATCTTTTGTGCTCTGAAGATATTTTCTAACCTTCTTTGTAGCTTTCTAGTGGTCAACACCTGGATTACTCTAATATTTACCTAACATTCAAATAGTATATACGATGTCAGGTCGGGTTCAAACCTAAGCATACATGAGGCTTCCAACAGCTGAAGCATATGTAATGTTCTTCATATGTTTCAGTTCAAAATCATTCTTTGGGCATTGATTCATATTGAATCTATCACCCTTTACTATGGGTGTTATACTTGGTGTACAATCTTTCATCTGAAATCTCTCTAAAACTTTGTTGATGTAAATCTCTTAAGATAAACCCAAAATGCCTCGAGATCTTTCTCTATGGATCTTGATGCCAATGACATAAGATGCCTCACTCATATCTTTCATATCAAAATTGTTTAAGAGAAATTGTTTCACCTCATATAGCAAACTCTTATCATTAGTCGCAAGTAAAATGCCATCCACGCATAACATAAGAAAACAAATCTTACTCCCACTAACCTTCTAGTATAAACATTGGTCCATTATATTCTCTTCAAAACTGAATGAAGTGATAACATCATGAAATTTTAAATACCACTACTGGGAGGCTTGTTTTAATCCATATATGGATTTGTTAAACTTGCAGACTAAATGTTCACCATCACTAGAGTAGAATCTTTCAGGTTATTTCATGAAACCTCTTCCTCTATTTCACCATTGAGGAATGTCATTTTCACATCCATTTGATGTAACTTAAAATCAAAAGCTACCAATGCCATGATTACACGAAGAGAATCTTTCTTACATATTTGTAATAATATGCAGATGTTAACAAAGAGTAGATCATTAAGGAAAGACAAAAGGACTTATAAGTTGGAAATGGAGTAAGAGTTGTTGCATTAGCTACAAGATCTTGTTTTATAGCTTTGCTTTCTAGCCTTGAACTAGAACTAAATAATTGTTATTATGTTCTAGTTTTTACGAGAAGAATCATTTCAATTTCTTAATCAGATTTAAATGTATTTGTCTTTATTATTAAGAATAAGCGTTGTTCTTTTTATAAAGATAATGTTTATTATGGATTTGAATTACTTACAAATGGTTTGTATGAATTAGATCTTAAAAGACCAATCCTTAATATACATAGCAATAAAAGAAAGATAAATGACTAAAATCCATATAGCATTATAAGTTAGGTCGTGACAACAAAACTATAATTACAAATTTACATAAAGAAGGATATTTGTATCCTTCTAATATAAGTCATCTAAAACTTGTAGATTTTATTTTTTTGAAAAGATGACCAAAATTCCTTTTAATGGAAAAGGAGAACATGTCAGTGAGTTTGTTGGAACCCCTCCCCGGTGAGTCGCGTGCCCGACGTCCTTCGTGACATCTGGCGCGCATCTCACGAGGGAGGAATTCCTCACCATGAAGGAAGCCTCGAATTGAACTTAATTTAATGTCATCCAAACAAAACTTGATAAATTCACCCTAATTATCCTTAAGTAAAAATTTATTTGCTTAGGTCCCATAACGAAATCCGATGCTAAGATGAAATTCTATATCTTTAGGGCAAATAGAAACGAACCTCACTTCAATCGGATCTCTATAGGTCACAAAAATGCCCATAAACGGGCTTATATCGAAACCCGTCACAAACTTGATTCGCTTTAATCTTATCCGAAATTTCTGACTAAAACTCGAAACTCGAATTTATAAATCTAACGCTTCAAAAAAAACATGAAAATCGGAGGTCAAACGGAGGAGAAACGAATAAAATAGGAAACGGGGTTTAATTTCTCTAAATTGAAAATTCAACTTTTAAACCTAATGAAAACTTCTCTAACTTTAAACTTTAATAACTTTTTACCCCAAAGTTGAAATTTCATAAATTTAGTGTCAATAAAAAGATAAAAGGGAGCTCTACAACTTCCTAGAAGGATTTAAAAACTAATTTAGTCATTAAGAGGGTCACAAATTGCTTTAAAGTTGCTGCCACTAAAATTTAAATTTTCCTACACAATGTCAAAAATTTGAACATTCATATCTTTTAGCACACCAGTCTAGAAATGACACATTTTACCTCGTTGGAAAGATAAAAAGATGCTCTACAAGTTTTGTGAAGAGTGCAAAAGTCATTTTAGTCATTTAAAGGGGTAAAAACACCCTCAAAGTTTCTGCCTATAAAAATACCAATGGAACAGTAAATTGACCAAATGAATAGTACCTGCAATCTTTCTAACTTTATAACTTTTTATTCTTAACTCCAATAATTGCAAAAGATACCTCGTTGGAAAGGGGAGAAGATAATCTACATGTTCTATGAAGGATGGAAAAACCAAAACAAGCTCTAAAGGGGTGAAAAACCCTCCCAAAGGTT
>JANZLF010000003.1:12647016-12661238 GCA_026546835.1 Erythroxylum foetidum
AACATAGAATTAAAGTAGTTTTTTTTTCCTTTTCTTATTTTTTACTCAAGAATTAATATAGTAAATACTAGTGAATTTATTATTATTAATATTCTCTTAAATTACATCTAAATATATGATAGGTTTTTTGGGTGTTTTAGGTTCATGTTTAAATCTAAACCTACAAATCAGGTTCGGTTCGATTAACCTACTATAGGTTCGATTAATCTAAAATCGCAAGTTAGAAATCTGAACTTGAACTATGAACTTGATTTTTCAAGTTTAGTTCGAACCGAACCTGAACTCAGGTTCGTTAACCTTGTTTACAAGTTCAGTTCATACGGTTCAGGTCCGGTTCACAAATTCGTGGGTTTTCTTGAACACCTCTAAGAGATATTGAAAGTTTTAGTTTTAATTGAAAATCCTCTTGATCTTTCAAAAACTCTTTAGGGAACATTTTGGGAAGTGTTTAAATTATAATTGAATTAAAAAAAATTGGGTTTAAGTATTTAAAGTTATTAAAATCGTGTTTTTCGAAGAAATGGTTGACCTATATAAGTTATTAGAAGACTAATATAGATCAAAATTGTTAAATTTATTGATTTAGAGTTTATCGTAACATTGGTTAACATATTAGTTAACCAATGTGTCATATTAGTTGACTAATATACCTACTAGTTAAATAATGTCTCGACAGCTAGTGAATTTGGACATTTAATGCATACTAGTCGACATTATGTTTTATTGATTAACTAGCTTTGTAACTAGCTGTTGAAGTGTCATTATAATGAATAGGTTTTAGCTTCAATGGCCAGTAGGGGCCCCAAAACCTTATATTAAATATTTTCTCATTAGTTCTTATATAAAGAAGTATTTGGGTGTCTTTTACACATATCTATAAGTTTTTTTCAATCATTTTCACATAATTGTCTCATATTTATGTTAATGAGTCTTTTTAGAATTATTTAGTGATAAAGTAAGATATTTTGAGTTGTAAGATTTAGTCAGTGTTGAGGAGGGCATCGGAATTGGGCCCAAGCTAAGGTGTGGCCCACGGCGTGATCGAGTTAAATACACACGGCCTCATGCCTTAGCTTAATCGTGCTTGGGTGCCCCAAGCTCGATAAAATTTGGGCCCAAATTAAGTATTTTCTTTTATTTTTAATTTAAAATTTTGAAAACGATATTGTTTTGCCTAAAAATTTCAAGTTTCAGGCCAAGATGGGCCAAACAGCTTAAGTTTAAGCCTGGCTTGAAGCAAAAAAAAAAAATCTTAAGTCCAGCCTAAAGCTTGGTCAAGTTCAGTCAACCCTATTAACTTCGGACTAGGTTAGGTCAGGTCTGAGCTTAATTATCAAGCCTAGTTAGAGCATTATATGATTATACTTATGGGAGATCCAAAATAGATTGAGGTTTCTCTTTACCTTAGAAGAAGATTGTAAAAAATTTACGCTTTTTCGAGAAAGATTGTACTAAAATTATTATTTACCTTAAAAAAATAGTGAAATTATAAGAAATGTCATACAAAAATATTTTTTTAACATTCATCTGCCAAATTTCATAATTATGATATGCAAAAATAGCCATTAAGATCCGTATGGACTTAACCATAGCTATTGGTAAAATGGTTTCACTAAAATCAACTTTTTAAATAACATTTAACCACTAGCCTTGCTTTGTACGTGTATATATTACAATCTATGACAAAAAATACTTGTAACTAATAGTTATAATATCATTTGGAGCATCTACCAAAGTCCGTACTTGGTCAGCATACATGGATTTCATTTTAGTTCTCATGGCTTTATTCCATTTTAAAGAATCAATGTTAGATATTGCTTCCTTAATAGTAATAGGCTCTTCATCTATGAGCAGTACATTGTCTTTCTCCTTTTCAACATCTAAAACTAATCTAGTTGGGGGAAAATTTATCCTACTAATGATGTACGAACTATGTGCCTCTTATTCCATTAGTTGTATATCATATGTATCAACTAACGGTTTCTCTTCCATCTAGATCTAGATTTCTAGTTCTTAAACTTCTCTAAGTTCTAAATCACTCTCACGATTTGTCTTGAGAATAAATTCTCTTTATAAGAATGTAACATATCTTAAGATAAATACTTTTGCTCAAAAAGTTGGTAAAATTGACATATGATACTCTCTTTTTAATATCCTAAAATTTGCATTTATCTAATTTAGATTGAACCTTACAAAAAGTTGCACGATTCATATAATTATCACATCTCCAAATATTTATATATGACAACTTTGGTCTACTAACAGTCGATATCTTATACGATGTCTTATCAACCTATTTGGATGAAACTCTATTAAGAAGGTAAGCAACAATTTGAAAGTCATATCTCCAAAATGAGAAAGGAAGGATTACATAAATCATTATAAAATATATCGAATCTAATAAAGTACAAATTCTCCTTTTAGGAACTCCATTATTTGCGAAGTTCTAAAAGGATTCTACTGTAAAAGAGTCTCATTCTCTTTTAAATAACTAAGAAACTCATGGTATTAGTGCTCACCACTTTAATTAATACTAAGTGTCTTAATACTCTTACCAATTTTTTTCTCAACTTCAAGTCTAAATCCTTTGAATTTTTCAAATGATTTTTTATTTCATGAAGTATACATGACCATATCTGGAATGATCATTAGTGAACATAATGAATTATGAGGACCCACCTCTAATGTAAGTAGACATAGGGCCACATACATACGAATGTATAAGTTTTAATAATTCACTAGCATGCTCTTTCTTTTTGCTAAAAGGTAGTTTGGATATCTTTTGCAATAAACAAGATTCTTAACGTTTCATATGATTCATAATCAAAAGGAACCAAGTATCATTCTTTATGTAACTTTGTGATTCTAATTTTGTTCATATGTCATAACTTAAAATTCCATAAATATAGATTTTGGTCATTTAACTTTCTTTTCTTATTATTTATGTTTCTTAACCTTTCAAAGTCTAATTTATATAAACCATTTGTAAGTAATACAGATCCATTATAAACATCATCTTTATAAATAGAACAAATCGTATTCTGAATAATAACAAAAAATTAAATTAAATCTAACTAAGAAATGAAAATAATGTTTCTAGTAATGACTAGAACAAAAACAATATTTATTTTGAATATAAGCTTAGAAGGCAAAGCTAGACTATAAACTCATATAGCTAATGTTGTAACCCTTACTTCATTACCAATACACAGGTCCACTTTAGTTTTCCTTAAAGATCCACTCTCTATTAATATATGAATATATTATACATATAAGAACCAAATCAGTATCTAATAACCAAGAATGTGCAAAAAAAAAGTAAAAAGATAGATCTCAATCATAAATATACTTAATAAAGCTTCTTATCTTTCAGGCTAGCAAGATAAGTTTTACAATCCCTCTTCCACTGTTCATCAACTCCAAAATGAAAACATGTGTCCTTATCATTGTTCTTCTTCTTGACACTACCTTTTGGCTCTGCTACTTTGGCAAAAGCTTTATGTTTCTGATTCTTATTCTTCTTAGTGCCCTTTTTCTTGCTTTTAGAAGAATCCAAAATAAGAATATAACTGGGATCCTTTTTAAGGTATTCCTTTATAGTCTTGACCATATTCAGACGTTCAAGTAATAACACATCCTTTTGGTTCATATGAAAACTTATAATGAACTATAAAAAGCTTGAACTAAGGATCTATAGCACTAGATCAATGTTTAACATATGGTTTATAACAAAATTTAATTAGCCTAATTTTTTAATATAGCTAATCATCTTCAATAATTGTAACTCCACTAAAGATCTTTGTACCATCCTATATTGATATAATTCTTTAGAATTTTGATGTCTTACCACCCTATTTTATGTACCAAAAACTTCTTCACATGAAAAATTATAGTAGGAGCATACATGTTCTCATATAGCCTTTAAAGCTTAGGAGATGTACTATCCTACATCATATATTAGCTTGCTCAGCATTATCAACATAATGCTAATATATCTCGAAATTTATCAGTTGCATATAAACTATGCTCTAATGGAATGGTATTGTCAAAAGCATATAGTTTCTTTTCTTACTTAAGAACAATTCAAGCTATGAAACTAGTCCAAGAAATATGGTCTAGTAAGCTTGTTAACATCTATGGTACTGCTCAGGGACAAATTGCTACTATTTCATCTAACAACCAAAAAGACATAAAAGAGAAAATATGAGTTTACAACACAAAACCAAATAAAATAAGGATTTTAATAAATATTTGGTTATTTACACTATTTAAAAAATAATAGCCTTTATTATTAAAACAATAAATTATCAACTAGTTTCTCCTAATTGGCTCATATCCTATTCAAATTAAGTTGATCTTGAGTTTGCTTAACAAGTTAATTGAATTTAAATTAGGTAGATAATAACTTTATCAATCACATCTTATATGACTCTTAGATCTGTTAGAACATAATTCTTTGAAAAAATATATCTTATAGATTATTCCACACACGCCTTTAAATTCATATAATCATAAGTTTACTCATCTAAATCATACAAATTTTATTAGATGTAACCCATTAATTTAAGATAAGATATATTTTGGTAAAAGGGCTTTGAGTTTTCCTAACAAGCTTTCCAATAAACAAAACTTTGGCTTTATTGTTAAATAATAGAAGAAAATTATCATGCCTATAATGTGTATTAAATATTTAATTGAGGGATTTAAAAATTTTAAAATTTTGGTCTCATCAAAATTAATATAATCTCATTATACTAATTATATCTAACATAATCAAATTGTGAAAGAAAAATCTTTTAAAATCTTTACTTGTTTCTAATTATTGATTTCATAAGTAACTTAATTTAATAATTTAACTATTGAAAAATTAAACTAAATTTCAAAATATCTAAATTTCAAAATATTCTTAACAAAATAACCCTTTTGAAAATAATTATAACGTAATTAAAAAACACTTTTTTATATTAGTTATGAACTTAAACTAATTTATTTAAAAGAAAGACAAAAATAAAAGGGAAATTATCTAGTGAGATGTCTAAAAATTGGAAGTTGGTCCCCCTTGTGGGATGCATGTGAAACATGTGCTTTTCAGTTCATCATATCACCATCTATTTCTCCATCACTAGTTTTTCAAGGCTCGTCTTCTTCAGTACACAACAACCTCCTAAGTTTGTCTCTTCCTCTAAATGATATTTTACCCTGACTAGTGGCAATTATGCCACTGGCTCTATCACCTTCATGACTCGTCATACATCAAAACACATCCATAAACTCGCATTCAATCAAATCTCAAAAGCCAAAAAGAAACATTAGGTAATCTATAAATTTTCTTTTCCAAAAGCATAAATATATGGGGGCTACGCATATACTACTATGTGATTCTATTTTTCAAATCTCAAGTTTTTTCAAAAGTAAAAACTATGGAAACATTCAACTTGAGTTTTCAAAAAGCTAGAACAAAACACTGTTGGGCAAGTTTTACCTACCCTTACTAGTGGCAATTAATGCCACTAGCTATATCGCCTTCAAGACTCGTCATACATCAAAACACATCCATAAACTTGCATTCAATCAAATCTCAAAAGCCAAAAAGAAACATTAGGTAATCTATAAATTTTCTTTTCCAAAAGCATAAAGATAGGGGACTATGCATATACTACTATGTGATTCTATTTTTCAAATCTCAAGTTTTTTCAAAAGTAAAAACTATGGAAGCATTCAACTTGAGTTTTCAAAGAGCTAGAACAGAACACTGTTGAGCAAGTTTTACCAAATGTAAAACCCTCAATATCCGCAAGTATACAAATCGTAAACTTGTAGTAATTGAGGCATCGATTCTATGAGGAATTATTTAAAACTAAATAAAACTAACATTGTCAATTTGTCCAAAAATACCCTTCAAACATCAAAACAGAAGATCCCCATGTCTGGAGAGTGTCTATCACGGTCGTGATAGCAGTAGAAAGATCTTTTGTTATGATTGACCCAGTATAGAACTCTTTTGTCATAACCGTGAAACTTTAGTCATGATTATGACCCTTGGGAGGATTCTTTTGTAATGATTATGATCTTGCCTTTTAGTCCAAGCTTGCTTCAACTTCCTTCAATCTTCATTTATCTGGGTTCAAACACTAGCAAACATATCGAAACACCTCAAGACACAAGGTTAAGGTCCAACATTATGCCTTAAACCACATAACCCTTAAAAACATAAACACACAATAACATCAACATAATTCTAAGCCTAAACATGCAATAATCATCTAATCAACACCTATAAACACACTAAAACACCTATTAAAACATAATGTTTAACTACAACTATCAACATCCCCATAGTTAAACTTTTGCTTGTCCTCAAGAAAAAACAAAAACAAAACAAATTTAAACTCACCAAACATTAACACATTCATTCATGCACATGTAATAATGATACAATGGCATCTAACTTCACGAAACCAATTTAACCTCAAACAACAATCATTCAAGTTATTCCAACATATTAACCTATGCAATTTATGGCACTTTTTATTGAATATCATTGTTAGGAAACTAATTGTGATCAAATCATGAATACAACAAAAAAAATTAAAAATTTTCAATTTTTTAATCGAATCTCATCAATTAAATAACTTGAAAAACATGAATTATAAATAAAATAGTGAATTATATATGATTCAAAGTCCTATAATATTTCTTTTTGAACTATTAACCACAAGTTGTCTATTTGTCTAGCTTTTAATATTATCCGTAGAGCAAAGAAAAAAAACTCAACTATTTAAGAGAAAAAAAACAAGATTGTTAGCTCACATATTCCTTTTTCCTATTTACAAAAAAAAATTCTTATTAATTTAAACTTCTTAATTGTACTTAAAGTGTAACTCTATTTATAATTAAAATCTTTTTTATAAATTAAATATCTTTTAATTCCTGAAGTTTCCCAAACTTTCCAATTAAGTTCAACTTAATTTAAATTGATTTTTTCTTTTTAACTACTCTTTTATGTGTCATCCATTGGTTTCTTATTATATTGGTAATAATTGTAAATTATAATTTTAATTTATAATTAGAATTAGATAAATTAAAATTTTTTAACTTATTGTTAATTCTACTGTTAAAATTTACAGTTATAGATTAAGATTGACCTTTAGCAAGATGTCATGCCCATACAAATATTAGGAAAATCAAATTGGTTTGATTCAACCTATCAATTTTTAGTTATGATATATATAATTTAATTCTTTCATTATCTAATACTCTAATTGTGCATAGAATATGAAATTAGTGTTTACTCTTTTAAATTTAATCATGTTCATTCTTGATAATAAGTAATTGATTTCAATTCAATATTACCAAAGAATTCATTAAATCACTACTAATTAATAACAGTAGAATATTATCGATAATTATTTTATAATGACAAATCCTTTATTAACTTACTTAATTATCTTCATATAGTTCATAGTATATCCGTGTACAAATAATCTAGCTACCTTATATAGATTATGTCATAAATAACTTCAAAACATATTAATTCTCATGTGAGATAAGGAGCAACTATATAACCATCTTGAGGAAATCTATAAACATATAAATAATAATCTATTTGGATCCTTATAATTGGATTAGTTTAGTGAACTTATTCTCAAATAAACACTCATTTGTTTGCTTAAGTATCTTTATACATTAATTTATGAGATTAATTACTTTCTTAACAATAAAAAACATAATATATGTTAGTTTTATCGTTTTGTCAATATCTTGTCTTAATGAAACTACAATTAAGAATATTTTAAAAACTATTGCATAAATGCAAATTTAATTTATAATTATAATCTCATTTAATTGCACAATATTTAATTTAAAGATTTTTATCTTTAATATTAAAATATCAAATATAATTAACAAAATATATAAAGATAAAAATCCTTTTATGATTAAAATAATAATATCATACATAAAATTACAACTAACTGATAAAATGAAAAGACAGAAACTAACAAGTTTCCTCTCCAGGATCTTTGTCAAAGCCAACAACTACTTTCTTTTCCAATTTCTGCAAAGATGTTTGGCTACAACTTGAAAGGACGTTAGTTTATGTTATTCAAAATTAGTTAACGCAAAGAGCTATAAGGATTTCAATCTACTAGAAAAGGAGCGCAAGTCAAAGTCATGGTTATTAGTGTTTCAAATATTTATTTATGAAAACCAAAGCATATTTAAGTTGTGATTATGTGCTAAAATGTGACCATTAGAGTCCATTTGAATTACTTCTAATTTCTTTCTTTTATGTGATACAGTGGATGCTTCTATGCTGAGCCATTTCAACTCAATCCCAAATTGTACTATTTAAGAGACAGATAAAGAATACAACATTATCTTGTAACTTAATCAAAAGTATTATTTTTTATACTTGACTATAAATTAGCTAATTCAGCCTTTTTCCTTGAATCCTTGACCTCCCTCTACTTATCTTGACATGACATTAAAAACATTGCAATCAATAGATCTAAAGCTTTGAGGATGGAAATTTTGGATGTGAGCCACACTGAGCCCCCCAAAAGGTCTTGTGAAGGGAAAGCATATCAAATCAATTAAACAACCACCACACTTCACTTGCGCAACTCTGACGCAATGGTACTACCAGTCCTTCCTTTATCATTCGACAATTTGAACTCGCGACATGGGGCAACGCAGCCGAAACTTGGTGACTCTAATACCACTAAGCTCCCCAAAAGGCCTTATGAAGGAAAGAAGTATCAAACTACTTATACAACCACCATGCTCCAATTGTGCATACTCTAATAATGCAATGGCACTACGAGTCCTCCCTTTATCATTCATGGATTTGAACTCATGAAGTGGGGCAACCCAAGCGGAAACCTGGTGGCTCTGATACCACTGAGTCCCCCAAAAAGGCCTTGTGAAGGGTGTTGAAAAATTCTCTAAAGGCAATCACCTTTAACACTTATTGTACAAATAATTTTACAGGAATTTTTCATTATTTCGATGTGCATACATTTATGGATTTGATGTTGATATTAAATTGATTTAATGAAGTCCTTGATACAAAGCATAACATAGAGGAAATCATGATGAGATCATGATAATAAGATTCCTATCATGTGTAATTATATTAGCACCTAAACTTTCCCCGGTTATAAGATTAATGAGATGGGATATCATTAATCTAGATAGACTAGCACTTGTTATACTCTTTGATTGGACCAAGCAGTATATCTCATAAGCTTTAGATATGAGTTGTCTAGAGTTAACATGTGTATGTTTACTAAGGGTAGTAAGTATATTGGATTGACCTAATATGGGATAATCATACAGATATTCTATTCCAGTGACAATGATAGTCTCATGATAACAATAGTGCAAGTATCCTTTAATTTGAGGTGCTCAAGGATATCACAGATATTGATCTTATGCTTTTACTCCATTCATTGGTGCCTTTCAGGAGTTAGTCATAGGGTGGTGACTGAGTACAGCTTGAGCTATTCAAAGATAATTGAGTAGTCAATAAAGGATTCACTACTCATGATAGAAGGAGATGATACCCATGGCCTCTTGTCGGGGTCATTACTCAGAAGTCTCTGGTCAGAGCAGTAATATGTCATGAAGAGAGTCTTCAATGATATATAGAGTAATAAGATCCTCAAGACATGATCTAATATCACTTGGACGAGATGTGATGTAGTTAGTGTAGTGGGAGTTGACACTTTTACCATACTCTGAACCAAGTGGGGTATAGATGGTGAAAGGATGAATTGCATGGCAACATTGCAAATCGAAGTATTCGTAGTTAAACCACTGACTTTTCGGTCAATTGGAGGTCAAGACATGTTGCTAGATACCGCTATTAACTTATTTGAATTAAGTGTTAATTCAAGTGGCCAACATAATTGAGAACCTAATAGGTCACACAAATAGGAGATCCAAAGGATGAATAAAATGGTCTTGAATGGTGATTCAAAATATGAGAGAGTGTTTCTGGATTGTATTGCGATGTGATCGTGGTAGAAAGCGTTACATGGAATGGATTAGAAATGAGTGTTGTTGGCTGCCGATTTGGCCATTAACTTCTCAAACCTCCATCAATGCATGTCATTTATGGTTATTAATGTCCCATAACTTCCATTAATCCACGTTATTCACGACCATTAACTTCTCATAGCTCTCCATTAGTGGTGGGGGTTATGAAATGCCAAATAGTGTAGAAAATATAGATGATTTTCACGCATCTTGTGTAAGACACAAGAAAAAGAAAGATTCTTTCTTACACATACATTCTTTTTCTCCCTAACTCTCACAAAAGTTCTTATTTTTTATAGCACAAAGAAAGAATTCTAGTCATCTCCTAACGAGGTTTCATCCTTCTACCTTCATGTGGGCTTTCATTAGAGACGATCTACATTGATCGTTATGGTTTACGATAACCCAACGTGAAGAAGATTAAAGAATGAAGGAGATCGTCATAAAGGTATGTAAACATCTTACATTTCATATTTTTGTTTTCAATATCTATATGCATAAGTAGATATGGTTTTTAAGGTTTCATTTTATTTTTTCCTGTGTGTGTGTGTATATATATATATATATATATATGAGATGCATGATCAAAACCTTACAGTGATATCATAGCCATCTTGTGTGTTGTTAGATGTAGAATACATGACATGTGAAAATTATTTCCATGGCTGTGACAGCTTATGATCCTGTAATGTTTTGTTCGAAATTAATTACAGAAAAAAATTCAAGATTTTCTCTCACCAATCTATTAATAATATATATATGAATGATTTATTGTGATTGAAATTATTTTTAATGTGATTAAAATATTTAATTTCGAACTTATAAGAACAAGCATGAAATATGCCTTTCTGCTAGACATGTGATGTCTATTGGCTAAACTAATGAGGTTACACATGGTTTTCGTGGAATTTGATTCTATAAAAATTATGTGAACATATTTGGGATGTGTTTATGCCTTTTTAAGTTTTTTAGAATTATTAAAAATGTTTTAATAATTTTATCAAACAATTTTCAGATTTAGACAGTTTTCTAGAAATTGTAGGATCTGTTTTGTTTGATGTTTTTATATGTTTATATTTTGTTTCCAAAACCTTAAAAATATTTTTATGTGATAAAAATGTGTTAATTTGAGGTTTGATGCATGCTTAAATGATTTTTCTCGAAATTTGATTTCCAGAAAAATTTTACAAATCATATTTGTCGTTTTTTGTGTTTTATCGGTATTTTGCTAATCATATTAATGTTTCGGTGATTCATAAATTATTTTGATCATCATGAAATGACCTAGAGATTCTTGGAATGATAATTTGATTTTCTGGAAAATTTGGGAAATTATATAAATTAATTTTAGTATAGCAATACATTTTTTAGTAAGACTAAAAAAATGAACATGTATGAAAAAATTGAAGTTATTTAATTTTGGAAATCAAATAATTGTTTTAAGGTAAATTAATTACGAATTAATTTCTAAAATTAGGCATTCATTTTAATTTGATTAATATTAATTCCAACTGAAATAACGTACAATAGTAACTTTAGCCAAGTTAGTAAAAGGAAGATGGTAAATCTAAGTGTTAAATTAGGCCTTTCATGTTAGGATCTATAAGATGTCATAACCAAAATGATATGTTTACCTATATGCATTAGAGAATGCATGGTTAGGAGAATGCGTGGACTTGCATGATGGATGGTTATTATTTAATTTTGGACATCAAATAATTGTTTAAAGGTAAATTAATTATGAATTAATTTCTGAAATTAGGCATTCATGTTAATTAGATTAATATTAATTCCAATTGAAATAACATACAATAGTAATTTTAGCCAAGTTAGTAAAAGGAAGATGGTAAATCTAAGTGTTAGATTGGGCCTTTCATATTAGGATCTATAAGATGTCATAACCAAATGATATGTTTACATATATGCATTAAAGAATGCATGGTTAGGAGAATGTGTGGGCTTGCATGATGGATGGTTATGGGCTTACGCTCAATTTGATTAGGTAGTCCATATCATGCTATGTAGTTATAGTAACTATATATATATATATACCATCTAAGTTAGATGAGACCTTAGCCAAACCCGTCACTTAAAATATTAAAACTAATGTCTTCCTTTAATATGGCTAAAACCAGAGTCCTTTTAAAGTTAGGGTTGCTGGGCAAACCCAAGCCCACTTTACACGAATATATTTGAACCATAAAAATAGGATTTTCGGATAAATGGGCCAGTTTAAACTAAAAACGTTGGTTTTTTGGGTAGTGTATATTATATGTATACATGTCAAGAGCTGATAGCCCAATTAGTGTGCACACATCAACAGTTGATAGCACTAGATTCGATAGTTGCATTAGAGATGCAATTGGTATGATCGATACACACCGGTTAAACTAAGGTGACTTGTTAGGCAAACCTAAGGTCATTCTTGGGGATATTGGTTATCAAGCCACTAGGAGAATTTCTCTACAAGTTCTCTCGGATTTATATTGAGGGTTATGTATTTGTGCAAATAATGAGAGCCATAATGCGTGTTATTAAAGTCCTTATAGACATGCATTTAAGTACATTCTAATTTTTCTCTTTTTAACGAAACGTTACTATTGCTCGAGTGAACACATGAGTACTAGTGTGAATCTAAGATCATTGATGGAAGCTAACAAGTTGACTGCATCAAACTTCTTTGCCTATCTCAGGAACTTGAGAATAGTTCTCAAGTTCAAGAAACTTGGTTATGTCTTGGAACAATCATTTCTCAATTCCCTAGATGCTGATGTCTCTGATGATGATCGAAGGGCATATAGGAAGCTTCTTGATGATAGCAAGATGGTTAGTTGTATTATACTAGCCATTATTTCACTGGAGCTATAAAAGCATCACGAGACTATAGATGCTCATACCATAGTTTATCATCTTAGGGAGCTCTTAGATGAGCACAAAGCTTGAAAGTTTCAAGACTTTGTGATTGCTCTTCTACTTTAAGATGGTTAAGGGGACATCTCCAATGCAGTACGCACTAAAGATGAATGACTACATTGAGTGGTTGGTCTCCTTGAGTTTTGTTTTAGATCATAAATTAAGTATTGACTTATTTATGACGGGATTAATCGATAGTTACTCACAATTTGTGCTTAACTATCAGATGAACTATATATCCAGTATAATTCTTGAGTTGGTCAACATGCTCAACGCAGTTGAGCCATCTACCCGTAAGGATAAGGTTGTGATGCTAGTGGACTCTTCTAGTTTGAAGAAAAAGAGCCAAAACAAGAAGAAGTCTGCAGGGTCTAAGGGAGGTGTCAAGAAAGCAAAAAAGACAGCCTTGATGGGAACTTGCTTCCACTATGGCAAGGATGGCCACTAGAAGAGAAAATATAAGGGCTATCTAGAGTCCTTGACGTAGAAGAAGGCATCTAATGACTTTTAGACCTAATACATACTGATGTATGTGGTCCAATGTCCATACATGCTAAAGATGGATTCATATACTTTATTAGCTTTATCGATGATCATTCTTGATATGGGTGTATGTATCTTAAGAGATACAAGTCTAAAGCCTTTGAAAGGTTCAAAGAATTCAGAAGTGAAGTTAAAAAGCAACTTAGGAGAAGTATTAAATCACTTTTATCTTATCGAGATGGTGAATACTTAAGCGGAGAGTTTTTAGATTATTTCAGAGATAATGGAATATTGTCATAGTGGACTCCACCTTACATGCCACAATACAGTGGTGTGGCTAAAAGAAGAAACCGAACCTTGTTGGACATGGTGAGGTCTGTGATGGGTTTAGCAGATTTACCAAAATCCTTTTGGGAGTACTCACTCGAAACTTCTTTTTATGTATTAAACAGAGTCACATCCAAGTTAGTTGATGTGGCTCCATATGAAATGTGGACTAACAAGAAACCATATCTTTCTCATATGGAAGTTTGGGGTTTTCCTGCTTATGTGAAGCGGATTCAATCAGATAAGCTTAAAGTTAAATATGACAAGTGTTTGTTTGTAGGATATCCTAAGAAAACTATAGGATATTAGTTCTACCATGTTTCAAAACAAAAGGTGTTTATTTCAAAACATGTTGTCCTTTTAGAGAAAGGGTTTCTTCTAAGAGAAGACAATGGGAGCAAAATTAAACTTATGGAAGTTCAAGATGCTCAAACAAATGCAAAATAACTGCCTGGACC
>JANZLF010000003.1:12690385-12701246 GCA_026546835.1 Erythroxylum foetidum
TCGCTTCGCATTTGCTTTGCTTCCGCTTGCTTTGTGATTCGAGTTCGTTTTTGCTTTTCGCTTCCGCATTTTGTTTTCGATCCAAAATTTCCGTTTCTGTACGCTTCCGTTTCCTTCGCCTTTCGTTTTCCCGGTTGTTTCGTTTCCTCCGTTCTTTCGCTTTTCTGGTTGGGATCCGGTTCCCGGATCGGGTCCCAACAATTTAACTGTGAGACGACGTAGCTTAACTTGTTCACGTACAAAATGGTAATCCAACTCCACATGTTTTGTTCGCCCATAAAAACAGGATTTGCTATCAAATATACAACACCAATGTTATCGCACCAAAGCTGCGCATGAAGAGAGCGAGTAAAACCAATTTCATGAAGCAGTGATCCCAACCACATAATTTCTGTTGTGACATTACCAATGGCTTTGTATTCGGATTTAGTGGAGAAGCGAGCAACTGTTGGTTGCTTCTTTGAGGACCATGAAATAAGATTGTCACCCATATAAACTAGATACCCACTGGTGGATCGGTGATCATCCGGATAGCTGGCCCAATCATTATCAAAAAAGGCCTGAAGCTGAATATTAGATTGTTTGGTGAAAGTAAGACCAAGAGAAGCAATACCGCGAAGAAGATGCTTGACTGCTTGCCAGTGAATATCAATTGGGCTGTGCATGAATTGAGATAAATTGTTGACGAAAAAGGCAATGTCAGGCCTGGTGAGAGTCAGATATTGAAGAGCGCCAAGAACTTGACAATATTGCTCAGGTTGTGGATGAGGAGAACCCATGGCTTTACTTAGGGTGGGAGCCTTGGGCATTGGTGTAGCCCATTATTTGGAAGTGAGCCTATTGGTCTCACAAAGAAGATCCTCCAAGTATTTTTGTTGACTGAGAACTAAGCCGGTAGGCTGACGTAGGACTTGAATGCCTAAGAAAAAATACAGATGACCCATATCCTTGACAGGAAAGACCTGTTTAATAGACTGAAGAAAACAATCGAGCTTAGTGGCATCAGAATATGTTAATAAAATATCGTCCACATATACGAGAACATAAAATTTCAACGCCCCAATTATGAGATAGAAGAGAGACGTGTCAACCTTGGAGGGTGTAAAACCAAGCTGAAGTAGGTAATCAGTGAGTCGTTTGAACCAGGCCCTAGGTGCCTGCTTAGGGCCATATAATGATCGTTGAAGTTGACAAACATGGTGAGGAAATTGTTGGCTGCTTCTTTGAGGACCATGAAATAAGATTGTCATTCATATAGACCAGATACCCATCATTGGATTGGCGATCATCCGGATAGCTAGCCCAATCACTATTAGAAAAGGCTTGAAGTTGAATATTAGATTGATTGGTGAAAGTAAGACCAAGAGAAGCAGTGCCATGAAGAAGACGCTTGATTTCTTGCCAGTGAATATCAATTGGACTGTGCATGAGTTGAGCTAAATTGTTGGCGGAAAAGGCAATGTTAAGCCTGGTGAGAGTCAGTTACTGAAGAGCGCCAAGAACTTGACAATATTGCTCAGGTTGCGGATGAGGAGAACCCATGGCTTTACTCATGGTGGGAGCCGTGGGCATTGGTGTAGCACATGGTTTGGAAGTGAGCATATTGGTCTCACGAAGAAGATCCTCCAAGTATTTTTGTTGATTGAGAACTAAACTAGTAGGCTGACGTAGGACTCGAATGCTTAAGAAAAAATGCAGAGGACCCATATCCTTGACAGGAAACACCTGTTTAATAGACTGAAGAAACCAATCAAGCTTAGTAGCATCAGAACAAGTTAATAAAATATCGTCCACATACACGAGAATATAAAATTTCAACGTCCCAATTGTGAGATAGAAGAGAGACATGTCAGCCTTGGAGGGTATAAAACCAACCTGAAGTAGGTAATCAGTGAGTCGTTTGCACCAGGCCCTAGGTGCCTACTTGAGGCCATATAATGATTGCTGAAGTCGACAGACATGGTGAGGAAATTGTGCATGGTGGAAGCTTGCCGATTGCTCCATGTATATTTCATCCTCCAAGTGACCATGAAGAAAAGCATTGGAGATATCAATTTGTCTAATAGGCCATCAATGAATAGTAGCCAATGATAAAATAGTGTGGACAGCAGTGAACTTAATTACAAGAGAAAAGGTGTCACGATCGTCCACACCTGCTTATTAAGCATAACCTTTGGCCACTAATCGAGCCTTATACCGTTGAATACTGACATTGAGATGCTGTTTAATGCGAAACACCCATTTTTTGCCAATAATGTTTTTGTGTTAAGGTCGGGGAACGAGTCTCCACATTTGATTCTCAATCAGTGCATTGATTTTATCCTATATAGCTCAGCGCCATTCTAAAACTGATGTTGTTTGGGATATGGTCTTGGTTCTTGGGTAAGATAATTCGGTTTGGTGTGAGCTAGGTGAGCTTGCCATTTGGTTTTGGTAATGGGTCTAAGTTCCATGACATGGGTTCGGATTGGAGTGGGGTTTTGATTTGGCTAATGGTTGTGGATTATATTGGGTAAGATCAACCAAAAGATTTAAACCAGGAGAGGATGTGGATAAAGAAGTGTTGCGGGTGAGAACATGAGGAGAAGATAAGATGGGCGGTGAATATGGAGATGAAGATGGAGGCTGACGTGTTTCTAGTAAGGTGAGTGGAAGATATCTGGATAAAGGTGTTTGAGGTTGGCGTGGCTGTGGAAGGGTGGTCGTGAGAGATTTAAATAAGGGTGATTTAGGCTGATCTTGTTGTTGAGGGGATAATAGCGTAAGAGAGTTGGAGAAGGATGCTTTGGGTTGATTTTGTTGGTGATGGGATAGAGATGATAAGGATTTAGGTGAATCTGGTTGATGATGGGATAAAGATGATAAGGATTTGTGTGTATCTAGTTGTTAATGGGATAAAGATGAGAAGGATTTACATGGATGGGATAAAGATTGGAGGGATTTGCATGTATCTTGTGAGATTAATAAGGATTGGCGTGTATCTTGTGAGGTTGATAAGGATTGGCATCTATCTTGTGAGGTTGAGAGGGTAGGAGATAACGTAGATATATGTGATGTGTTTGAAATAAGAATCGAAGGAGAAAAACAAGGAGTGGAAGAAGGATTAGGCCTCATACTTAATGAGGGAGCTGATGGAGGACCGGAATTAGAGTGCACAACAGTGGTAATGTTGAGCCCAGGAGCTTGTGTAGGCATAGTACTTGAAGGAGGAGTGACAGAATCAGCATACGGAAAAATGTGTTCATTGAATTTAACATGATAAGCATAATAAAGTCGACCTGTTTTCTTGTCAAGACATCTATAAGCAACGTGATTTGGATTGAGTCCAAGATTAACATGCATAATAGTTCTAAAAGAAAATTTATGAGCTTGATACGGTCGGAGTCATGGAAAAATCGTGCAACTAAATGGTTTGAGTTGTAAATAGTTCGAAGTTGTCTTACGCAAAATTTGAAAAGGAGACTGTTTGGAGGGAATATGACTCGATAAGATATTAATAAAAAACACTTTGTTCTAGTGCAAAATTCCATAACTTTAAAGGTAAAGATGCATGAGCAAGTAAAGTTAATGTAGTATCAACTAAATGACGAATTTTCCACTCAGCTGTGCCATTTTGCTCATGGGTATATGGGCAAGCAATTTTGTGATGAATACCAACTTGTTTAAAATATGCACTTAATTTCTAATATTCACCTCCCCAATCAGAATGGAAGGATCGAATTTTCGCCTGAAATTATCTGTCAATAAAATTTTCAAATTGCAAAAAGATGTCATAAACCTCACTTTTATTTTTCAAAAAATACACCCAAGTGTATCGTGAAAAATCATCAATAAACAAAACAATGTATTTGTGGCCATGAAAAGAAAGAGTAGGAGATGGCCCCCAAACATCTGATTGAACAATATCAAATGGAAAATGACTTTTGTGTTCAACAGCAACTAAAGGAGTTCGAGACATTTTTCCTAAGAGACAACTAGAACAGGAACTCAACTTGGAGGAGTTACTAAAAATGCTTTTATTTTGAACCAATGTTTGAAGTTTCTTAAAGTTAGGATGATCGAGTCTAGTGTGCCACTCATTATGCGACGCGATCTCAGCTGCCAAGGCCTGCTTAACTGATTGCAACTTGAACACTCTGTCTTTATTAGGTCCTTGAATCCACACCCTCTTGGTCACCTGATCCTTAATAACAAAATGAGTGGGCCAAAATGCAAAGAAGCAAGTGTTATCAGTAGTGAATTTTTGCATTGACAATAGGTTTTTGACAATTTTTGGAACATAAAGTATTTGGTGTAAATGTAAGCTATCAGTTTTATAAAGAAGTTGAACATTACTAGTATGAGTGATCTATAAGCCCTGACCATTACCAACATGAAGGCTATCATTCCCGTTGTAATCTTGAGCAGTTGTTTGCTCTTGAACATCAGGGGTGATGTGGTAGTTGACAGTCCTGTCAAGATACCAAGCTTATTGAAATTGAGGTGGCATTGGTGGAGCTTGATAACCATAAGGAGAGTGAACATAGTTGGCTTGTAGAAAATTATAGCGGGGTCCAGAAATGCGTAGCTGACAGCCACTGAAAGATGGCGCATTTCGAGGCGCATATCTGCTGTGACAAGTGACAGTCATGTGATTCCCTTTTTCGCAAATTTGGTAGGGGCCCTGAGGTCGCTACTGATTGCTGTTCTGACACCCATTGTTACCTCCTTTACGTGATGGTCTAAGTGAAGAATAGGAAGGAGTAGGAGTGGCTGATGGAGTAGAATTCTTGAGAACTATATTAGCCTGTGGAGTATGAAGCCCTTGCAACAAATTCTCACGGGTAACTAATTGCCCGTGCAACTCATGAAATGAGATAGGATTAAGACGAAGATTCAGAGTAGTGATAATTGTGTGATATTCAACATCAATGTTAGGATATATTATTGCTTAAACTTAGCAGGTGTAAGTGGCTTACCTGCGGCTTTAAGTTCATCCACCTTGGCTTTTGCTTTTTGAAGATATTCATAGACGGACATATCATTGCACTTAAATTCTTGTAATTCAATATATAATTGAAGTTGTCGATTTTGTGACATGGAGTCGAAGGTGTGCACAAGACTTGTCCATACCTCTTGTGCAGTCGTAAGTCCGATAACATAGGGAAAGATTTCTTCCATCAATGATGAGAAGAGCCAGGAAAGGAGAATCTGATCTTTCTTGAACCACTCCTCATATGTAGGATTTGATATTTCATTATTGGTAGAATTGAGAATGGTAGGAAAAGGACAGGGATTGGTGAGAAGATACGTAAGATTCTGATAATTGAGAATGGGCGAAATTGAGTCTTTCATGCCAAATAGTTTTTGGTGTTCACTTTGACAGAGAAGGAATAAGAATGAGTGGAGGTAACGGTAGAGGGAGAAGGTGGATTGACTGGTGGGGTAGCAGTAGAAATAGTGATAGCAGTTGTTTTGGGTGGAGTAGAGACCATTATTGTGGCTCTAATATCGTGTAAAGTTTAGATTTGAGAGAAATAAAAAATAAGAGAAATTCTTTGTTATTCTCCACACTTTGAAAAGGCAAAAATACAAGATATTTATACTAAGGTTACAAGATAATTGAGATAAGTAACTAGTAACAGATTACAAATATATAACGAGATATACACCTAATTTACAACTAATGTACTAGATGTATATTAACCAATAAAAACATAATTTTACATTCCCTTACAACCACTCCACCATCAATAAGACATTTCAAGTCTAATATCATTGAACCCTAGTTTTGGATAACTAAATCGACGGTTAAGTTCTTGTACTGAAATTTAACAGATTTTAGTGCAATAATGACATATATAGCAAAAAGTATAAATCAGATGTATGATTCATTATGCTGGCTTTTGTTAGTACATATATCACTTGTTATTAACAGTATATGGACACAAACACATTAGTTTTTTTTTCTCTCTTGCACGTTTTTTAGAATAGGATAGTTAAATCTAAGTAATTAATTAATACAATATTTGTGATAATTCACTTAGTTATCGACCTGTCTATATGAAGTGGCAATAGAACTTGTAGATTCTGCCTAAATTCATATTTTATGTCATGCATGCTATAATGATGACAACCCTTTGATTAAATCGCTTCATTTTGCAAGTTCACTAAATATTTTAGTTTATTTTGTCGAGAAGAAAAGAGGTGTGACTGTGCACAGACAAGTCAAACATCGAAACAAACAAACAAGAACAAGAGCAAAATAAAAAATGACTTTTTGGTCAAAATATTAATCTTACTTTTCTCAATTAAGGTTTAGATAAGGGTCTAGAAATGGAGCCAACGTGAAGGTTTAGGTTGCATGGTTGTTGTTATACGATTGGAACTTATATGGTCTTGTAAGCATATTGTGTACCTCCATGATTACATTTCCAGTTCCACGACTTGGTGTCCGAACCAAAATCCAAAGCCGAGTGGATGGTAATTAGAGAAAGGAAAAAGACCTTCCATTTCTTTTTCTTTTTTTACCCTTCTTGTCCATCAACTTCATTGATATATATGAGTGGCGGAAGCAACTCCACAGCAAAACCTTCAATAGGAAAAGTCAACAAAAACAGGGGCCTAAATAATAGCTAGCAAAATTCCTTTTTAAATATGATAATTGTAAATTGCATCATATTTTAAGACATAGTTTGATATGCGTTTAACTATCAATTCAATCATTTAGTATGTGTTTAAGTTATAATTGTGTTAGTTTGTTAATTATTTGTGTTTAAAGTATTTTATGGGTTAGTATATATCTTTGAGCTTAAATATTATGGTTTTTAGGTACTTTGATGTGTTTACTAGTGTTTCAATGTCAACATCGAAGAACAAAGAAGTTTAAGAGATTTTCAGATTGAAAAAATGACCCACAATAGGCCACGATCATGATAGAAGCACCTGAGTTGTCCCACAATCGTGACTTACATGTCACGATCATGATAGAAGGCTTAGAATTAGGTTATGATTGTGGCTTGCCTTGGGCAGATGCGCAGTCACTTCCAAACTTCGCATTTCAAGAGATGTTTCAATCATAAATACAAAAGAACATAAATAGAACAACCAGAATATAAAGAAAGAGCTTCTTGCATTAGCCACCATCACCAAACCTAGAGATAATTCATCAAGAGATTGAGAAAGAGACTTGGAAGAGAGACGTGGTGAAGAAGCCTACACGGAGTACTTCCTGGAATAGAAGATTTCTTGTCGTTGCTACTTTCATCATCCATTCGGATCTATTTTCTAGTGTATTTTCATTTTCATCTATGTATAGAATTTGAATAGCTGTTGAGATATGATTTATGAATATTGAGGATTGTCTAAATTCACTTAAGGTTATTTTTATCTTTTATTCAATAAAAATTTGATTACTTATGTGAATTTGGATTCAATGTGATTGATTTCTACATTTTTATAAATCGGTAATAGATTGTGATGATGAACCAATGAAAAATAATTAAATTGGACTAATGAGAGTTGAGAAATTTAATAAGAACAAGAAATCTATCAGATCGATAATTGTGTGACGAGATATCTCACATATGTTCCAATAGTCTAGTCTAGTAGAAAACTTTAGATCTAATTAGGTTAGATAAATTGTGAATTGAGAAATTGTAATTTTTCATAATCTGATTATGGTTTATAATTTAAAGCTTTTGATTATAACTCGAGAGAGAGTAATCAATCATAAGATAGTCCATGACTAATAATCGACATTTCATAATTAATTAAGTTAGCGTTGAAAATAGGTAAAAAATTTCTCTTTCTCTCAATTGGTAGTTTCTTAAGTTGATTATTAGTGTGTGCATCGCGATTTACTGATTTGTTAATATTTTGTGATTAATTCTTGAGTTGAATTGGTTGATTGGATTGATTTATTGAATTGCGTTATTATTTTAACTTAGTTATAGTTCGAATTTCTTCAATTTGTTTCGGCCTTATAGTTTAGGATTAGATTAAACTTCCTCGTAGGATTAAAACCTTAGATATTACGTGACCAATTCGTACGCATGCAGAATATCGAAATTAAAATATTAAAATTACACGTATCAAAAAATCGTGATCAAGATAACATAATCGGAGCATGATTATGCTCTATTTTGAGTAGCTGACAAACCGGCCTGTCGCTGCTGCAAGCTCTTTTTCCCGTATCTATATGTCAAGCTTTTTTATTGTAGATACTTGTGCATTATTAGACTGCATCGAACTACTGTTTGGAGCTAATCTTATGACAGAAAATCTTAAAAACCTTGGAATTACATAGATCCGTGTCTTGAGTATACAAACATTGCAAAGAAACAGAAGACTGATGATCCCGAAGGTTAAAAAATTTATTCCCCATCACAGATCTACTTTCTTGATATAATCTTTGTACTTCTCCATTGGAAAAATTGATACTGTTAAATAATATGTTCAACTTGTCAACTCCCTGGCGCAAGTCTAACTCTTTTTTACCGAACTTGTTGGTGCAGAAAATATGCCAACTGTGTAAAATTACTGATCTATTCATTTGATTTGGAGTAATAAGATCTTGGTGTCAATCAATTGACAGAATCTAGTCTCTTGTAGAAAGGTGAAAGCTCTATTTACCTAACGCCAATATTCATGGAACTGTCTCCAAGCTCCAGGATGACTATTCATGGCATGGACACATGGTAACCGAGCACTTGGTAGGGTATAAACACAGCCTAACAAGACATACCAAATTCTGCCCTTTAATTTGCCCTTGTCTTTTATTTCCTATTGGCAACTGTTTTTGCCTTTCTGTTTAGATTAAGTAAAGCGGAAATGGAACTGTAAGTCGTCTCAGAGCTCGAATTGCTAGTTGTATGGCAGATGGCCGATTCTTGAGGGGCCAGTCACGTGCTATTAGCTGACAAAGGTCTGTGTCCCAATGATCTGTCACTTAACAGCTGTTTTTGTTTAAGATTTACCCAAAAAAGTGAAAAAACATGAGTTCAAGCCTTTTATATGCTGTTCATATTAATCCTTCAACATCTAGTGGTGCTACCGCAGGAATGTTAAAATTTCAAAACAAAAGTAAGGCCTTACAAGGATATTATACAGTGAGAAATGGTAGGTACAGTCCTTGAAGTTTTTGTTATGCCTTGGTGTGTACTTGGAAAATGGTACATGAAAAGGACTCAGCAGATGATCACTTTTAGGTTTTAAAAAGCAATGTGGGCACCAATTACATATACTCCTTACCTATGCATTAGTTATCTTGCGGCCAAGCCCAATAATAAGTTTTTATGCACGTTTACTTCATAAGCCTTTTCCCCTGCCTGCGATATTTTACAAGGAATCAAAGTCATCCTGGATTTGTGGGTCTTGTATTTTTTTTCCTGCAAGTTGTGATAAAAAAAATGCAGTGTGCTTGAACTTGAATTGTACAATTTGCATCAACTCCTTATTTGCAGTGTCTGTTGCATGAAATAGTGGAGTTCATGTTGGTAGGTTCTCTGCGACTTACAAAATGGCTTATTCCTTTCCTATATATTATGGCTAGTGGGAAAGAGAATCCTCGAAAGAATGTTTATGAAATATGAAGGATAGTGCTGAACAGTGTGATAGTAGTTCCATACTTTGTAATGTTAGTTGCTAACGTTTGCTGAACTGTTACGGCTGAAAATCCGACAGTAGAAGAGGAAATAGATGATCAGCCAAACACACAGAGGGAATTACGCAGGAGTACAAGGCTGAGGAAGATTCCATCTTGGACCAAGCAATTTCAAATGTGATGCTAATTTCAAGCACACGTAATTATCTTCTGATTATGCTTTCCTTATCAGTTTACATTCTTTCAATATTTATAGTGTGTAATAGTGAAGAGGAGGAATAACATAGATAATAATATCTTTACCATCTCAATTCTCTTCTCATCTTTTATTTCAAAGGCCACGTCCCTTTCTTGGCGTTGTTCTATCCTACCCCTTCTGCTGAGAGTTTGAGACTACTCGGAAGTCTCTCGTGGGTACAACAATTGTATCACTGGTGCTTTCATTAATCATGGCGAACCAACCTTCAACCGATCAATCGGACAACACTCTTGCTGATCGATTCATTGAATTCCAAAAAAATATGGATTTGCAATTCATTCAGCTACGACAAGCCATTTTACAAGTTAAACAAGATGTGGACTTACGGCTTGCTCGCACTGAAAAATCCCCTGCACATTCTTCTTCATCCGCGGCTGAACCAGTATCTGTTCACACTAATTCTTTGGCAAAGATGCGTCTGGATGTGCCCAAGTGTGATGGCTCCAATCCGCAAGGATGGTTATTCCGCATTCACGAATACTTTACCTTCTATGGAATTACGGGTGATGGTCGTCTCCAATGTGTGGGATTGATGCTCGAAGGACCAGCGGCTGATTGGTTTCGATGGCGCTCCAATAATCATTTGATTGATTCGTGGGACGATTTTGTGGCCAAATTTAAACTCCGTTTTGATCCATTGAATTATGTTGATTACTTTGGCGTATTATCCAAAGTTACACAGACGGGGACAGTGATGGAGTATCAAACAGCGTTTGAAAAGGTCCTTGTTAATGTGACGGGAGTCCAAGAAAATAATCTTCAATCTGTGTTTCATGCAGGTCTGAAACAACATCTTCAACACGAAATTGCTCTCCTTCACCCACGCTCATTATCTGAATCCTTCGCTCTGGCACGTGAATTAGAAGCAAAGCATCAAGCTTGGGCTTTAGCTGTTGCTCCAAGAAGTCATACTGGGGCTATGAGTACTGTTAGAATATATTTTATATATTCTTTATTTGGTTTTGGCATTTTTTAAATTGGACATATAGAATCTTAATTATGGTGGAATTAAAGTTGTG
>JANZLF010000003.1:12707447-12736026 GCA_026546835.1 Erythroxylum foetidum
CATGTCTTGTGGGGGAGGCCTAGCCTCCTGTTGATCTAATGGCTCGAGTATTGACTCTGATACCACCTGTAACATCCCAGATCACCTGCTTATAGATATTGTCTGCTTTGGGCCTTAACCCAACCAAGTCCTCATGATTTTGCTTTTCCCAACAACTTCCTAGGAGGTCACCCATCCTAGTACTACTCTCGTCCTAGCACATTTAACTTTGGAGTTCTAATGAGATTCGGTGCATTAGGCCATGAAAAATGTGTCTGTAAGGGAGAGGTATCCGTACCCTTATAAGGCATATTTCGTTTCCCTTTTCAACCGATGTGGGATCTCACACTCTCCACGTCCCTTAGGACCCAACCTTTTTTGGAGTCTAGTCTAGTTGGCACAACGGTTCGAGTACTGGCTCTGATACCACCTCTAACATCCCAAATCACTCGTTTACAGATATTGTCCGCTTTAGACTTTGGCCCAACCAATCCCTCACAATTTTGCTTTTCCCAAGGCCTTCCCATGAGGCCACCCATCCTAGTACTACTATGACCTAAGCACATTTAACCTCAAAGTTCCGATGGGATTCGGTGGGTTGGGCTATAGAAAATGTGTCTGTAAAGGAGAGGTATCCGTACCCTTATAAGGCGTACTTTATTCCCCTTCGAAGACTTTGGACGTACTAGGTTAAATGTGCTTGAGTGAGAGTAGTACTAGGATGAGTGACCTCTTGGGAAGGCCTTGAAAAAAGCAAAACCGTGAGGGTTTAGCAGGGCCAAGGCCTAAAGTGGACAATATCTGTGAGTGGGTGATTTGGGCTGTTACAAAGTAGTATCAGAGCCATTACCGAACCGTTGTGCCAGCTAGGTTGGACCCCAAAGAGGGTTGGGTCCTAAGGGGGGTGGAGAGTATGAGACCTCATATCGGTTGGACAGGGGAACGAAATACGTCCGTACCTTTCCCTTACAGGCGCGCTTTCCATGGCCCAACGCACCGGATCCCATCAGAACTCCGAGGTTAAATATGCTTGGGTGAGAGTAGTACTAGGATGAGTGACCTCCTGGGAAGGCCTTGAGAAAAGCAAAACCGTGAGGGCTTGGCTGAGCTAAGGCCCAAAACGGACAATATCTGTAAGCAGGTGATCTGGTATGTTGGAGTTGGTATCAGAGCCGGTATCCAAATAGTTGTGCTAGTTGGGCTGGATCCCAAAGAGGGTTGGGCCTTAAGGGGGTGGAGAGTGTGAGATCCCAAATTGGTTGGAGAGAGGAACGAAATACGTCTTATAAGGGTACGGATACCTCTCCCTTACAGGCGCTTTTTTCATGGCCTAATACATCGGATCCTATCAGAACTCTGAGGTTAAATGTGCTTAGGTGAGAGTAGTATTAGGATGGACAAGGCCAAAGCAAACAATTTCTATAAGCAAGTGATATGGGATGTTAGAAAATAGATGAAATTGGAGTTTGAGGGATGAGTACCATTTCTAACAAGTGCTGTTTAAGACAAGTCAATTCTTGTTGTGCCTTGTCCCTTTCACAACAAGTTTCTTTCAAATCTTTCTCCAATTTCTTCAATGATATCTCCAATTCATCCTTCATATGAAAATTTTCAGATGAATTTACCTTATGAAAAGAAACATATAAAGGTCAAAAATCAATGTGATGAACACGTAAGAGGTTTTTCTGCTCATATTATTAGATGGAAATATTACCCCATCCTGAGAGGTCTTATCAGTTAAAGACTTTTTGCTCACTTCCAACGCAATCTCAAGTTTGTTCTTTGCCATCTAAATAATAAGGATATATATCAAAAACCCTATTGTGCAAGGAATAGTATAATATATCAGTATGGAAGGGCCAATGAAGAAAGAAAGTTTAAAGAGGATGATATCAATAACCTTAAGATCAACATTTTCTTTCTCCAAAGTAGCTATTACTTTTTTTAAACTCTAAAGTGTCATCAAAATCCTTATGTTTCCCTCTTTGGAGCTCTAACTCCAGGTTTCTTATATATGATATTTTAGCACTCAAATCACCACGTAGGTTTTTGATATCTACAGAAGCTTGCCAATTAAAAAAATGGCGCAAATGTTTCAGGTTACAAAATCAGGAACAATTAAAAAAATATTTATAAAATTCTTACATTAAGCTTATAACATCAATCCATAGATTACTATTCTGATGGGTAAAAATAAATTTGAAAAAAATAAGCACCTATGCATGGTACTTGATATAAAGGTTTATATATCCAGACTTGATGTAGAAGAAGGGTGGAAACTAAAATGTAGCAATTCCATAGCTATAATATATGATTTAAGTCCGAATACATCCCATCTAAACTCTAAACTCACTTTGTTCTCTTCCATCTTCAGCTTCCAAAGCTCCTATAATAAAGATTCATTAACCTTGTGCTTCTCTAAAATTAAACAGCCAACAAAAAAGGGAGAGAAAAATAAAATTATCAGAAACAAAACAAGATTGAAAACAACAAAATATAGGCATAATTATATTACTTAAGCAAAGAAACATACCTTGTAATTTTAGTTGAGTATCTTCAAATTTATCTTGTTCCTTTTCAAGTTCCATCCTAAGCTGCTTTAGTTGTTGTTCATGATTGGCTAGCATTGCTACAATGGACCTATTTTTCTGCTCAAGCAAGTCTGTAAGCTCTTAAAGGCCTTCAGATATAATTTCTAGTCCGTAACATTCACATATGGCTTCAAACATAGTTGATGAGCATAAAAGAAAGAAAATCAAGAAAGTAAAAAAACTAGGGTTAAGTTTAGGGTTAGGGACGAGGAGGAGAGGTTACCCCATGCCCAGAGAGCAACAATGCTCCACTTCTTAATCTCAAAACGCTTAGACTTCTTAGTGGAGGAAGAAGGAGCGACGCTGTTAGAGGCCTCACATTTGGGTGGGAAGAAGGCAGAGAGAACATGGGGGGTGTTCCTTCTACCGTGTACTTCCCACCGCTTGCTCCTTTGTCTGCCTATCCATCATTGCTTGCTTCACCTTCTCTAGTTGTGGTTTTAGGGATTTTGCGTAAACAAAGGGAAGAATTGGGGAAAAACAAAAAAGGCTAGTTTAGAAGATGATGGGTTGGGTTATTATCTAGGGTCGAGTATAATCAGGTAGTTCCACCACACCAACAACGATGGTTTATTCAAAAAAATGTCACAGTTTCTATTTCGTGATGTTTTAATTAAAAAACGTCTCAAAAAGTGTTACAAATTTGTGACATTTTCATAAAACGTCATAGAAAATTTAAACTTTTCATGACGTTTTTTAAACATCACGAAAAGTCTTCACATTCAGCATGGATTGTGTTGTTTTCTTGTAGTGAAACCTTCATCTTCCATCTCATTCCATTTCATTCTATTATAAACCCTCCTCCTAAATGATGGAATAATATTACATTACATTCCATTCTATTAATAAACCCCTAGCCAAACATATCCTTAGAATCCTCTGTAAATAACGATTGACCTTTTGTGTAATGATGATTATGATTTTAGGGGTTTGCTTTCTTCACCTTTTGCTATTTTAGTTCTTCGATTCCTTTTATCCTATGGTCTGGTCCCAATTTCATTTCTCAAACCTTCAAAATTTCTATCTCTTTGCTTGTGTAAATCACTTAGAGGTGTTGCTGTGGAGTTTATATTTGTAGGGCACGCAATTCCTAATAATTAGTAGATGGGTTCCAGTGTTTACACACTGACACCGTCAATATAGGAAAGATCTATTAAAAAAGAGAGAATATTTTTTTAAAAATTTCAATCTTTTTATATTTTAAAGTAGAAAACAATTCTTTTCATTGCCAGCCATGACTGAGGTCCTCCACTCTCCTTCTCATTTCCTTGTTTCATTAACCACCATTCATTCATTCTTCTTCTTCTTCACCATCTTCTTTATCCTACACATATTAATCTGTACGTGGTGGTGGTGAAGATGGAGCAAATAAGTTTCTAGTAACGTGTGAGTGTGACCCAGAAGAGGAGTTAGAGAAAGAAATAGAAAGGAGCCAAAGACATCAACTTTCTTTGTTGGCTTTGATTTTTGCACTTCTTAGGAAATCTTTATTGGCTTATAAGAGCGATAGGAGGGGGCTTGCCTGTGGAGTTCAAACTTAAAGTGCCTAGGCGAGCTCCTAGTGCTAGATACATTTTCCATTTTTTTATAACAATGTGGAATGTGGGTTTCAAGGTTCGCTTTCTTCGCACGTGTAGATATACTTGTGCAACGGTGATTCCGAATTTGCAGGTTTGTTTTCTTCATCTTTTGCTATTTTAATTCTTCGATTCCTTTTGTCCTCTAGTTTGTTCATTCAATTTAACTTCTCAAAGCTTTAAAATTTTCTGTCTTTTTGCTTGTGTAAATCACTTGGAGGTGTTGCAGTGGAGTCCATATTTGTTGGGCATGCAATTCCTAACAAATAACATATGAGTTCGATTGTTTTGAATATGGGTTCCAGCGTTTACACACCGACATTGTCAATTCATGGCCACAACTTAATGATTTTCTTCTTTACACACCGTCAATTCCTTTACACGTTGAGCAATTATCACCACCTTGACCAATGCCATATCCTAAAAGCATGATATTGGTTTTCTTCTTTTTCATGTCAATATTTTCTTAACAAACACCCTTCTTCACATATATAATGTATATTCTATTACAATGATAGTCTTTCAAGTTTGTTTGGTCTTACATCTCTAAGTTTGTTGCTTTTATTGCTTTCTACTATTTTCTTTGGCAATAAGACACCCAATGTTAGAAATCATATATATTGATTACATATTGTCTGCGTTTATAATGTAGGTGAACGACTCCAAGAATCTAACAAGATCATCAAGAAATACCCAAAAAGAGTTCCTTTAAGTTCTTTATTTACACTTGCATTTCTTAGATTCTAGAGCTCCGATTTTATGCACAATATAGATGTCTTTGTATACAAGGATATCAATTTTTGAGTAATTTCTTCTCTAGATTAATAAGCTTTAAACTATTTGGAGACATATTATGAAATATTGTCATACCTTAATTACTTAAATGATAGGCTTATTTCTTTTTGTAGTCTTACTTTCACTTTTTTGAATTTAATAAGCACTTTAACCTTTATTTCAATAATGCAATCTAACTATATCTGTTATATTCGTACATAAATAACACGAAGAATCTACTCTCATTTAGTTAAACCTCACTCATAGATTAACACACGTCAGAGTGAAGTAGTTCCAACCTTTACTTTGCTTTCCAAGAAGTTTCTGAAAGAAAATATTGGTTATTTACTAAGCTGATATGATTGGCAAATTTCTTAAAGTTTTAATCACTTTGGAAAGATATTACACAACATCATTGTCATTCATATTTTTAAATAAATCAAAACAAATATATCAAATTATGTTATGTCATATTAGTAATTTATTAATTAATACAGGCAACTTAGCAACATATATAAAAGTATTTTCTTCAAAAGACTTTTCTTATCATTCTAATCAACAAAAAAAAGTTTGCTCTTCATGAAAATTCTAATCAATTTGAGCTCCTTTAATATTAATTATCACTCATTCACCACTAGCAAAGTTCATTCATATCCTTTATTAAGCAATTGACCAAAATTCAATATATTTTTATCAAGGTTGGGAACTAGAAGTACACCATCTATTGACTTTAAAGTATGTATAGGAACTAATCTTCTTCTTTTCCCTGTCAAGAGTACACCATTGACATATCTCACTTTTCTTGGATGATGAAAATAATGACCTTGAAGGGACATTTATTATTATAATCCATATGACATAGCTATGAATAGTTGATAATGTAAATAGTTAAGGTAACAACAACAAAAAGAGTTTCTTTAACTTCTTGATCATCTTTCTCTATTACCTTTGCTTATTGTTTTATCTCTTTTCCATTGTTATTACCTAGCTTTTCAATATGCACTATCTATATGTTGGATAATTACTTTCTGGATTTTTTAATGTAGATCAACATGAATCGTCCCCTATTAGCAAACGACGACACAAACTAAAGCGACTTTTGATACTTCAACAAACAACAAATAATATGATGGTTTTCTCATTTGCTATCCATACTGTTATCATTTTCTTGTATTTTTAAGATAAGGTCTGTGAAATTAAAACAAAGGAAGAAAAAAGGATTGATAGAATAAGATAGATGCTTTGATTGACCGTAGATTTTGATAATGCCTGCATTAGTGAACTTCGTATGGATAAAACAACCTTTAGGATATTGTGTGATATAGTAAGAGACGTCGGGGGTCTAAAATCCACTAGGAGCACATCTATAAAAGAGGTTATAGCAATCTTCATATATACCTTGGCTCACTATAAAAAGGGTAGGACAATTAACCTAAATTTTCTTTGTAGTAAAGAAACCGTGAGTCTGTAATTCCATCAAGTTCTTCATGCAATTATAAGGTTGCATTATATTTTGCTCAAAAAGTCAAAGCCTATTACTCAGGATTGTCAAGATGAGAGATGGAAATGTTTTCAAGTATTGAACATTATCATTAAGCTATAACATTAATATGAAAGCTTTTATATGCTAAATCATCTTTTTTTTTAATTTTTAGGGTTGCCTAGGAGCTTTAGCTGAGACTAATTAAAGTTACACCTCCTAGTGAAGATAAGCCCTGATATCACACAAGAAAAGGATGTAATTCAATAAATGTTTTAGGTGATTGTTGCCCAAACATGCAATTCATATATGTATTGCTGAGTTGGGAAGGCTCTACACACGTTGGTCATGTGCTTCGAGATGTGATCTCAAGGCCTTATGGTCTATGAGTCCTTTGAGATAAATTTCTATTACAATATCCAATTTGGTTTCCCTTTGAGTTATGTCACTCAATCGTAACTTATTGTTCAATTATGAAGTTGTTATTACTTGGTTGACTATAGATATTGCAATGCAAATGGATTTCTTACTTCGTATTGAGGCAATGCTATCACTTCAAAGAATTTGATGGTCATCGACCAGAGATGGCAGAGGAATACTTCAATATGAAACATTTCAAGCAAGGAATGTTATTGAAGGATGTTATGGATTATTGAAAGGAAGATGGAAGATCCTTACATCCCTTCATTTTTCTCAATTCAAACCCAAGTTCACATCATAATGACTTATTATTCCCTTCTTTGCAACTTGATTTGTAAGTTCATGAGCTTTGATCCATAAAATTAAATCACTAAAGATGAAGAAGAGAGTGAGGAAGATGAGAGTTGTGAAAATGATGAAATGGAATACATTTTACAAATTAGTCCAACTGATGAGTGGTTGGTGTTCAGAAATAATATGGCAACCAATATGTATAATATATGGACAATTAGATCTAATGACAATCATGTTGATTAGTAATTAAGATATGTTTGTTTCATCTACTTATTAAATTGTTGAAATGTTTTAATTTTTATTAATTTACCTAAATGGTGAACATCTCTGTTTGTTTAGTATTAGCAATATATAACTGAGAGTTAATGGATTACTTTTAAAATGCACCTGTCTAAACAACCCTGTTTGGTTGAATATATGCAAGTGAGTTATTATATTACATTGTTGTATTTATATTTTTCCAAGAAAAGTTATTTTTGTTATATGTTATTTCCTTGATAACTCTTACATTGTCGTACTTTTATTAGGAATGGCTATGGCTGCCTGTGGGAGGGGAAATAATAAGCAATATTGGAAGGATGATGAGGTTGGAGCTTTAGTTGAAGTTCTGTAGGAACTAGCTTGTGATCCTTTATGAAAAGTAGGTGGGGGATTTAAGAACAACTACATGGTTAAAGTGCACAAGATGTTGTTGAGCAAGATTCCCAATTTTGATAAGGAAGTTGATCCCTACATTGAATCTAAGATTAAATGGTTGAGAAATAAGTACAATCCAATTTCTGAAATGTGTATGCAAAGTAACTGCCAGTGAGATGAAGTTAAACATAAGAAAAATTGTAAGAAACAATGGGTTAATGAATGGTGCTTGGTAAGGATATCAATCTCAAAAGTTGATTAAGCTCTTATTTTAGTAATTTCTTTTCTCATAATTATAACATTTTCTTGTTATGAAGTTTTTTATCTTATGCTTCATGTAATTCTTTTTTATAAAATCACAAGAATGCAATTGGATTGTGCAACTTCAAATTTCCATATTTTTGTAAACTAGACATGGTTATACTTGACTTAAAGTTGAGGATATAGCTGAAGCAAATGCTAAGGCTAACTACCAAAAGAATATGATAGTGTAGTCTTTATCGAACAGTGAAGATGAACCTGTTGTGGTCTCTGATACACAAGAATCCCTAACTATTCCTTCAAACACCCATGCAACAAAAAAGTGAAGAAGCCTCTCACTAAGAAAGAAAAGTTTTTACAAGAAAAAAACCCCAACAACACTTTAGAAAACTATTGACTCAAGGTTTGACAACTTCACTATTAAGTTTGACTCTATTTGCAAACAAATGGCATTGCAATATATTGCTGTTACAAATGCTTTGATTGTGGAGTCTAAATTTGATTCCCTAACTAATAAGAAGATGCAAGAGCTCATTAATGAACTTCTTAATATTGGCATATCTTAAATGGATGTTAGTAAGGCTGCTAAGTTATTCTATAATGATCCTGCTAAAGTTCAGGATTTGTTTACTTGTCAAGTCATTTAAAAAGGTCTTTTGTGCTTGGATTCCTCTATCCATCTTCTCTTTCATAAATCATGCGAGAGAGCATATTAATGCTTTTGTAAGTATTATGAACTTATGATGCAATTGATGTTGCCTAACCAGGTTATTTTGTATTAGTTGGGAATTTTGTAGTTATGATGCAAATAAAGCTTATAGTGTTATCCTGGTCGTTTTGCATCAATTAAACGATTTTGGTTAATGTATTGTGTATAATTGTGATATTTTACATTATTTGCATCATCAGGGAGAATGCAAATTGTATTAAACTATGTTACTTGATTTTATTGTAGCAATGGAATGGTGGGCATTATAGTTATGTCGATAAATTATACAATGATTTGGTTGAATAAATTGTATTTTGAGGCCATTATGTGACTGATGATATGTTGATGCAAGAAAATACTTGAGCATTTTTTTCTTCAAGAGCTATTGGAAAATACCGCAATATACTTAATTTTAAACATTTTGTCGTTATAAATAAATTAAATATAATCAATTAGGATATATTTAAAATTTGATGTAAAATAAAAAATTAACAAATTATTATTTCTCAACATTTTTAACAAACCAACCACCATCAATAGTAATGGTAATCATTCATTCGTCTTAATCAATCATCCTAATTATATGATCATATCTATTCTCATTCCTCACTATATTCATTCTCATTTCTATTACCATTGCTCCATGTAAACCAAATGCCTCTTGAATAACAATAAATCATGTCTTCATGTCTATATATTCTTAATATCATGTTATTATTCATATGCTACTAAGACACATAAGATTGAATGATCATATAATTGCTTTTGTTTTATGATTGACCTATTCGTGATAGTCAAATTTGTAATACCGTAAGTGCACAACGTAGTTGTAGCTAGTACCAACAAATACGGGCCGATCCCATGAAGATTATGAATACTAGCACTTAGCCTTCCCCTATTATCATGCCTAAAGATTGATTTTGGATTTTTAATGAAAAGAAAATAAAACTAGGGCAAGCAAAAAAAAAGGAAATGAAATTAAACAGAGAATTCAAAAAGCACTAAAAAATTATCAATCATCTAAATCTCCCTGATTGTTCTCTATTGAGTATTCTGGTGGTGTAGATGTTTGATCTTGCATTTTAGTGGATCTGTCGATAAAATCTTCGCGTCACCTGCTTCTCTAGCTCAAAATAGCCTCTAAAATTGTCTCTACAACTTCTAGAACGATGCCTACTACCTCCTCCTTGTGTTTGCCTCCGAAACATCTCTTTTATATGAAAATCTAGGTTTTTAGGTTATACACGGTCGTGCACAGGAATGTTTAAATGAGAATTCGCTAGATATTGCAAAAGTACACAGGTGTGCAAAAGTGCATGACCGTGCATTTCTTCCATATTGTTGTTTTTCCTATTTCAGCTACATTTTCATCTGGTTTCTTCTCCTTTAAGTCCATGCAGGCAATTACAACTTAGAAACCCAGTTGAAACAAATTAAGTACTAAATATACGATAAAATATAAAATATCAAGCAAAATACATTAAATATGGGTGGTCAAATACATAAAAATTTTTTTCCTTAAGCAAATCATAATCAAAATTATAAATTTCACATCATAATTCCATCATTAATCTCAACCTATCCATTTATACTATACATCATCATATCTTATTGAATCAAATTAACATGCAATCAGCAATGTCAAGTTGTCTTAAAATTAATTTCTTAAGTAATATTAATAATAATTATGTCAACAATCGTATTGAAATCAAAAGCATATCTCTTTACACGCTCACCAAGATTTCACTCAATACACTCAAATGTTTATGGTGAAAAGCCTTAAAACTCTCAATCAATGCATAATAGAATCCTTACCATAGGTTTGCAATAAAATCACATCTCCACAACTTATGTACAAACTAGAAACAAAAATCAAAAGCTCTTTGTGTAGGTTGTAATAAGGCTTAGGTAAGGTATGAATACGATAATAAAAAGGGCTAAGGAAAGGAAATTTACTCAAAGGAATAGTACAATGCTTGTTTACAAATATACATAGGTCTTTTCATTGCAAAACAAATGGTACTACATGCTTATTTTTTTTCTTTTTTTATATTCCAATCAGTATCACAATTCAACAAATATTAGACCTTTCACAAATTTCAAGTCTTACAAATCAATAATGTAAATAACCTTCAAGGTTTAAAATAATAATAGATCTTTCAAGAAAATAGGATAAAGGTTGATATGTGGGTAAAATCAATAAAAAGGGATAAGGCTTAACTTCGCCCAAAGGTAAATTTAAGGGAGTGGTAATTTTTAAAGAAATAGGCTAAGCAAGTTGGTGAATCTAAGTACCATCATCATGTCAGTACTTATAATTTAACAAATATGGTCTCAACATGCATAATAAAAGTAAGTTCTAGAATTATCCTATTATACATGATATCACACACATGAAAGGAAAAAAATGCCTTACCAAAATTTGAAAATTTGTTCTTTAGGCTCAAAAGCTTCCGAAAACAATGGGTATATATATGTGTGTGTGTAAATAATATGTAAATTTCACCCAACTTAAAAATTTCAATGATTACGAAAAATATGATTTAGCAAACTAATTTTATTCTAACCATCATCCTTTTGCATTCGAATTCAAATCAATATACTACAAGGACATAGTATTCATAGACAGATCTCAACCAATTCAAGACTTTAGTCAAAAAAATTTATAATCAGGATTATAATAAGCTTAAAAAATCATTTAAAATTCAGTAAATCGATCCTCACACTTAAAGTAGTACATTGTCCTCAATGAACATAATATAAGTAAATATGCAAGCGAGAGGGTTGTTTGGTACTTTCCTGATTATGAAGATTTTTTTATTTGGATCCATCCAATGTGAGACTAACATCCTTAAAAAATATGAAAGAAAGGGAAAAAAAGAAACAAATGAAATAACATAACAGAAAATAAAATCCTATACTAACATGAAAGCAAAAACAAGATACTATCAAAATTAAAATAAAATTAAAACTAACTCATGGATTGCCTCCCCTGCAGCGCTTCTTTAACATTGGTAGATCATTGTAACTAGCACATATCCATCATCTACGGACAATAATTAGTGACTTGCTTTCACCCTTTTCTCCACAAAGAAGTTTCAAAGCCTGTAAGCAAGCCATATATTGTATGATAATAAAAGGGACATAATTAATTAGATTAATAAAACCAATAGACTCCATTAATGGCCATTTCAATGACAAACTGTTAAAAATGTGGGGAATATCAAAACTCCCTATATCATCAGCTAGCTCGAGCAGTTTTTCTTTAAGGAAGTGAGAACCCTCCGTACTTAAGGTCACTACCAACACCTTATCAGTAGTTTCCTTTGCTCCTCCACCAGTTCTTCCTCAATTATCTCTGTCCACTCTTCTTCTTGTTCTTCTTCTTCCTGGACAGAGGCTTATGGATCATCATCTTCAATTACCTTTTACTGCTTCTTTACTTCCTCTTCTTGGAGGGAAGTTTCTTCATCTTCTTATTCAAGAAGCTCTTCTTCACTGTTAAAGGTGATTGTCTCTCATTCAATAGTATTAGTTTTAGTAGAACTGGACAAAGTCCCTTGCATTTTGTTAGATAATATATCCATCAACTGGTCGATTTGATTCACCATATTCTGTATACGAGCCTATGTTTCCTGATGCCTCATGTTTAAATCTTGAATATACTCAATGATCATATCTCTCAAAGCAGCAGTTACCTCCTTGCCTTCTTGAAATGTATCTTTCTTTATGAAATCAATTGTTGTCTCTTCTTCACTTTAAGATGGTTGGAAGCTCAAATTATACTTATCATATGCAAGTAAAGGAATTCATGTTGACTAGCTACTCTCTCGGTAAAGCATTCCATTAGTCTATCTGTAGCACTAAAGAACAATCAGGGAGCACAATAGGGTTTATATAACCTAGATACTAATGAAACAATTAGTTACACATTGCCGAATACGAAATCAGATACACATACATAGAAACTTGAATTGAAAACAATGGAAGCATAATTCTAAATCTCCCTAATTGTTCTTTATTGAGTATTCTAAAGATGTAGATGTCTAATCTTGTATTCTGATGGATCTGTCATCTTTGTGTCTCCCTCTCTTTTTGCTCACAATCACCTCCATAATCATCTTTGAAACTTCCAGAACGATGCTTGCCACCTCTTCCTCTCGTTTACCTCTAAAACCTCACTTTTATATGAAAATCTAGGTTTTGGGCTGTGTACAGGAACGTGCATAATGAGAATATGCCAGATATCATGAAAGTACATTACACACCTGTGCATTTCTTCTAGATTGTTTTTTTTTACTTCAACCATGTTTTCGTCCGATTTATTCTCCTTTAATTCTATGCAAGAAATCATAATGTAGAAACACACTTGAAATAAATTAAGTAATTTGCATGGCCGTGCATTTCATCCATATTATTATTTTTCTTGTTTTAGCCGTGTTTTCATCCGGTTTCTTTTCCTTTAATTCTATGTAAGCAATTAAAACCTAGAAATACTCTTGAAATAAATTAAGTACCAAATATACGATAACAATATAAAATATCAAGCACTATACATTAAATATAAGTGGTAAAATAGAGTCAAATATCCATCTATATCACTATATAATTTCTATGTATAGTATCATAGCTTGTTTTTAATATGTTTTATAGTCCTTTAATTATTTTAATTGATTTAAATTTCAAATTTGAAAAACATAGATTGAATATTTTTAGGTTTTTGGAAAAATCTGCAATTTTGAATTTCATGAAAACTTAAAATTATTTATTTTTCTTTGTGATTAAGTTATATGATTGATTAATGACTGTATCAAAGTGAGTTTCTAATTGATTTCGTGTTTTTTTTAAATTAGGTTGTTTCTTATGAATAAGTTATAAAATTATTTAATAAATATATCAAAGTGGGTTATTAATCGATTTTGTAACTTAGTTGTGCTTAAACCTTGTGTTTTAGATGTTTCAGTGACTTATTATGGTTACAAAGTTTATTTTGTGCGTTTTTGAAATTTTTGGATGTCGTCCCACTAGTCAATTGAACATATTATCCATTTGACCGAACCCTAAGCAATTTAGGACAAATGTCAAGGTTTATTTCGATTTTGCATGCTTTTCTGCGATTTTGGCATGCTTAATCATTTTAATCACCTTCTAAATTATTTTTATCTTAATTTAGTATTAATATTAGCCAAGGGGTAATTATGTATGAGTTTAGGAAGATAGTATAATGACTAGTAAATGATATATTTTGATTTATAAATTATTATCTACTCAAAATGGACAATGGTTTGTAAAAATATTTCTTTCCTGATATATTAAAACTACTATTGTTTGCATTATTTATTCTGCAAAATAATAGCTTACAATTTTTAACATTTTTAAATTTGTTTAATTTCAACGCCTTTTAAATTTTTTGAAAAAGTATCCAAACTTATAAAAATCAGTCAATTTGATTCTAAAATTAATCTCTATTAACATTTTATAGATGTAACTGACAAAGTGATGTAAAGATTGATATTTAGAGGGGCTATGTGACCTACTCTTCCCCACATGGTTTTTAAACATCAAACAATTGAATGTTTTTAAAATATATAATTACCAATTTGTTTGTCAAAGGAAGCTTTAAAAGCATATTAACAAAGATAAAGAGCCATCCAACCCTTTTAAATATTAGTCTTTATATTGTTCCATCAGTCGCATATGTAAAATGTTAACGTAGACAATATTTTGAATTGAGTTGTTGAATTTTTAAAAACTTAAAAATTTTGAACATTGAAATAAAAAAAATTAAAAGGGTTCCTTGCTTTTTATTTCGTTATCCATTATTCTCTCCCAAAGGAAACTTTTGATGTGGATTTTGAGTTTTGTTTGGTCTATTATAAGAAGTGTCTTATTTATTAATTTAGTGAATCAAGTAGTAGTGAATAATCAAATATGATCGATTGATATCTTAGTTAGGAATAACTTTAAGGTTCGGAAAAGTAATGTATAATTAGCTTTGAGTTTAATAGATTTGGATATGACTCCCCTGTGCTGACACAAGAGTTCAACCAAGTGATGACCTATCTGAATCAATTTTCGAACATGATGTAGCAAACAAGGCACTATTCCAAGAGGGTGAGATCAAACAGGCTAAGCATTATAATCATGAAGAAGTCCTTTCACTATACTTTAAGGGTAGGTTATAAGCTAAAAGAAAAGCCTAGAGGTTCATGGAGATTTTGAAGGAAAGATTCCTATAATGTGAGAAATTTAATCTAATCAACTTATGCATTTGTTGACTTCACTATGGTATGATGAAAATTTTTTGGCTTATAATTTACATTGTGAGAATTTCAAATACAACCAATAGGATAAATGGACTATATGTCCCAATTTTTAATTCCTTTTTTGATATATTACGTGTTTTTTTACCCTTTGACTTTAATTCCTTAAAGGCAATTTATAGTGGCAAGAAAGAGGTATAAATAGTGATTGAGTTAATCCCAACAGATATTGACTGAGTTAGTCCTAATTTATATTCAACAAGAGGAAAAGATATACTGTAAGAATGTTGATATTGTGAATTTGGTATCAGAATCCTTGAAAACTAAAAGAAATTATAAGAATCCAAATAAGAAGAATAAGGGTTTTAAGAAGGATGGAGACAAAGTTAACGGGCCATCAAGTGGGATTAAAAAGAAGAATGTTAAGTGTTAACATTATAATAAAATATGGCAATTGAAGAAATATTGCTATAAGTATAAGGCTTCTTTGAATAGTAAGGAAAGCAAACCAGACAAACTTGAGGTTTTAGTTCGCTTTGAATCATCTTTAACATACACAATTAAAGTAGTTAATGGTTCTTCTATTCATATTTCTAGGTACATTATAGAAAATAAGGAGGTGAACATGTTTACAATTGAACAAAAGTAGAAGTAAATTATATAAGAGATGTTAAGTTGTATTAAATGATAATGTAATGTTGAATAAATGGTGTATTTATTTATGCGGTGTAGTTTAATTTTATTTGTTAGACTTGATGATGTTAATGCACTTTAATTTTCTATAACAAAAAGTTTCATTATCCCTCAATTCAATTATTGTAGGAGAATGCTTGTTGTATGATATTCTTCATTGTTTATATTTGAAGGATTTTGATGAAGTGGATATGAATATTAAGAATAAGCAAATAAAATGAATTTAACCAAAGAAAATTCATTCACTTTATGATATAAGAGACTTGGTCATATTTTAAAAGAAAGGATTGAGAGATTGATTAAGGATGAGATCCACCCTAATTTGATTTATAATGATGTTGGTAGTGTATGTATAGAATATATTAGATGCAAATTCACTAAAAGTAATAAGAAATGTGCCACTAAAAGTAGTGAGGTTTTAGAGATTATTCACATAATTATTAGTGGACCTTTGAACCCAACAAATGATGTAAGAAATTATTTGTAACTTTTATTAATGATTATTCTCGATATTGTTACCTGTATGTTAGTAGTAAGAAGTATAAGTTCAAAGAGAAGTTTAAAATATTTAAAGAAAAGGTTGAGAAGCAACTTAATAGACCCATTAAAGTTATTGAGTTAGACTATAATGGAACGTATTATGTTATACATGCAGTTTTTATCAAGATAAAGGACCTTTTGCTAAGTTTCTAAAGGCCTATAGCATAGTTGTACAATATATTATTTCAGGTACACCTGAATAGAATGGAATAGTAATGATGTGTAATATTAAACTATAAGACATAATGAGGAGTATAGTGTTGAGATAAAAACTTTTTAAGTATATATGGGGCGAGAAATCTTGGGTTTTCTTTAATAGGCTATTAGGAAGCTTCATAGGTTACAAGTTTTATTGTCTTGGTTATAAAGGCGTTAACTTGTATGGTATATGATATAAGAGATGTTTTATTAATATATGAAGTAGATGAGGAGTATGAGCCAATAGTAGTACATTTCTTATACTGCATAATATAGTTGTTAACATATTGCTAGAGGTATATGCGGATGACTTAAAAGCAATTTTAACTCCTAAATTTAGAGAAAATGTAGATGTTATTCATCAATTTGGGATGACACTCAACCTAATCTTAAATCATCATCGACACATTCATAGATAAATAGGAGGTATACACCTTTGGATGATTTTGTTAATTATATGGATGATACCAATTGTGTTTCAGGAGAAATTTGTAGATCTTTTTACTTGTGATGAAGAAACGAGGAGTAATCATTTTGGCAGATGGATGGTGATTACAAATAAGGAGATGTTGTTTATGACAAATAATATTTTTAAGAGTCAGTTAGCATTCTAGAAATATTTAAATATTTTATAAATAGGTATTTAATATTAATAGACATGTTAAAAGTAAGATTAAAAGGTTTAAAGCAAGATTAGTGGCTAAAGGGAACATTTAGAAAGAGAGAGTAGACCAAACTAATACTTTCTCACCACTCTCAATTAAAGACTTGTTTCTAATAATTATAGCTTTAACATCTCATTTTAATCTTGAGTTTCAACCAACTAAATGTTCATATAGCTTTCATGAGTGGTGATATAATAGAGGAGGAGTATATAACAACTCAAGGGTTTTGGGGTAAAGGTGAATAAACACTAGTTTTCCATATTGAAGACGTCATTTTATAAATTGAATCAGACATTACAATAATAGTATTTAAAATTTCATAACATGGTTATATCTTTATATTTTAAGAAGAATATACTTAACTCTAATATATACTCTAAAATTTAGTAAGAGTAAGTTTGAAATTCTAATCTTATATATAGGTTACAGATTGCTTATCAACAATGACTTGAGCATGTTCCAAAATATGAAGAAGTTGATTTTGAAAAATTTTAACATGACATATTTTGAAAAAACACAATTTGTTCGTAGAGTGGACATTCATAGGGATAGGTCTAAGAAGGGTTTTAGTTTAGTTTAAAAAGATTATATCCATAACATGCAGGACTATAAGTCAGTTATAACACCTATAGTCAAAGGTGATAAGTTTCGCAAGGAGTAACATCCTTAAAATAAGGTGGAGGAAATGATCTTTCACTATAATAGCACATATGAGAATTTGATTCATATGTATGTACTATACATGATACTATCTTTACGGTTAATGTTATGTTCGATTTTTAAAAAATTTTAGTCAAAAGCATTAGGTTGCAAAGAAGAAAGAGATGGGATATATACGACAAAACATATATTATATATTGGCTTATAGGCATGTAGATGATTTGAATATTATTGGATATATTGACGCTGATCTTAGTGGTTATTTAAACAAAAAAAAAGTCTACTACAAGTTATATTTTTATATTAACTAAAGGAGTTGTATCTTGGAAGATTTCTAAATAGTTTATTATAGTGACTTTAATTATAGAACCAAAATTATAGTTTGATTCGAGATAGGAACATATATCAAGTAGTTGAAGAACTTTACTAGAAGGTTAGAATTATTGACTTAGTTTTTAGAACTATTAAGGTTCATTATGACAAATTATATATTGTATTAATCTTTAATAATACCTAAAAAACACTATTGAAGCTAAGTATGTTGAGATTAAGTACTTTAACTTTCATGGATGAGTTGATAATGATGAAGTATTTTATAAGTATATATTATCACCAAAGAAATTTGGTTGACCTACTAATTGAAGAGCTTAGGACTGGGGATTTTTGTAGACAAGTAAAAAATATGTGCATTATGATGTCTTATGATATTTTGATCTAATGGGAGCTTATGAATTTTATATTACATGTTTACGATATTATAAATTATTGTAGTTGGAAACAGTGCACTTGTTTGTTGTATTATGATGTTTAATATGTATGCTTACAGTTATCTTTATTATATATAAGCATATGTGACATTTTATCTAGACATGAGTTATGGCTTCTTTATCAAAGCAAATGTTTTGTTCCATAATTGATTTTTATGTTCATAACTATTTATGAAGTGGCCATATTTTGATGATTAGCCTCTGTATCTGATTGTTTGTCTCTTTTAAGGTTTATATGTCTTATTTTGAGATCATGGTTTTGATTTAAGACTAAGTTGACGTAGTTATACATTTGATTTTACAAGTTACGGATGCAACTTACTTTATATTAGTACTACACAAAAGAGTTCATTTAATGAGTTATTCATGTTTATGATTAATGTAAACCGAATTTATAATAAGTCTATTGAGCTAATATTAGGTCTATAGGTTTGCAAAAATAACTACATAAAGCGTCAAAAGTATTCCTAGTGAAGATACTTTTAAATCTCAAGTTAGAAAAAACTGAGGGACATTAAGTGTAAGGAAAAATCTCTAATTGAATTTAATGATAAGCATTACTAGTTCTTACCTATAGGTCCTTTTATAGGAAATTCTACAAGTAGTGTAATTAGCAATGTTATGATTACTGTACAGACCTTGGTACCAGATTGGGTACTGATATAGTACTACTCTAGTACCAATCAATACTGGTTATAATTTTGAGTAATTTTTCAAATTTATAAAATAGTCTTTGAATTTTTTAAAAATTGAAAAATCGTCCATTAGTATATTGTACTATATATTTTATAAATTTACATGAGCTATGTCTCTAAAAATTATTATAATAATAATTTAAAACAACAACATTCTATTTATTTTTATTAATAATAACTTTAAGATATTTCACATATAAATAATAATCATAATTAATGAAAAAGACAATTGTCATAAAAATATAAAACGAAGAACAATACAAAGTATTAAAATATTACAATTTTATCATATAATAAATAATAATTAAAATATCAAATAAAAATAACAATAAATATTCTTAACTCTCTAACTGTTACAATTTATAACAAGAGTTCATAATGAAGAAACAATCAAATAGAAGTGAAACCTGAAACAAAAACATTTACAATTACATTACACATATAAAATTTTACATATAAATCTTATATAAGTAAAATTAAAAGAAGAGGAGAAACAAAAACCTAGAACTTCATTCAATCGTCTATCGAGGGGATACCTGTTATAACTAGACTGATCTTACTTATCATTTCGTACAAAATCTTCATCATTAAGAGGAACTTCATCATCATCATCATCATTTAAATTCAATGCATCAAATGACATGTCAATGTTTTCCCATATAAGATTATCTTTCAAGTCACTCACATTTACCAAACCCAGTTTCTCACAAATTCAATCCATCAAAAAATCGATATTATTAATACAAATTGGATCTACTAAATTATTTGTTCTATTAAGAGTCCTAGTAAATAATAAAAATTAATCATTAAAAATATAAGAAATTATATCTAAATTAATAAGATAATAACATACCTTTCCCGAATCTTTAAATTGTAATGAACGAAGATCAAGTCATTCAATCTCTTGTATTCCAATCTATTCCTTTACTCGGAATGGATGGATTCAAATGTACTTTAGTTCTTTTTACAGCCTGTTGCACACACACATTGACTTAAAATTTGAATTGCAAACCTTTGCAATTTTGGAACACTAGTTTCTAATTGATCCTACCAAGAAATCGTAAATTGTAAGACAAAAAAAGTAACATTATAAACAAAATAAAGTGATAATTACTTTTCAACAAGTAAGAAAAGGGAAAAAGTTAATACATGTAGAAAGTTTTGCTCTTTATCGAATAGCAATTAACATCCTAAAATTTTCAAAAGACAACTTATAAAACTACATTTGTGAGTTTAGGATATCTTGCATCATCTCATGGATAAAAACTATTGTAATAGTTAATAACATTCTCTTATTAACTTCATCTTTCTTTGTAAAACCTGATTTGAAATGGACACTAGGATTTAAAAACATCTAAGTTGTAAACAACGAAGAGTAAAGTTGCCTTTCTCAGTCATTAGTGATTATAAGAGTAAAGCTTTCTTCGCCCTCTCCATGACATTAAAAAACTCATTATTGCCTTTTTATCACTATTATCCAATTGAAACACACCCTCACCAAAGGCTCACAGCCTTATATAACAAATTAACATTGTGACCAAAATTCAGTATCTTCAAATATAACTTTGAAAACCTCCAATCTAGTATTAGATCTAGCATATTGAGATGCAACTCACTTAATACTTGTAAACATCTGTCTCCACTCTTTCTTCACTATAACAAAACATTGAAGTTATAAGAAATTTGTTGCAAATCTTGTCATAGTAGGACGACACGAATTTCTACCATTGGTAAAATCCTTTCTCATTAAATTCAACAATCGTGAAGTTGCGAGGTCAAATCGCAACCAAAGCGGACAATACTGATTAAAGTTGTGGTTGCATAGGTGGGGGGATCCAAGCCCTGTAATTACAACTCATGGATCCAACAATATCCATATCCTTGGTAATTAAACTTTAACTATCATAATAGACTATGGTTTCAACTTATACTAATTGGTCTTCAATTAGGACTGTACCTCCTCTTATCGGTGAATCCTATTATTACTGAACTTAATTCTTTTTAGATAACTAAGCCCTTTTAATGGGGCCGAAGTATTTAGGCATGAAGAAGGCGGTGTATTATAGTAAATAAAATAGATTCGCTCTGCACACTGAGTAAGGGTGTATTAGAGATTAAAGTGAGTTGTATTTTAATTAAAATTTATTAATTACCATAATATGGTGTGGATAGTTCATTGAATTGAGTTAGTTGTGCTAAGGTATTTTTGAAGATTACGTATAAAGTTATTAAATTTTCTATTTGAAGTAATCAAGTAGTTTTAAAAATATTTTAAAAGAAATTATTAAATCCTAATTAGAGTGGTTACTGTAGTTTGTCTTGTAATGCTGGGGGGTTGCTAATTAGGGAAAAAAACAGATATGGCGTCGCCCGGACTCGAACCGGAGACCTTCAGTGTGTTAGACTGACGTGATAACCAACTACACCACGACACCAGATGACCTCTCTGGAATGAATTAATTTATAATAATAATTTATTTTATAAATTTACTTTCTAATTCATGGTGACTAGAGGATAAGCTCCTGGGCAAGAACATGTCAGGCAACTCGATATCTCTTCTAACAATCTCACCCAGCAGTTTCGTGTTCTCTCCTTGCCTTGCTGCTGACAGACATCATGTGACCGGACACTATCTCCGTCTTGTCTCAAAAGACCCATCTTCAGTCCTTTCACTCCATTTCAAAAACGCTCCTTTCCTACCATCTCCACCAGTTATTCCACACGCCCCTTTCGATTTCCCTCATGTTTCAATCAAAAGATGGGATCTTTGGTGTCTTCATGCCCAAACTAGGCGAAGTAGAGGCGGCGGCGCCGTTATGGAGATAATTGACTCCGACGAGGACGAGTTCGAAGACTTTGGCAGCGACGAAGAAGTTCATGATGGTGGTGATGCTGAAGATGAAGGGGAGGAGATTTTTATGCCAGTTGAAAAAATGAGAAAGTGGTTTGCTAATAAGCCTCGTGGGTTTGGTGAAGGGAAGGTTTATGACACTTCTGTTGAAGATAAGCTGCTTGAAGAAATTGAGCGGAGTAGAAGAGCGCAAGCTGCTAATCTCAATAATCTCAAGAATAATCCTCCAAAGGCTGTGACCAGCAAAATTGAAGTAGCTAAGAACAAAGGTCAGTTCTTTATTCTTCTCGCTCTTAATCCTTTGTAGTATGACGTACTCGAAGTGTTTGCTGTGTACTTTTGCTATGGTAAACTGAACCAATACATGGGGTTTGTGCAGTACCTGAAGTTATACCAGGTGGAGTTCGTGTGCATGTTGTAAACCTTCCTAAGAAGAAGAACATTCATAGAGATTTGGAATTGGCTTTTAAAGGAGTTCCCGGTGTTGTCAATATTCGTCCGTCTGTTGCTGGAAATAAGAAGACAAAGGACCCTATTTGCAAGGGCTTTGCTTTTGTAGATTTCACGTGTGAAGCGGATGCTGCAAGGTATGATGGCATTTTCATATCCAACTGAACCATCAGAATTTTATGTTCAACACGTATTTTGGTGGAAATCCGCCTAATTTTGGGAAACTTTATCCTGCCCTTTATGATTACCAAACGCTGCTTTTAACAATATTATTTTGTCTGATTTATAGCATTGCAAGCTTGGTAAACTAGAGTTTCATAAGGAAATATTAGAGATTATCTTGCAACCTTTTAAGGACCTTTAAGTTGGGTAGCTATAAACAAGGGGATTGATTGAAGTCTGAAATTTTTTTTTCGCAAGTAGTTTTATTATTTCATAACATGCAAAAGTAGACAGTAAAAGCATGAGCAGATCAAGGTACAATGTTATGGTTAGTTATCATGTGAAATTTAATGATTCTTCCACTGTTCCACAACTCCAGTAGTACTTGGATCATGATTATGCCAGGCAAAGTAGTAGCCTGGCATATGGAAGAATGTTACCTTGCAGGAAACGTCATACCATCAGATGTCTGGAATCCGTGACTGGTTCAATGCCTATGGAATTCTCTCTGTTTCTTCATTCATTTTAAATTTATCTCTATCATGGCAGGTTTGTGCAATTGTTTTCTGGTCAGAGTATAAAATTTGGTAGGATTGAAAAGGAAATAAGATGTAAGATGGCAAAATCACAAGCTTCCAACTTCTCTCGTGGTGAGTCAGGTGGTACCATCGATTCTACTCGACTCGTAATGCATCCTACCTTGGAAGCAGACCTTAAAGCTGATTCTGATAGGGACGATCCTCTCTTCGAGGAAACTGCCATCGAGGAATTGGAGGAACCAGATGATGAGCTCATAACATCAGAAATAGAAGAAGTATCACTGGACATGGAATCTTTTAGCGTAGAGGAGTGTAGTGATGATGATAGGGTAGATTCAACAGTTAAGCCTGTGACAATTTCTTCTTCCCTGAAAAAGCATCATAAGAATGGGATTGATAAGGAAAGGATGAATGCTTCAAGAAAGAAAGAGAAGGGTTCAAAGCTGCGTGTTCCAAGTTCGGCGAAGAGGTAATTTCCTGTATTTGGCAGTAGAATGGACACTTCATTGCCTTCTTTTTACTGTTTTCCTACATTCATTCTACTGTGCTCATCCTGGTGCAGGTTAAGGGTCAAAGAGAAAACTCTGCTAACAGAAGTGTTCATTAAATATGCATCGCAGACTGCTTCAACTTCAATAGAAGAGAAATAATTTGTGGCATTTCCTTATTAAAATTGCCCCTCTACCATTGGACTAGTGCAACCTGCATATGACTGCACTTGCTTATCCTTTAGGATCACAAACATTTTTCGAATGGATGGATTCGAATTTTGAAGGTCCGTTCCTTGAATCATATTTATGCGCTACAAAACCAAATGGAAGGATCTTATGGCCAACCATAGATCCTAAAATCAATAAATGATTGATTGAACATGAGTAAACAAAGGTTAAACATCCTTTCTCATTTCAATTTTTAGACAGCTTTTTGAATTTCAGAACCTTTTGTCAGAAATTGAGCCAGATGCTTAAATTGATAGTGGATTGCCAAGTGAAAGTTAATCGGGTATTAAGAGTCTTTCATATTAAGAAACAATCCAGCATGAGCTACATTGTAAAATCAGAGAAGGAAACCAACAGGTACTTTGTATTTGATAATGAAGTCGACAAAACAGACGTTGTAATGTCAATAGGAAAAAATAATAACAGAAGAAAAGATAAGAATGGACTTCACTAGCCAGATTTAGAATTAGGCTTTTACCGGGCATCCGCTACAAGAAAGAGGCCCACCTAAATGCTCTCGGCTTACTTCATCCGTTGGATCACGAAGAAGAGGTTTCTTCACCTCTCATCACAACTCTTATCATCGTCATCTAGAAATGAACGCACAGTCCCGTGCGTCTTCTTATGCCACTACATTACTTGGAAGAGAGGCTCATTTCCCTTATAGTCGTTCGTTCTGTACAAAGATTCTTACTTTCTCATGTAAAAGAAGCTTCGAACAGTACGGACTTAAAGCTGCGAACTTGCAAATTCTATTGACGAGATTTCATGCCCAATGCTGCTCGTCTCGAAGGGTAAGTGGGAAAAGTTCGAGGAAGAAAAAGCCGATTCCTGAGCCAGTGGTTGGGGCGAAAAGGAAGGATGATTTCTTTGTCATAAGGAAAGGGGATGTTGTTGGTGTTTATAAGCGTCTCGATGACTGTCAAGCTCAAGCTGGATCATCTGTAATTCTTTATATCTCATTTTTCAGTTTATATGTTTGTTTTTTTCAATCTTGAGAATTTTGTTGCTGTACTTATTGGGTCTGCGATATTTAGATTCAACGTAGAAGGCTATGACTTGGTTCTATTGTTGGTTAGACCAGCTGCGTCAATTTTTTCTTTCGTTTTAGGATTTTTCTTTGTGTTTAAACAAAAGACGGTTCCGAAAGTATATGCTGATTCGTGCAAATTAGTGACTTTGGCTGAAGGATTGACAAAAATAGAAATTGTTCTTCATTTTGGTAGGTAAGCGATCCTCCTGTCAGCATTTTCTAAGGGAACTGTTTATCTATGGCCACTAAGGAGTATTTGATATCCCGAGGAAAAAGAACTGTGTGTTTAAGCTCCAGGCTGCTTTGTCTTTTCTTATTTATAGCAATCATGCTTTTCCATTGATGATTGCAAAACATTCTTTTGTCTCCATAAGCAAATGTAATTCAGTAGAGAAGTACACTCCTTACAGAAAGTTTAAAGGGCACCATTCTTGCGGGAGTGAGTTATTTCAGGAATCAACAAATTCCATTCTCCACTTGTAGTCTCTGATTCTCTTTGCATAGAACAGCTAAAGCAATTGCTCTTATTAACATGCATATTTTTCTTGTACATCCGCTGTTTCCGAGCATTTGACTAATTGGCTATCAGCAAATCTGTAATCAACTTGAGCAGTGTTGTAATTATAACATCATTGAAAATTGGTTATCCTTCTGTTTGCAGTTTATTGTTTCTATACTACAGTATACGTGTAAGAGATCATGGCTGCCATAGTGTTGAGCACTCTTTGATAGTTTCAAAACAGTGTTGAATGTTATCACTTTTTTCGCCAAATTCACGTACAAAGATCACTTCTAATATCTTATTCAAGCATCAAATGCTTTGGACATTCAAATTCCATAATCAACACAATCACAATCACAATCACAATCACAAAACAATTCAATACAGAATTTAAAATAATAATTATTCAAGTGAGACCGTCTAGGTTATTCACAGTTTGTTCCAGAAAGTTGTTGCCTCAAACTCCCGACAATGTCTAGATTTTTGCACTCTAACTGCTCATCTATATCATGCAACATACATTTATACATATCACTAATTTGCACAATTGTATAAATACTCATTTATGCATATATGTATATATGAATTATGTACAATGCATGCTCAATGACAAGCCCTGGTATATTTTCTTTATTCACATCACATGATCATTCATAAATCAAAACTCATATGTGCCTAATTTGAACTTAGGTTTTACACCTCAATAATCCAAATTTAATCTGAGTTCATCACTCAATCAATCATTCCAACTTTTCTCAAAATATATTTTCGGGTCAATTTTGCATGATCATTACGACAAAGGAAATGAAGTATTTAGGTAACACCTTCTTAAAAAATGTTCTCATATGTCTTAAGTTTCTAATGACACTAAGTTCTCATAATTTGGTTTAGTATTCTGCAAATTATATACAAAATACTTCAGACTGAATTCAAACTACAACAGTACCTGTGCTCAATTTTAAGCCAAAATTTGAAACTCTTAGAGACAATTAAAATTTGATTCCTTCATGACATTTGTCGTCATATGTTTCTAGTATAATTTAAATAAAAAATCATCCTATTTGGATATTTATAGATCCAGATATGGCCAAAATACAGACGTGTGTTCAATGAAAACACTCCATTTAATAATATTCCAATACACTTCATCATTTTTATCCTAAGCTCATCAATCAATCATTATCAATCCTTTCCTAATGAATTCAGATGGACATGAAATTTGTTGGAGAGGAAAACAATGTGTTAAGAGTTCGTGGTTCAAATTTCAAGTTAATCGGAGGTCTGGAGAAGAAGTTATGATCAAAAGAGTAAAGGATGTTCATGCTATCAAAAATCACTGCACTCTCATTGTCACGATCGTGCATTTCCAGTTGGTTGCTCAATCTCACGATCGTGTTTGTGTATGATCTTGCTCTACCCAATAGTTCCTCTTTGCCACGATCGTACTTGTGTATGATCATGCACTATCTAATTTCTCCTCTTGTGTGCACAATTTTGCAACTCCTAGATAATCCTTTCTGTCATGATCGTGCAAGTCCATTGAGTGTTCCTTTCTGTCACGATCACGCTTCTACACGATCTTGCAGCTCCTCTAAGACTCCCTCTTTGTCACGATCATGTTTATGCACGATCGTGACATATGATATTCTCCAGATTTTACGAAACTGTAGATTTTCCATCTCTTCTTCATCTCTTTTACTAAATCCAACATTTCTAACTTATGTCATCTTTATTTTCTCTTCATTCCTACTTCTATTTCAGCTTAACTCAACCATAATCAAATCAAAATCTATGATTAATCACAAACATAAAAAAACCGAACATATCCAACATGCATTTCTCATATTTTTTTGCATTTCTTCATCTTCATCAACGCTTCTATTTCATCTCTAACTTATCATTTTAATTTTTCCCATATCATGATATCACAGTACTCCTTGTTTCTTAAATCTAGACTTATTTTAGTTCATCTCTAAAACACCCAAAGAGATTCATAGATTAACAATAAAAACAGAGCATATGCATATCATCTTTTTATGAATTTTATACACTCTTTTTATACACATTTTCAATGATCTTTCTATCATAAAAATCATTTCAACACCATCTTATGAAATATCGATCATCAACTATGCAAAAGCAAGACATGCGGCATACCTTAGTTTCTCATTCATGTTTCAGTAAATAAATAACCTCATTTTATAAATATTTAACTACTAACTATCTTGATGCATGTTTCATTCTGCATATCATGAATAACCATACGATACTTGTTTAAAATTCTAAACTCTTCAAAATCACGTGAACCCTATCTTTCCAATATCACACGATCATTAACAGTCAAAGGTTGTAGGGTTAGGTATTTTAGTGACATTGAAAAAGATAACAAAATGAAAGTAGCAAGTGAAAGGTGAGAGCAAAGTTCAACGTTGATGTAGATTGGTGAAAAAATTCGTGAACAAGATGAAGAAAGTCATGAAGAAGAAGAAGTAAGTACGATTCAGACAATTAAGTTGTCTTTCAAGTATAATCGTGGGAATAAAGACTAGGATTGGCAAGTGACACATGTCACTTGCCATATGTCTAATTTCTATGAGTTTAAACTAGGTTCTCTTATTAAACTAGTCCGATCAACTCCAACTTCAACTCCAATTGTTTCTCAATTTTCAATGACATATGTCATTAAATTCCAATGTTATTTATCAAATTTTCCACTGCCATTTGACTCTTATTTCTACCCATTTATCAATTGTCTTGCCACCTAGTATTTTTCCTAGTCCAAAAATACCCAAACTTTTAGAAATTTCCTAAATTTTACCAAACATTCTAAATCAGTAAAAATACTATCCAAATCAATTTTCAACATATATAAGCTACAATTCTCAATATAATCACATTTATAAATCAATTATATTAGAGTAGTGCCCAAAGGCAATCGCCTTTAGTGCATTTTGTACAAAGTTATGTACAGACTTTATAAATAAATAAAGAAAGGCATATTTCATTAATTTGATGTTCATTATTTATGAACAGATATTGATCTATAAGCAAATTAATGAAGTCCATGATATATGACATAGCATGAAGGAAATTATGATGTGATCATACTACTGAGATTCC
>JANZLF010000003.1:12759960-12776991 GCA_026546835.1 Erythroxylum foetidum
TGGCGATTCAGCAGGTAGAATAGGCATTGTTCATCCAAAGTAGTCACCAAATGCCTTGAACCCGCTCTTGGTAAGACATAGTTGAACAGAATCACATGTAAGACCCTAGCCTTCGGCACCAGACTCGGGGTCTTCCTCTCCGATGGGTCATTGTGCCCATACAACTATCGACTGACTTCGTCTTCCTTCATACTAACTTTTATCATCCATCTGGCTTTCCTTGTAAGCTTCTCTCCGATAGATTGACCTTCATTCACCTTCTCAATCAACTCCCTTGTCACAACAATAGACAATCTATCTACTGTAGAAACAATAGCATTGTCTACCAGCTGCACATTCTTCCAGAAATCGTACACTTCATTTTGATATACATATTCCCGCACCTGGAAGAACTTCCTCCATCCTGCTTCTATTATCTTTGGTTCGATATCCATCTCGTCTTTCTTCAAGGATTCAAAATCCACATGACTTCTGTAGATCATTGCTTGCTCCATTGATTATTTGATGAATAGAAACTAAGTTAACTGAGTTGTTCTTCAAAGGGTAAGGTTGGTTACAGAGATTTTGAGAGAGATTAGAGCTGAAAGGTTTCTGAGTTGAGACTTCTTGAATGGTTTTTTCAGGCGTGTTCTAGAATAAGTGAGGTTCTTAAGGCTATGTAACTTTCCCTCCATGAGTTCCTTTTGTGAGAAGTTACCATCTGTAACTCATTGCTACTAACGTCGTTAGCCTTAACAACCTGTTGGGACCCAATTTTGAGATCGGACCCTAACCAAAAAACGGAAACATAAATCGAAAATAGAAAGTGAAACAAAGAGGACAAAAGTAGAAGAATTGAAAGCGAATCGAATCACCAAGTAGATGGGAACGAAAGGAAATCGAATGGCTCGGAATCAAAGCAACCAAACGGTTCAGTCGAATAGAAACAAATGTCTGACATCCGAGAACGCAAACTTAGGAAAACTAGCATTGGAAACCAATAAGAACTTTTGGTCTATTCCCATCCAAAATGGTATAATTTTTTTTTTCATTATTCACAATTTGTTCAAAGGCGTGCTCACGTTTCAAAAGCGTGCCCATGTTTCAAAACAATACAAAATTTTAAATGGAATTTAACAATTCCACAACCTCAATTCATTTCATTATTCAAATTTATCATTTCATATCTTATTTTCTTTTTCCTTAAACATCACACACATACCATGTTAAACCATAAACAATTAGCTCTTCTATATTCCCAGCTTAATCATCACAATTCATCGGACCTCCTGTCCGGAACCCATGTAACATCCCGTTCCTATAGTAATGGTTAGAACCCGAAAGGTATTGGCCAGGTTACACACATATGGGAATTTGAGAACTATTTGGTTGTGATGTATATATTGTTTAATTGTTACACATGCATTTCATTCACGAGTGCATGATCAGAAAATGCTAGTTGTGACCGGAGCAGCCAGAGCTAAAAGCTCAATGTAATTGGGTTTCGAGCCCACAGTGATTTAGAGCCTCAGGTTCGACGATTAATGTGCCCATATTGGGACAGTTTAGGTGCTCGGTCACAACACCGTGGTAAATTGGAAAAGTGTTACACATGCATTTGACTTGATCCATTTTGATTGAGTGAAAGGCAAATGCCTTATGGTTGTGGGAAAAGAAATAAAAGTGTTGCCTTTATGATCATATGGTATTTTGATCAATGTGCAATTATGACATCATTGCGATATGCTTGATTGTAATTCATGAATAATTGACAAAACTGTAATGAGTGACCATATGATATGTATTGTTATGTGAACGTTTGAAAATTAATTACATGTTTTAAATGACTACTGGTGCGTTGAGGCAATTTGTGTACTAATGTGATTTATATTGGATTACGTTGCATAGCTTTTAAATGAGTATTTATTAATGGGAGATGGTTGAGAGTAGTGGTTGCAAACATGTGGACTTGTGTTCAAGTTTGGGTTGTGACTTGGTTGTGGCGCATATAAAGAGTGAATTGACTGTTATGTGGGTTAAAAATGGTATGGATGAAATAGGATGTGAGTTAAGTTTTGATCATAACCAGTTATATGGTTATCCTATTGAGATGAGGTTTGACTAAATTAAACGTGAGAAAAATTTGGCTAGAATTCTTAAGGAGGAAGTGTTGTTCAATTGTGGCTTGAAAGAGGGTTGAAGTTTTGCTTTGAAAGTGAGTTATGTGTACAATATGAACGGTAATTAAAAAAAAATTCTGCGATCTAAAACTTTGATGAAATTTTCTCTATTGATTTAGGTTGAATGTGTGAAAGTGGTCTTCATGAGAGTTGTAGAGTGTGTTTTATCCGTTCATTGATATAAAGCATGAGAATTATGGGTAATGGAGTGACAAGTTGTAATGCTTGCTCGTTCTGACGTAGTTTTGAATAAAGTTAGCGAACAACCACTTTTGCAGGGTCTTTTGACCCCTTTTAGAGACTAAATTGGGTGTTAAGTGCTTACTGAAAGTTGTAGAACGTTCTGTGATCTTTCTATCTCTACCAAGATTGTAACATTTGGAGTTCGGAGCATAAAGTTATAAGTGTTAGAAGTTTGAAGGTCGGATCAGGTGCCAGCAGACCGATCGACCATCAGTAAGTTTAGAAGTTTGAAGGTCGGATCAGGTGCCAGCTGACCGATCGACCATCAGTAAATTTAGAAGTTTGGAGGCCGGATCAAGTGCTAGCCGACCGATCGACCTCTGATGGCCGATCGACCGAGCGAACTCTGGCTGACCGACCTTTGAGGGCTGATCGACCTCTGATAGTCAACCTCCCTCTGAAGGTCGACCGACCTCTGATGGTCGACCGACCCCTGTTGATCGAGCGATTCTGACCCCTGATGACTGAGCGATTTCACACGTCGGATCGACAGAGCGATTGCACACGCCTGATCGACCGAGCGATTGCACATGCCCGATCGACCAAGCGCCTCGTGTAGACGCACCGCTTTGCAAATAGGGTTGATCGACTGAGCGTCTCGCTTAGGCGCACTGCTCTGCTAATGTGGTCGATCGACCGAGCACCTCGCATATACGCGCCGCCCTGCCAATAGGGTCGATCGACTGAGCGCCTCGCTTAGGCGCACTGCTCTGCTAATGTGGTCGATCGACCGAGCGCCTCGCATAAGCGCGTCGCTCTGCCAATAGGGTCAAACGACCAAGCGCCTCGTGTAGACACACCGCTTTGTCAATAGGGTCGATCGACTGAGCGCCTCGCGTAGGCGTAACGCTCCTCTCTCCACCATGTTTGCCATAACTTTTTTGTTTGTCATCCGGTCGATCTGATTGTTGAAGCATTGGATTCCAATGAAATCCCGCTATCTCTCCATACTAAACGTATGATTTTTGAGATCTATTTGAGAAAGACCGATCGGATCAAAGTGAGAGGACAGATTGAAAGAGTTTGAAAAGGATATTTTTCTTAACATGGGTTAGTAATTAGGGGTTATCTTGAGCTTTGAGAGCTCCTAACGATCTGATTCTTGTTTCATATTGAACTAGCGATCGATATGGGGCTACTAATGTTCTGAAGAGGTCGGACCTCAATTTAGCCCCTAAGACGTTCAATTGTCAGGCCACTTAAGGTATTGATAAGTAGGGCTTATATGTAAGGGTAAATGGGACACTTGGCACTCATTAAAGTAGGGTTTTGTTTAAATAGTTGGAGTACAGAGTGATACGACACTTAGGAAATTACAGAATAGAAATAACAGAGAGCAGAGTGAGAGCTTTCGGTGGGTGGAAAGAACGGAGAAGAAGAAAAGCAAAGCTAGATCTTGATGTTCTAAGCCCTTCTAGAGTGATGTTATGGTGATCCATGAAGGAAAAAGGTAGAGGAAGATGATAGCTTCCTTTAGAGTCAATAATTTTTCGAATTCGGTAAAGGATAGAGGTAAGGACGATTTTTCGAATTGTGAAATTTTGAATGAAATTTGGTTTAAATAGATTGAGGATTGTATGGGATTGAGTTTTCTAAGATCAATTGTGATGGTTGCATGGTATAAATGGTTTAATTTCGGATTTCCTTGAATTAGTGATTTTTGTCTTGGATGAAGAAGAAAGTGTTTATAAGTTGAAAATGTTGCTAGAGTTAGGTTAAAAGGATTGAAGAATGGTTTTGTGATTATTGATTATTCTATGAATTTGAAGTTTGGAAATTGAGAATGAATAGGGTTTTGCACAAAATTGTGATTTTGCAGGTTAAGTATCTGCATAATGGCGCATCCGGAACTTGGACGAAATTGCTAATCTGGAGCGTACTGTGAGTAGACCGAGATGGTTTCCTTTCTTTAATTGTCCTGTTTCCTAAAATTGTATTGATTGATTACTAAATAGGCATATACAGGATGATGAATTGTGTTTGGATTATGGATTTCAGACAGAAGGTCCGATGATTATGTTTTGAGGGAATTGAAATGTTCAAGTGCTACTTGAATGTGAATTGGATGACCTATGTGCATTATATGTTTCTAAATGCCAAGCTACGGTCCGATGACTTATGTGATTGTTAATTGTGTATTTAGACATGAAAGAGGTTACATATTGAAACGCTATTGACTGTCAGTTGGAGGAATGATGTGTAAATATGTAATTGTTGAAAGTATATATTTAGTTATAAATGAAATTATAAAATGCTCCACTTTAATGTGGAATGCCGGACCACAGTCCGATGATAGTGATATTGATTTGAATATTGAAATGCTATTGATTGTCAATTGGGTGAATGATGGGTAAATATATGTAATTGGTTAAAGTATATTTCGTTATAAATGAAATTGTAAAATGCTCTACTTTAATGTGGGTTGCTGGACTAAGATCCGATGTTATGAGAAAATGATTGAATGGGATAGGTAATTGTAAGTGATGCATTCCATTGCATGAATGCATGAAACAAAATAGTAGTTGTGATCCGAATAGTCACCGATCAGAGCTTTAAGCTCAATGTTCAATGAGCCCTACATGGGACAGTTATCAATGAGCCCTCATGGGACAGTTATCAACGAGCCCTACATAGGACAGTTATTAATGAGCCCTACATGGGACAGTTATCAACGAGCCCTACATGGGATAGTTATCAATGAGCCTTATATGGGACAGTTATCAATGAGCCCTACATGGGACTTATCAATAAGCACGAGCCCTATATGGGACAGTTATCAATGAGCCCTACATGGGACCGTTATTAATGAGCCCTTTATGGGACAGTACAGGCACTCGGTCACAATGAAATCACAATTATAAAGTGAGTCTCATGTGCATTGCATATGCATGACATAAATGATTGACTGATAGTGAATGTGAAATATCATGAAATTGTACAATTGATATGGGAAATGGTAAGTAAAATGATAAGAATAAAATAAGTGGATTGATTGGTCTAGTGTATGTGAATGAAATGATATGAATATGGGAAATAATGTGATATAGAAAATAAAGTGAGATTTGGTTCAGTGATTGAATGTGACATAATATGAATATGTGTGATATTGGAAAATGAAAATGTGTAATGAATATATATATATATATATAGATATATGATGAGTGAGCCATCGATGATGGTCACTCACTGAGTTCACAAAACTCACCCAAAATTTACAATTATTTTTTTCAAGATCAGAAGAATACCCCGTTAAGCCAACAGGAGTATATATGTAGAATTCTAGTGAAGGATAGAAGTCGGGATCAATTCGCGTCTGCATTGCATGTCTTTATTTATGTAACAAAGTGTATATTTGTATTTGGGAAATGGGCTCGAGTGGCTTTTTGAAATTTGATTTTACTAAAATTGTATATAATTGAATGAGGACCCGAATCAGGCATTGAATTCTGCTTACATTTTGATTGAAAAAAAATGTATCGATTACTATATGAGTGTTTTAGCACGCCACCCTCGCGGGGCTTGGACTCGGATATCACCATCGATGTCGAGTCAGTGTCTTACGAGGGTGGGGTGTTACATTTAGGTGGTATCAAAGCCCAGAAGTACAATCTTATATAGGCAGTCTGAAATATGTGTTAGGTAGTATGCATATGCTTATGAGTCATGTCATAGCAGACAGCGACAACTGATCCCCAGTACGAGTCACATGCATGAGTATTTCCTTAAGGGTCTGAGCGATTGAAGTGTTGAGAAAATTGATGTTTTGATAGGATGTGAATGAATAAAGGTTATGGATATTTCGCAATGAGATATAGTATCTGATTTGTATAATGGAAAAGGTTCACCTCGATTGGGATATGTACCCCAGAAGGTGATATAAATGAGAATAAATATATTTTTGTGGATTGATTGAAAAAAATGAGAATATACGTGAGCTCGGAGCCAAAATGGTTATGCAAGTATTGTACTAAGAGTTTGAATGTCAATATGAAGAGATATTAGGAAGCATGTAGACCGAAAGGTCATAACGATGATGCATTAAAATTTTTTGGATTGTTTAAGGATATTTATATATGAGTAGGGGAAAAAGAAATAGGATTTAGAGTAAGTGTATCGGTGAATGTATTCTTGCATATGAAATGGAAATTTCAATTTGGTGATTTGTCCTCGAATGTGAATACTTTGCCATGAATTGTAATACGATGAAAGTGTATAAGCCAAGTTGATAAGACCTTGAAAAGGTTTCGCTTGGATTTAAGATGAATGTGTGATTATCGATTTAAGAGTTAAGATGGGTGGTAAGGAGATTTAAGCTTCATGATAGTTCTGTCTTACTAGTATAAATTGTCTGAGCATGAGAAGATGTGAAACGAAAATAATGAAAATTTGAAATTTTGATGTTGATCGTAGTCTATTTGAAAAAAAAATGCCATTGTGAGTGTATCTCTGATAGCGAGATCACCCTGACAAGTGAAACTATTAAGTGTAGAAATGATAGAGGAAATGATCAGTGATTTATAGAATAAGTGACAATCATAGTCCTAGAACTCAAAGTTAAAATGGACTAAAATAAGATGTGTGAATGTTTGCAGTGATTGATTTGAAAGAATTGAAATGATCAAATGTTTTCATATGTGATGGAAGTTGAGAAAAGCAAAAGGATAATAAGGGGGAAGAAATAACAATGAATGACTTTGTATGAAATGGATGACTTGAAAGTTATTAAGGCATCAAAGATAGGGATTGAGGTGAGAATGAGAAAGAGATAATTAAAAGCCCCAGAGTTAAGTTGATTTGTTACCGTGAGTACATAAGTGAAAATGGGATTATCATATGAAGTGAAAATTGGCACCAAGAGAGAAGAATTGTCTACCTAATTTGGTATAAATACATCTCTGGACAAGATGTAGTGATTTTGGTGCGATTATGCCAAGGTTATTGTGAAAATGAAATTGTTTAGTGGCCTATAGAGCCTCATTACAAGGGATGTTTCGATCTTGTATGTTATGGCACAAATTGATCCTATTGGGATGATGCATAGTGAAATTTGATCTTTTGGGGATACTAAGAATAACTGATAAGTGAATATGGGAAAATAGGTAGTTGATAAAGATGTCTCAAATAGTGTCGATGATGATAGCAAGAAATCTTCTTGCAAAGAAGAATTTCCCCAAATCGAGTTCGGTTGAATAGACAACACAAATTAAGAGTGATCATTGAAGAAACAAAGCGGAAATAATTATACAGGAACCAAAAGTGCATAATGAAATCATCGCTTAAGTGGAGACTCAGGCATAGAAAGTGGATATTGCTACTAAGAAAGTATGCCTTTTGTTTGATAAAAAGAGGGTCCAACTAAGTGAGCGGATTTAAATTTGAATTGGCATTATTGCAAATGTAATGAGAATATAAGTCTCCATTTTATTTGATGTAAAAATGTTTGGGAGATCCCAATTGAATCTAGGGAATGGAATACCAACATGTGAAGTAAAGTAATCAAATGAATTGAAATGTATGGAGGAACTAGTACGAAATAGGCATTCGAATAAGCTGTTGTGAAATCAAATGAAAAGAGGAAAAGAATTCTTAGAAAGGAGAGTCCAAATGGGAAAGTGAAAATAATATGAGAAAATATTACTTAACTTGAGGAATTGGTCATTTAAAGAATTGCAAAGATTAATAATGGACTCAATGAAAATTTTGATATCCGTAGGAGTTATCGATACCTCAAATGGTAATAAGGTCTAAGTGATGCACTCCATTGCATGAATGCATGAAACAAAATAGTAGTTGTGATCCGAATAGCCACCGATCAGAGCTTTAAGCTCAACATTCAATGAGCCCTACATGGGATAGTTATCAATGAGCCCTACATGGGACAATTATCAACGAGCCCTACATGGAACAGTTATCAATGAGCCCTACATGGGACAGTTATCAACGAGCCCTACATGGGACAGTTATCAATGAGCCATATATGGGACAGTTATCAATAAGCCCTACATGAGACCGTTATCAATGAGCCATTTATGGGACAGTATAAGCACTCGGTCACAATGAAATCACAATTAGAAAGTGAGTCTTATGTGCATTGCATATGCATGACATAAATGATTTACTGATAGTAAATGTGAAATATCATGAAATTGTACAATTGATATGGGAAATGGTAAGTAAAATGATATGAATAAAATAAGTGGATTGTTTGGTCTTGTGTATGTGAATGAAATGATATGAATATGAGAAATAATGCGATATAGAAAATAAAGTGAGATTTGGTTCAGTGATTGAATGTTACATAATATGAATATGTGTGATATTGGAAAATGAAAATGTGTAATAAAATGTGACTTATGAAATATATATATATCTTGTTGCGAGATGATCCCCACAGAAAATTTCTCATAATTTTTTCTAGATCATCACAGAGGCTGCGTGGGCACAGAAAATACAATGAAAGTTTTTATGACATCAGGAACAAGAAAAAAAATTTCATTTGAATGCCTCTTTATAATAATTAGGAGTGGTTTTTTAAAATTAATTTCTATTTTTAAACATATAATATTAATTATCACGAACATACCTATTTATTAAAGAGTTTTGTTTGTATAACAAATCATATCCATACTATTAATTATAGAGTTAATAGAGAAATAAATTTATAATCAATTAAACATTTGAATATTTATTTTTAATAAATATTATACAAAAAAATTTTAAAAATTTGAGCACGCGATGAAGAGTTGGATTAATAACCTTTAACCTTTTCTTGACTTGTCTGGCGTATGATTTATAAATTATAACACAAACAAATAAGTTTTCCACTTGCATCCTTCAACTTGATCTTCATTCATATTTGAAATATCTAATACCACCCGAGAAAATTTAGTTACAACTTAGCGAAACTGTTGTAGTAGATTGTAGGGCTCTACCCCATGGGGTGACCCTTCCAGAAATTCTCGATGGCCAAGGACAGGCCCAGGCCAAAGAGGGGGTTTGGAAATAGTTTTCAACCAGCAATAGACGCGCCTCGGTTAGTACCTCACTAGCTGCGTCATTGCCCCCAGCGCAAAGATAATTTTGAAGTTGCAAGATAGCACTCTTACATAACCACCTGGTTACATTCAGACCCTCTATTTTGTCGATATGGGCCAGATAAAACATCGTTAAACCCTTGTATCTCCTGCAACTTCCACTCTTTCTTCAACTCTTATTTCGCTCAATCAGATGCTTCTTTATCGGTCCGCGTCCCTGCTTCAATTCTACGCAGCTTCTTTACCACCTAAACTGTTGCTCCAGTTAAAACGACCCTATCCATTTCTCTCTAATTCTTCACTCTCCTCGCTTCCACTTCGTTTATTTTGTCTTAACCCATCACCTGCAAGACCAACTCTCCGATTAGCTACCTCCACCGCCGCCAATAGAAGCGAGACCGACGCCTTCTTTGCTGATGACGCCGTTTCATGGTCTTCTGTTGGTTTATCTGATAGACTCTCTCATGCTCTCTCTCAAGCTGGCTTCAAGAAGCCTTCTCTGGTTCAGGTGTTATTTGGTGATCCTCATGGTTTGTCACTTGTTTTGGGGATTAATATTCAATGACCTTAAATGTTTTTTCTTTTTCAGGCTGCATGCATACCATCAATTCTTTCAGGGAAAGATGTGGTTGTTGCAGCAGAGACTGGCAGTGGTAAAACGCACGCCTACTTGGTTCCTTTGATCAACAAGCTCTGCAACACGCCGTTTGATACTGAGCATTCTTGTTCTCGGTTTGGGCTTGTTCTTTGTCCCAATGTTATGTTATGCGAGCAAGTTGTTCGAATGGCTAATTGTCTTTGTGATGATGATGGCAAGTCAATTGTGAAGGTCATGGCAGTTTGTGGAAGACAGGTAATCGGGGACCAATTTTGATCTTTTATTAGGTCTTAGGTATCTGTATTTATGAGATTGGTGGAAGGCTGTTCCTATGTGATTTGACAGAAGGGTGTATCTTTTATTCAGTTCTGATTCATTGTCTATGTTTGCAGACTTGTTTATTTGTTTGAATTTACTGATTTGGAAATTTTGATGGCAGGGGTGGCCAGTTCATCAGCCAGATATTATAATGTCTACGCCAGCTGCTCTTTTGAATAATATAGGGGAGAAAAAGCAACGCCAAATGGATTTTATGCGCGGTGTAAAATATATAGTATGTTACTGCTGATTACCTATTTTTATGAAATGGGTAGTTGAGGAAAATACGTGCGCTTGTTGACAAATTGTCTTTGATTATGTTATGTGTTCGATGAGGCTGACATGCTTCTCTGTGAGAAACTATGTGCTGTTGTTGACAAATTGTCTGTGATTATGTTAGGTGTTCGATGAGGCTGACATGCTTCTCTGTGGGAGCTTTCAGAATCAAATTGTCCGTCTCATTCACATGCTCCGTTATGATGAGAAGCAGTTGTCCCTAACAAATAAATCTGTATCAGGAGGTTCTCTGGCTTCTGATTCTAATTTGTTTGTGCGTGATGGCTTGGAAAACATGGGAGATGAAACCGAAAGTGATTCTGTCTGTGAAGATGATGAGGATTTCAAAGATGACGTTGAAATTGAGGACTTAAAAGAGGAGGAAGACACTGGATCTATTGGGAGAAAAGACTGGAGGAGAGTAAGGAAAACTTATGAACGCAGTAAGCAGTACATATTTGTTGCAGCCACTCTTCCAGTTAATGGGAAAAAGACTGCTGGAGCAGTTTTGAAACATATGTTTCCAGATGCCATTTGGCTTAGTGGAAACTACCTTCATTGCACCAATCCCAGGTGCTACATTCAATGTCAACTTCATGTTAAAACTTTCCATTTACCATTGCCATCATTTTATGCTATACAATAGGCAGTAACTAGTGTTGTCTTATTTTCACATAGCAGGGATGTTTCTCTTGGAAGTTATTGCATGCTTTTTATTTGTTAACATGGGTACTTATAAGAACTAAACCAGTATTTATTATGTGTGGGAGTGGGAAATTTCCTGTGTCAATTATGGACTTGATGGTTATGATTGCTCGTGCATCTGCCTGATATCAGTTGTGTAAGATGAGAATATTACTACTGTGTGCACACCATATTTTCCATCACCTGAAGGGAGAAATTGCACTGTTGACTCCCATGGCACTCCTTTTTCATTTGTTGCAGTTGGGCACTGGTTTCCTTATTTGAGGATCTTACTGATGCATTCATGCCAATTGTTTTAGCTGATGTTAGATGCTGTTTAGCTCTCGTTCTCTTCGTTTATCTAATGTATGTGATGAGGTTAATATTGCAATATTCGAGTGTTGAATGATGAGTGTTGAATGATGATAACTCGCGGTAGATCTTCCAATGAGAATTAGTCATTTCCCTGCAATAAGAATTTAAATGTCCTGGAAATTTGATCCCATTAAGTTGTAAACTCTATTGGCTCATAACATGCCACAATATTTATCTCCTTTGCCATTATCTGTATGGCACTGCATTGTCCGCCATTAATATTACAGAGTATATTGATGGACAGGCACTTCTTTCTTTTGTCAGATTGAAGCAGAGGTGGGTTGAAGTGACAACAGATACTCAGGTGGATGCGCTCATAGAGGCTGTGAAGCAAGGATCTGTAATGTTTAGCTGTGGTGCTGATGTGAGCCGGACTATGGTCTTTGCAAACACTGTTGAGGCTGTTGAAGCAGTAGCTAAGATATTGGAGCGAGCTGGAATTGAATGTTATCGTTACCACAAGGAAAATTCATTGGAAGAGCGTGCAAAGACATTGGTTGATTTTCAAGAGAAAGGTGGAATTTTTGTTTGCACTGATGCTGCGGCACGTGGAGTTGACATTCCAAATGTCTCACATGTTGTTCAGGTTAAGAAGCCAATCAATTGTAATTTTTCTCTAGTTTTTTTTCCTGACCTGTCATTTAGTAAGATTTTTTGGAAAGCTCACTGCTGGAAATAAGTAAATGGTGACAGTTACAATGCTACATTGCTGTAAATACGCAACTATAAAATCCAGATTTAATGTAAAAAAAAACTTGTATAATTAAAAATATATTATGATACACAAGAAATCATGGATATGACCTCCACATCTAGTTTGACTAGTTCATAAGAATTTTTTTCATGGATTACTAGGATAGTACAACTGGAGCATGAGTGACACTAGGGATTAAAGTCTCAAATATAATGGGAAATATGGGTGCATTCATAATGGTGATTTATCAATTTGACTTTGCCAACTTCGGAGTACCTCTTTAGTTCATGCTTTGGTGAAAATATGTTCCCCAAAACTGTCTATTTGAACTTGATGCTACGTTCAATAACTAAGAACTAACCTAGAAGTGTTGGTTTGCTACAGGCAGATTTTGCTACCTCTGCTGTAGATTTCTTCCACAGAATTGGTTGCACAGCTTGAGCTGGCCATTATGGGCTTGTCACTAGCCTATACACCCAGTCTTAATCGTGACCTCGTTGATGCAATTTGCAGGCAGAAAAACTGGCCCAGCCTGTGGTAATTTTCTGAAATTTCAAGAAGTTCTTAACCAGTTATTATTTCTGCAATTCTTTGAGTATCATTGAAGAATGGTTGTCATTATATATCATATCAGTTCATTTTGCATAGGAATCTTGGTGCCTTGCCAAGCGTTTCCATCCTTGATTTGGGTCCTAGTATGGAGCATTTTGTATGACACCATTTTTATTTTCTGTTGTTGCAGGAGAGCTTTTAGCAGAGAAAGGAGTTTTAGAAACAAAATTAAGAAGAAAGGTATAGCATTGATAAAAATTCCTTGTATTTTTTATTTTACCGTATGCTTTTTGGTTCCTTTTTCAGTCGACAACATTGCTTATTGATAACCATTGCAAGGACTCTAAACCTGCATTTTGAATACGTAAGTGAAACTGCAATTCAAGTAGTAGAACCTAAGATCCCCGAATCCTCCATCCAAGCTAGACTGAACCCCCTTTGAATGGTCAAATTATCATAACTGAGTTGCGATTTCCAGAACTTTAGCTTGGTCCTTCTATGATCAACCGGTCATTGATTTGAGAGCATGCCTATATCAAATCTATTGATCAACTTCTTTTTCTACTGATCCAATTGATTGTGTGATCTTTAAATTTAGCAGGTGCCAGCAAAGTCAGAGATATGTCGAGTGTTGAAGTCGTGAGGGTCTGAGGAATTCTGTTTAACGGGACAGGGTTCTCTGTCTAATATTATGGTTTCTAAATAAATGACTGAGATTCATAGGACAGAATAAGATACCATAATATTGGACAGAAGATCCGGACTCCTATTTAACAGGCATGATAGTATGTAGCGGAAATTTTTTCACAGAATGCTTGTTACACTCGAGACTACTGCGACGATGGAAGCATATGACAATGATTGATTGGGCTCTGTTTCAGAAGATTGCAAAAGAACTCACACAACGAACGCCAGGGTTGGAGTTGGTGAAATGTGAAGGAAGGTCCTGACTACTCTACATTTGTCAGCATCAAAACATTCAAAGGACAAAAGGTACTGCTAAGAACATAAAGTAGACAACTGGTGTAACAGATGCCAATGATTGGGCATTAAGCCGATTATAAAAATGAAAATATCAATATTTCAAGCTTTCAAAAGATTCAGAGAACAAAAAGAACAGCCTTTTTGATCATAGTTTATACAACTGGTATAATTGCTCAAGCATGGTGTTTGAAGTTACGACAAGATTTATGAAATGTAAGTCCAGAATAACCATTATTAATATATGATGCCTATTTTCTCGTGTTTGCAGGAAGTAAATGTTGGACGAAATCGTTAACATGCTTATCAGAGCTACCTCCTTCATCAACTGCTTCCTTTGCTAGCTGGCTCCATTTTCTTCCATTTCTCTCGATCTCTTTACGTTTTTCACTGTCTACCATTACTTCATTCAAAGACATCACCATGCCCGCACGGGTAGCTTGGTTGGCCAACTAACAGGGTCAATTAGAACAAGGTCTTAGGTTCGACTCCTAGTAACGGGAGGCAGTGGACCGCTCTGTTAGGGATTGATCAAGATTATACCGTGATTTAATCCTCTAACAGTGGTCGGGCCTGCGATTGGGGGCCCTTGGAATTGGGAATTCAACCTTTTGAAACAAGACATCACCATTTCTTCTTTTGTCACTCTCCCCTTTTCATCTTCCTTCACTCTAACACCAACCCTCCAAATCTCTTCTATATGCTTGGCGTTATTGAACTGATCATCCCAGTGTGGCATGCCCACCATTGGTACACCGAGGCTCAGCCCTTCAAGCGTCGAGTTCCAACCACAGTGCGTCACAAAGCAACCTGTAGCTTTATGTGCTACGAGCTCAAGTTGGTTGCACCAAGGCACAAGCATACCCTTTTCATCTATCGATTCTCTGAAGCCACTGGGAAGCTTACCATGTTCCGATTCTCTGATCACCCACAGAAAATTGAAATCACTTTCCTTAAAGGCCCATGCAAGCTCTTCCATTTGTTGGATTGTCAACGAGACCATGCTTCCAAAAGAAATGTACACGACCGATTTTGGTGACTTTGTTTCCAGCCACCCGAGACACTCTTCGTTGAGTGGCTTCCACAGGCTAGCTCCATATCCTTTGTCACCCTCGACCCTGCCGTCCAGGTAAAATGATGGAACCATCGGACCGATCATCTTCCCTGGCCAGAGCTTTGATACACTTTCTTGGTCCTTAACAAACACACGAGTTTCACATCATAAATGATATTTTGGTGCAAATGGCAGTGAATGCGATGGTTAATCCATTCATTGATAATTTTACCGCCCATGGAAATCAATTAATTCTTTTCTTATCAACAAGCTCCACCGACTTTAATTTAGAACGGGCTTAATATAACTCCATGTTATACCACAACAATTCGGAAACAAGTTTGTAAAAATGGCAGTAGATTTATAGCATTCTTCAAGATCATCATATTCATATTATAAAGTTCAGTATAGGAAAAGGAAATAAAGAACGGAGGAGCAGCTATATTACCGTGCCTTCTAAGTCCTGGAATGTGTTTCCAAGAATCCAGTCAACCATGCCCAAGTTCGAAAACTGGTTCAATTTCATGGCCGTGTAAGCGGGATGCGTCTCAGGAGACTTGAAAAAATTGGGCAAGTCACGAAAGTTCAATGGAGGCAAACCAGGAAGCAGCAGTGGCGTGTTCTCAGACTTCACAGGCAGGCTAAGTAGGCCATGGTATACACAAGCAGTGATGGTCAATTCAACAGCAGAGTTGGTAAAGAACGCAGCTCCCTGTATATAATGTTGTTTGGCAACGTCAAGAGCCCATGGCATGAAAGAATCATAAACGATGCAGTCAACTGGGAAGCTTGTGTTCTGAAACTTTCTGATGAGACGTGACAGAGTTCTAGCTCCATTGGTCTTGAAGGCCTTGAGGAACACAGCCTCGTCTTTAGCTTGAGTATAGCCACCTTGGTCGAAGCCATCGGAAATGGCTTCGACGGTAATATTGGCGGCGGTAACGGAGGCGAGGGTGTATTGGGTGGTGGCAAAGGTTGCTTTCACTCCTTTGGAAGCTAAACGTTTGGCGAACTGGAGAAGAGGGTTTATGTGTCCTTGGCACGGATATGGAACCACTACAACATGCCCTCTGTAGTTATTTTGCTCCATTTTCTTAGCGAATAATACCGTGGTTCAGAGGTTGTCTTATTTATAATTATTAACATGCAACTCCGACCCTCTGTACATTACGCATCTCGCTTACGGCTTACCTTACGTCACTTGGGGTGACGTATTAAGCTTGTCGTCACAGTGTTGTAGATATTTTTTATAATTCTACCAATTCCCCATTACCGACGAACGCGCTGTGTTTCAAGATTGCGGATAATTGTTACATCTACCTCGTTGTTAACTTTTTTTTGGGTTAAAATACTGACGTATATTTATTAGTTATAATAACATTTAATATATTTTTATTAACAATTACAAATATATTTTAATTATTAGTTTTTATATTCTTTCATTAAATTTTATTTATTATGTAATAATTTAATAAATTAAATAATACAATTCTCATTTTAGGTTACAATTCATGTTTATATAAATAATTTCATTTTATATTTTTTTAATACGCCCCAAAATTTCATATAAATAAAGTAAATATTAATTAATTTTATCAGTCATTAATGATGTATAAATTTATCATATTTTATTACTAACAAGCAATGTAGTAAATAGTTTTAAACAATAATAAATATAGCCTTTTCATTAAATTTTTAAAAAACGATAAACTGATAGTAAAAATTAACTATATTAATTATCCAAAATAAAAATTAAATAAAAAATCATTACCTTATTTATTAATCTTAATTTATTAAATTTATTATCATATTAAACTTTAATAATATGTTAAATATCTATCATATAATTAATGATATGTAAATATTAATTAATCAATAAAATTAATCTATTTAATATATACCACTTTATAGTTTGCACCTCGTATTCAGTTCTTGTGACATAATTATTTATGCAAAGAAATTTTTTATATCTTTTGTTAATATTTTAAAATTTAAAAGTTAATAAAGAAAATATAAAAATTTTAGGTATAAAGTTTTTACCAGGAATTATGATATAATTAATA
>JANZLF010000003.1:12777091-12794504 GCA_026546835.1 Erythroxylum foetidum
AGGTATAAAGGTTTTTACCGGGAATTATGATATGATTAATAAAACCTTTAAGTCTTTAACTTTTTACTAAAATTTAGAAAATAAATATAGAACAATTTTATTCCTAAAATATTAAGTAATTGATATATAAAATGATTGTTTCGAATATTTTGACAATTAAATCGTATTTTTCTTAGATTTGTAGATTTACATAATAATTTATATTAAAATAATTCAACATAAGTTTAATTAATATTTTTAATATTTTATCACAAGATATCTTAAAAATATTTTAATAATAAAATAATTTTAAAATAAGTAAAATTATTTAAAATACAGATCTTTCAGTCTTTTTAGACCTCCAAAGCTATCAAAGAGTGGTTAAAAGTTAGATAAGGAGACAATTTTTTAATTATAAATAAAATTTTTATACCATAAATAAATATCAAATTTTTAATATGAATTAAAAGTACAAAAAGAAGATTTATATGAGACAAAATAGTTTTAGATTTAGATTTAGATTTATGTCACCCTAATTAAAGTTGGCCTTATTAAGAATTCGCGCTTAATGTTTGTAGGAGTATGTTTTTAATTTTAGAGCTAATAACATTAGTAAAAGGAAAAATGCTTGAATGGGTCCTCCAACTTAAGTGCAATATGCACAAAAGTCCAATAACTTTCTTTTTTGCAAAATTAATCTTCAACTCTCTAAAACTCTCTCTTTTAACTCTAACTTCATTAAGAGATTGAGTTTGTGTAGTATGCTCTACCCTTATGGCAACGTGTTAAGTTGTGGCCTATGAATGTGTATTTACAGTATTGTCTTGCAATTACAACTTATTTCCTCAATTGATGGAGTATTTAAGCGCAACGTTTAGTTTAATATGTAAAAGCATCGTTTTGAATAAGACTTTTTTACCCTTAAGGATGAACTTATCGTTTTGATAGTAACATAAAGGTTTAAAAAAAGACAGAGAGTTAAGGAGGTTATAACTGCAGGTGGAGGAAGAGATTGGCCTTATAGGATTAGGAAGGACATCGTTGAGACAGAGGACTAGAAAGAAGATTTTCATTGACATGGTGTAGCTGATTAGTCCATTGTGAGGTAAATTAGCGACTTTTCCAATCTCTAAGGTTTCAGTTTCCACTTTTTAAAGAATCCACTATTATTAAATTGTAGATTTAATGCATAAATAGCATTTCACAAAGATGTTGAGAGCTATTTCACAAAGACGTTGAGAGTTAAGGAGTAGAAGAAGACGATATATTTGTGATAGAGAAGTAGGAGGAAGACCTTGGTGACAATGGACATTCTTGTATGCGTGTTAAAGCTTTAAAGGACTAGGAGGGATATGATGGTGACAAAGGAGATTCTCGTTGATACGATATGGCTAATAGGTCCATACTGAGGTAAGTTAGCAATTTTCCTGATTTCTAAAGTTATACTTCCTGCATAAAATAAGGATTTCAATTTCAATTTCAATTTCAATGAAAATATTTCTTATTAAATTAGGGATTTGTTGTATAATTAGAGTTGAATAACTTATTGCTCTTTTAATTCTTATTTTATTAGTATGTGGAATCCCATTAAAAAGGAAAATTTGCTTAACTATAGGGGAGAAATTGAAAAGAAAATAATTTGGATTATGGTTATGATAATATAGATCTAACAAATATTGAAGAAAAATATATAATGACATACAGAATGAACTATTTTTCTTAAAAGTAAGTAATATAGATGGTAAAGCAAACATTGAATAAAAGATTTTTATTACTAAATGACAATGATGATAGCGGTGTGCATATTGAAGATGCGCATGTTTTAGCATTAAGTTTTGAATAATGTGCATGACAGTGAGCCTGAACTTTTGAATTTGGAGAAAGAAATGATAATGTGGCTAATGCTTACATTGATGATAATGTGCCATATGCTTCTATCAATGATAATGTGCCTAGTGAGGATGTGCATAATGCTTCTACTAAAAATGATGATAGTGATAGTGATTTGGTGATTAATTTGGAATGTAAAAGTGAAGAAACAACAATGAGCTCCAAAATGTCAGATCAAAATATAAAAAGAGGAAGTTTAGGAAAGGAACTAAAGATAAGGTTATGAATACTGATATTGAAAACCATGAAAGTAAAAAGTTGTATGAAGATGACCAGTAGAATTTTGTTTCTGAAACAAGCAGCGAGTATATTGAAAGTGATGATCCAAGTCAACACTGTACAAGTTCATATAAAGATGATGGCAGTGCATGGAGAAGAGGTAAATGTAAAAGCCTATATTAGGATCTAACATCTAATATTCCTGCTCATAATTTAGGTTTGAAGTTTAAAAATAAAAAATAATTCAATGAGGTGGTGATTAAGTACTCTATTGCAAAGACTTCTGAAATACATATAAGTACTGAGTGAGAATGATACATAGATCATAATGCCCTTAATTACTTTTTGAAAGTATGAAGAGAAATGAATATAGTTTTATTGTGAAGAGATATGAACCTAAGCACAGTCGTGCAGTGACAAACATCAATAAGTTCATCATATCAAAATGGATTGTAAGCCACTTTAAGGACATGACTTGGTTATAACCAAATATCAAAGTTGTTTAGTTAAAGGCATTATTGAACAAGGAGTTAAAGGTCGATATGAGCTTTAACTCTTGCTAGAGAGCAAAAGCAATTGTCATCAAAATAATGCATGGGTGTCATATGGAGGAATTTGCTAAACTTTTAGGGTATGGAGAATAGGTGAAGATCAACCAGGTACAATATGGGTAATCAGGACAAGCACTAATAATGAAGGTAAAAAGATCTTTGCAAGGTGCTATGCTTGTTTTAGCAGTTATATAAGGGGTTGAATTGTAGGTTGTAGACTAATGATAGGATTAGATGGATGTTTCTTGGAACGAATATGTAAAGGACAATTGTGGTTATTTTTGTAAGGAATGGAAACAATCAAATGTTTTATTTTGCTTGTGATGTGGTTGATATTGAGTGTACCAAAACATGGAAGTAGTTTTTAGACCTTCTTATGTCAAATTTACAACTTGGACATAGTAGTGGCTTCACATTCCTATCTAATATGCAAAAGGTATCTCTATATTGAATTAAGGGATAACTAATCCTAAATTGCTCAATCTTTTGACATTTTTTTAGTTTAGTGCCTAAGTTTTTAAAATTTTCAATTGAGTAACCAAATTTTTAAAACCTTAACAATTCATTTCAAAGCATTAGTTTTTGATGATGTGGCTAATAAATGGACATTCATTTAGTAGACATGTCACATCATCAAAAAAAACCTTTTGAAATGAATTATTAAAATTTTAAAAGGTTTATTAAAGTTCAAAAGATTGGTCACTCAATTGAAAATTTTAAAAGCGTAGGCACTGAACTGGAAAATCTTAAAAGGTTAAACACTTTTTAATATTTAATCCCTTGAATTAATAATATATGTTTAAAATTTTGCACTTAATAAAAACTTCTATTTTTATTTGTTTATATTGTTGTTTTCAGAATTCTACGTGCAATGAAAATAGTTTTATCAAATGTTGAGTATGGAATGTGTATAAGGCACATTTATGCTAATTGGAGACATAAATGAAATGAGACGATCTAAAGTTTCAATTTTGGAGGGCAACTAAAGAAACATTTGTTCTTGATTTTAACTATCAGTTGCATGTGCTAAATAATTTGAGACCTGGTAGCTTTAAAGCTTTATTAAAATATAATAAGGAGACATAATGCAAAGCATGTTTCAGTGTCAATTCTAAGTGTGATTGTATGGATAATAACATGAGTAAGACCTTCAACAATTAAATCTTAGAGACTAGGATGAAGCCTATAGTTAGCATATTGGAGCATATCAAGAAGATGATTGTAGCACCCCACTCTCACAAGATGCGTACCCGACTTCCTGAATGATGCCCGAGTACGAACCCCGCAAGGATGGCATGCTAAAACGATCAAACTCTCGAAAACTCAATACAAATTAAAAAAAAACAATTTTCATACGCTTACATCAATAATAAATTTCAAGCCCATTCTTTTCTTTCATAACATCAAAACCACATTTATTATTAATACACTCAAGATCATTCTCATTTACAAACCTTTCCACTTTAGAAAGTTATTACATACTGAAACATATTCAAATACACATGATACAAAAATTGCAAAATACTCAATTTGATACAAAACTAAGAAAATACAAATGCAAACTTCAACTGATCTCGACCTCTACCTCTTACTTGAATGCAGCGGCTATACTTCCGTTTGCCTAACGGGGTAATTCTTCGAAATCTGAAAAATTGCAAATTTTGGGTGAGTTTTGCGAACTCAGTGATTGACCATCCTCGATGGCTCACTCGATCACATAACACACAATTCACATCATTTATTTGTTAATCATATTAAATCACATACACTTGATTGATCGTTTCACATTTTACATTCAACACATTATAATTATTCATATCATGCATATGCAGTTCACATGAGACTTACTTTCTATTTGTTACTTTGTTGTGACTGAGTGCCTAACTGTCCCGTATCTATTGTAGATACCGGGCTTATTGATAACTATCCCGTATCTGTTAGGGATATCAGGCTCATTGATAACTATCCCATATCCTTTGGGGATACCAAGCTCATTGATAATTGTCTCATATCCATTAGGGATACTGGGCTCATTTTACATAGTGAGCCTTTGGCTTTTGTACATTTTCTGAGCTCTAGGCTCTTTTTCACAGTCTGAGCTTTAAGCTCTTTTTTGGTGGCTACTCCGATCACAACTACCTTTATCTTTTATGCATTCATGTAATGAAATGCGTCAATCACATACTATCAATTATTCACTTTCACTTATCATCGAACCTTAGTTCGACATTCAACCTTAAAATTGAGAATCACCTTTTTTTTCATATGTGGATGTTTAACAATCAAATTATATATCACTTATTTCATCAAATTCACATACAAGTAGCACTTCTATATCTTTACATTTAGCAAACTCCTCGAACATTTACTATTTGGAATCAAAATGATCACATTCACATCTCATTCATAATCACAAAATTCATAATATAAACAAATAAACAATACAGTAAGACCATCTAGATCTACTCACAATACACTCCAGATTAGCAATTGTTTCCTAGATTTGGAAATGTCTGAATGCAGACGTTTATCTCGCACATCAAAATTATGCAATACACACATTGTACACACATATTAATGACTTTGCACAATTATAAGCATTTATTTATGCACAAATGTATATGCAGACCATATACAATGCATGTTTTTGACAATTCCGGCTATATTATCAAATTTCATATCTTATCCACATTCTCATATTATAACTCAATTACTTGTCATATCATTTTTAGCATTATTTTCTCTCATAAAATCAAATTCTCATTCACTTTAACTTTAACTTGGTACTCATTATTCATTTCCTTTGTGTCATAACCACAATCATATGAACCCCTTCATCTCCATTAAGCACATGTCTTTGGCACTTTAATACCAAAAATTCATTCACTATTGTTATTTTAACATTATATGATCATACAATATCCAAACTCTCATTCTTTCTTGCAAATTCTCCAAAATTCCAGACCTTTAGGTCTATTTTCCATTATCAATTAGACAATACAAATGAGGTAATTTGGCAAAACTTTCTTCTAATAACATGTTCCCTATTGTTCTTAAGTTTCTAATAAAACCAAGATCATTCGATTTGGTTCATTATTCTAAAAGTTATACTCCAAATAATTCGGATCATTCCTTAACTGTAACAGTATTCTATACCTAACTTCAAGTCTGATTCTAGAACTATGAAGACAGAATTGGAATTTGATTTCTTCATAAAAATTGTATCCCTATGTCTCTATATTAATCTAAATTAAGAATAATTTCATTTAGATAACTATATAATAAGTTACGCCTAAAATACCGAAGTATGTTTAGTGATAATACTCCAGTCATGAAGTTCCAGGATTGTTCATCATTTCCGTCCCAATTATTTCAATCAATATCTTCCAAATAATTTCATATGGCTACAATTTTCTATGGAGATAAAGATTAATATGTTACGAGTCCAATGGTTTAAGTTCCATGTCATTTGGAAGTCGGGAGAAGAAGTTATGACCAAAAGAGTGAAGGATGTTCATACTAGTCCACTTCAGTAAGCATCCAATGTTACGATTGTGCTTTTCCAGACTTCTCCCAAAAGTCACGATCATGAAACCCCTCTTTTTCTTCTCCAAATTCAAGTACTATAGAGTCTCTTCTTCTTAAAATAGACCTTCAGGTTAAATTTTCATGGCAATTTTGACAAGAAAAATGAAGGATTTAGGTAGAACATTCATCTAAACAGTTGTTCCTTTATATCTTAAGTTTTAAATCACACTAATTTCATGCAATTTTGTTCGATATTTTGCAAGTTAGGCTAAAAACACTACAGATTGTTCCAAACCACGATAAAATCCACAAACTCAAATGTGAGCTAATTTTTGAAACTCTTAGAGACATAATTCAATTTTGATTCCTTCATGAAAAATATAGCCATTCGTTTGTAGTTTAATATGAACTTAAAATCATCCCATTTGAATGTATATAGACCAAGATATGACAAAAATACAGATGCATATTTAGTAGAAACATTGCATTTGTACATGTGCAGCACATTTCAACAATGTTCATCTCTAACTCTAATTCATCTCTACATCTTAAAACATCTCTTTAGTCTATCTCTTCTAGCTTATTTCCTTAATATTTTCTCTTTCTTCCTACTTCTATTTCGACTCAACTTAAACACAAACAAATCAAAAATCCATAATTAAACATAAACATCAAAAACAGAATCTATTCATGCATATCCTTCTTTTTTTTGCATTTTTTCTTTCATTTTTCTGCACTCTTCTCAAGCACATTTTCATTGATCTTTCAAACTCAAAAATCATTTCATCTCTATCTTAATACATCTTGATCATCAAATATTCGAAAACCACACATCTATATTTTCATCTTAAACCCACGATGTTCATGAAAAATAACAATTTTCTCATGATCATGTAATGATAAATAAATCACCAAATTTGATTCATATTTCTACCATTCATAAGGATTAACAAGATACTTACTTGTTAAAACTCCAAAATCTTCAAAATCTCAAGAAGTCCTAACTCTTCTTACATCCACATACATCATCTTGAAGGTGGTATGGGGTTAGGTATTTTAGTGACAATGAAGGAGGTAACAAAAATAAATAACAAGTGAGGAATGAAAGCAAAATTTGCGTGGTAAAGGTAAGACAATTTTCGGAAATAATGAAGTTTCCAGAAGATGAAGAAGTCATGAAGAAGAAGAATAAGACTAAGTTGAAACAATTAGTTTGGTCTTTCAAGTTAAAAAGGAACATGGGTTTAAAACTTGGACACTTGTTCCATTTCTAAGGCTTTAACTAGTTTCTCCTTTAATTAGTTCAACCATCTCCATTTATTTTTGCTACAATTGTCTCCAAACTTTCAAAGTCATTTTCTTACAAATTCTAAAATCATCTCCAAAAAATTCTTTAATATTATTTAACTCATTTCTATTTCCATTTATCAATTTACTCACAAAACGAAATTTTTCCTAGTATAAAAAATATTCAACATTTTCGGAATTTATTCCTAAAATTCACCAAAAATTCAAAATCACTAAACACACTTTTCAATTAAATTTTCAGTACACGTAAACCACAATTCTCAATAAAATTTCCTTTTACATATAAGTCAATTATACCCGGAATGTCAATGAATACATGTACAGTCATTTTAATGTGAGCAAAAATTTAAATTCACATGCATGTATGCTAACAGTATGCATGAGCATGAAAATGTAGTTTTCTTAATCTCTCATTGATCTCACATATATCGTATTTTTGAGTTCTAACTCTTAATATGGGAACGGTATGCTACAATAATGATGAAGACGATGCACACAAAAGAAAATTTTGTGGAGAAATGAGATACTAACATATCTCAAAAAGTTCAGGTTATGTTAGAGGAGAATAATAAAGAAAACTTTAGTTACTTTGTTAATTAGAATGAAGCTGATGAATATGAATTTGAGCATTAATTATATAGGTTTTATGTGAGAATTAGTAGTCCTACTTGTAATTGTAGATATTGAGATTTTATAGGGATTTCACATCCTTATGTTATGGCTAACATTTTCTATAACTACCAAAATCCTAGTGACTACATTAACAAATGGTATAGCAAAGAGTAGTACTTGCAAGCAAACAATTATTCTATTGAGCCATTTGATGGATAAAGACTTTGGCCCTCATATGAAGTTGTGAAGCTACTTGTAATAAGGAGAATGCCCTGTTGACCTTAAAGAAATAGGAAGAAAGAGAATTTTAAACAATCTTGAAAAGCAACTAGGCATGAAAGAAGAATGACTTGCACCAAGCATGTTACACAAACTCAATCTTCTATTGGGGTCAGAGATGAAAGAGTAAGTTTAAAATTTTACAATTAATTTGATAAAAAAAATTGTGAGACTTTTGTATAGCTCTCACACTTAAATTGAAGTATGAATTTGAACTTTTTTATTTAAAAAAAGATCTTGTATTTTGAGATGATGTCATAACTTGTGTCATTGTTGTTACGAGGTAAAATTGAATGAGGGTAAGTTGTATTGAAGTATGAAGCAAAATTATAGATTTCGTACTATACTGGTCAAAAAATGGTACGAAATCTTATTATTCAGTACCAGCTATCGATATTGGCCAGTAGTGGTAATTTCATCTAGTAACAATCGGTACCATAAAGTTTAAAAAGTTGAGGGACTTATTTCTTATTCTCTAAAACTCTCTTATTTTTTATTTTCACTCTCTCCTCTCTATCTTTACCTATCCAACATGCCAAACTCCTAACCAACCCCAACATCGCCTCTTCCTTATGCAAGCAACATAGTAGTCGTTGGCCACCACTACCCCGCTAATCATGTCACCATCCCCATCCCATAGTGACGTCTCCACTGTCTGACTGCCTACCCAACCACTTTCTCCAATGTAGTGAAAATTTAGATTTTCAATTTTTCAAATTCAGATTCAAACCTAACCCGACCTCTAAACCAAATTTTACCGACTTGGCTCTTAATTGCAATTTCTATTTTTTTAAAGTTGTTTGTTTTTGCTCTAAATTGTAATTGCAATATGTTTTGATTGTGTCATGTGTGTTCTATGAATAACTTAACATTGGTAATTTAGTTGGGAAACCTAGGTTTGAAAGTTGGAATTATTTGTGTAAGTTGGTTTAATTTCAAAATAATGTAGGTATTGTCCACTTATAAAGAAAATTAATGCAATGGAAAATTTGGTTTTGAAAATTGAAATTGTTTATGTGAGTTAGTTCAATTTTAATATAATTTAAACATTGTCAATTTATAAAGAAAATTAATGCATTAGGAAATTTAGGAGTGAAAATTGGAATTGTTTATGTGAGTTAGTTCAATTTCAATGTAATTTAGGCATTGCCAATTTCAAGTTTAATGCATTAAGTTGTTAATTAATTTATATGAAAGATACAATTTACTAATTACTGTTTTTATATAGAAATATTAAACATATGATTAATCATTTAACTAAAAGATTTAATATATAGTTAAATCATTTAATATATGTAATTAAGTTAAGCAAATTAAATGTTTGCATTTTTATATTGTTTATTGTTGAATTGTGTTGGATGAAATTAAATTGTGTAGTGTATGTTAACTATTCATTGTAGAGTTAACTTGAGTAAGAAACTAAGAATGTTGATCAAAAGTGGTGATTCAAAGATTGTTAAATTAAAGTTGGGAATTAGGATTTTAGTAACAAAGTTGATTAAAATTAGTTAAGAAAACAAAATAATTATAAGTATTACAAATTAAATTGTATAAGTAAACAAAATATATTAGTTTATAGTTGAATTATGAGATTACATAAAGTAAGTTGTAAACTTATCATTGTGAATTATGGTTGAAGTTGAATATGTTATATATGTGAGTGTATATCTTTAATTTATGGTTAAATGATGTAATCATACAAAATGAGTTATATTATATAAGATACATATATATATATATATATATATGTATATATATTGTGTATTACATATGTTAAATACTTGAATTGTTGAATTTTGACTTATTGGCAGGTTGTGTTGGATGAAATTGAATTCTGTATGATATATTCATACAAAATGAGTTATATTATATAAGATATATACGTGTATTTTGTAACTGTGTATAAGATGTATGTGCTTTTGTGTTAGTTTGGACTTTTGAGTTAAATAATACATATTTTGTGATAGTAGTTGATAATGAAATTTTCTGGTCTTTATTTTGATATGAAGTTATTAAGTTAATTTTGATATATGTCTTCATTTATTTTTACAAATAAATTAAAGGAAGTTCAATTACTTCTGATAATCCAACTACTTTAGGAAGATGCAATGATCTAGTTTAGATTCATGCTGGACTAGTTCCCAGAGTGACTAGTTCCCGGAGTGAAGAACTATACCATTTACTTGTTTTATAACAAACATTTAAAAAGTACATGAATCACCAAGTTGAAGAAGCATTTAGTTAGGGTTAAACATAGCGTGGAGTCTTATAAAAAAGTAAGTTATAATGTGAAATGACAAAGAAAGACTATTCTTAAAGAGTATCAGCATGAGAAAGATAAAAGGCAGAGATTACGAAATTAGTAGTGAAAGTTCGTTTGTTAGTGTTTATAATGATAGTGGGAATGTTGAAGGTGATAGTATTCCTACCCAGCAAAAAGTGAATGTTGTACCTAATATTAGGAAAAGAATAAGAAAAGTGTCTAATTTTTTTGCACCATGAATAACTCCTAGAGCTCAACCTTCAATTCATAGTGCCTTACAATTAAGAGTTGTAGCTCATAATGTGGATATGGCAATGGCTAAATGATGGTATAATTCAGGTATAACATCTAATGCTTCCCAATCTTATTATTATCAACCTATGGTATATGTTATTGCCTTTTACGATATATGATCCAAAGCTCCTTTAATTGATGACTACAAAGACATACTTTTTAATAGCTCTATTTATGAAATTAAAAGTTATTTTGATTAAAGAAGAACGACTTTGACTACTTTTGAGTTTTAAATCATGTGTATTGGTTGGAAAAATAAAAGAGATGAGCCTATCATTAATTTTTTTGTTTATCTAGAAAGTGCATAATGTTTTTGAAATTTATTGATACATCTGGCCTTGTTAGGAATGTTGATATTCTATTTGAAATATTCAATAAAGTTGTGAATTAAGTTGGACTAAAAAATATTGTTTAGTTTATTACTAAAAATGAATTCACTTATAAGGCTGCTGTAAGAAGATTACAAAGTAAATATATTTCTTTTTATTAGACTCCTTATATCCCACATTGTATTGGCTTGATGTTGGAAAATATAAGAGATGCTAAGTATTTTCTTATTATTGATGAGACTACGCAGAAAGCAAAAGAGATGACCAAGTTCATCTACAATCGTACATGGGTCTCAAATTTAATAAGAAAAATTTTACTAATTGTAGGAATTTGTGTCATCCTGATATTTCAAGATTTTTATGAAATTTTTTATCACTTTAGTGTTTTATTATGATTAAGAGAGATTTGAGATAAATGTTTACAAGAAATAAATAGGTTATATCTCAGCATGCTAGGTTTAATGCTAGATTGGAGGTTTGTAAAATTATGATTGAAGATACTAAATTTTAGTCCCCAATGTCAATTTGTTATCCAAGTTTGTGAGTCTTTGGTGAGGATACTTCGTCTATCTGATAGTGACGAAAAGGTAATAACGAATTTATTTTATGATGCCGTAGAAAGAGAGAAGGAAGCAATCAAAGCCATTATTAAAAACAGGACTTCTTTGTACACATCTTATCTTGCAGTCATCAAGGGAGTGTTATTAATTATTACAATAATTGTTGCCTATGAGATGATGCAAGATCTTCTAAGCTCACATATGGAGATTTATAAAGAGTCTTTTGGTGATTTTGAGATACCAATTGCTATTCGTCAAAGAGATAAGTTTAGTTCAGGTTTATATTTTTTCTCTATTGTTACTTGCTTAAAATTAATCATTAGTTTATTTTGTTTATAATGCTATTTTTTTATTTTACAACTTACAGTTTCTTAGTAGAACCAATTCAGAAATAGTGTTTTAGAATTGCAAAGATTTGCAATTCAAATTCTAAGTCAATGTATGAGTGAAGTAAGATGTGAATCAATTGAAACACATTTGAATTCATCCATTTGAAAAAAAGGAATAAATTAGAGCATAAAAGATTGAATGATTTGGTCTTTTATTCGATACAATTTAAAGCTTTAGAAAATAAATGATTATCATTATTGAGATATAATTTCTTATAATTGTTTAATAATTTAATTTTTCTTAATAGAATAAATAGTTCAGTAGATCCAATTTGTATTGATAATATCGATCTTTTGACATATTGAATTTTTTAAAAACCGAGTTTGATAGATAAGAGTTACTTGTAAGATAATCTTGAATGAGCAAGTAATGATATGTCATTTGGTGCAATGAATTTGAATGATGGTGATAATGATGCTCCTTTTAGGCTATGTTTGGTTGGATGTAAAGTTTTTAATGGAATGAAATGAAATGGTTTATAACGGAATTGAAAGTAAATAAATGTAATATTAGAAAATTGTTATTTGGAAGGGATAGAATGATTTATAATGTAATATAGTGAAACGTTGTTTGGATAAGGGTTTATAATGTAATATAGTGTAAAGTTATTTATTATTTTACAATTCATCATAAACTCTCTAAGTCGGAGGTTTTCATTTTTACTGTTTTCAATGGAATGAGATGTAATATGAAACTCTCCTTTTCCATCTCATCCCATCTCATTCTATGATAAACCCTCCTTCAAAACGATGAAATAATATTCCATTTCATTCCATTTTATTAATAAACTCGCAACCAAATATAGCGTCATTAATGAGGATTTTGTATCGATTGAAAATTGAGATCAGTGTAATTTTAGCGAGTATTTAATTGAATGAAGTTTCAATTTTTTTTCTTCTCTATTTTTAATTTCATTTATATTTGATGTATATGTTAAATTCTATGTATATAATAACTGTAAATATTTTTATTTCAGGTTTAACTTCTAATTAATTATTCGACACGAACTCTTGATATAAATTATAATAGTGAGAAAATTATGAATATTTATTTTTCTTTTTATTTGATGTTTTGATAATAAATTGATATAATTATTATTTATTATAACATAGAATAAAGACCCGTTTCTATTGCTACTTGCCGGAGAAAATGAAGGCCATTTTGGAGAATAACTGGAAATAAAATGAAGGCCATTTTGGAGAATAACTGGAAATAAAACTGCAATATAAAATAATTAATTTATTTAATTACCGCACCAACCTAAAATCCCAGGCATGCTTTCTTCCGGAGGTTGAAACCAATGGGACGAAAAGTTTACGTTAGTGATGTCATCGAATGTACTATAGGTGCCAACTTCCTACTAAACAACACCAATATGAAATATAGATGCGATATATCAATTTTGAAAAAAGGCAAAACTGAAACAATTATGAGAAATACGAAACCATGTATCAATTTATGGATCCTATTGGTCCAATTTAGATGATTTAAACTAATTATTACTTTTAATTAATTTAAGTATTAGGATTTAATTAAAATTAAAATTAAAATATTGACTACTGAAAATTTAATACCTTTATTTTATTTTAAAGTTAAGTAAAAATAATTTTTAGTTGAATTCCTAATATTTATATTTATTTTTTAGTTTTTATTTTGAACAGTTTTTTGACATAATTTTATTTTTATTATCAGTAAATATATATTTAATTAATTTTATTAAAAAAAACATCAATAATATTATTCGGTTTAATCTAATTTTATAATTAATTCAAAATTTAAAAATATTATTCAGATTTATTAATTATTCCTAACTATATAGTATATTTAATAAGCTTTTATTAAATAAAAATATTCATAATTAAATATTTAACTTCAAATAATAATATTAATTTAAAAATATTTTAATAAATAAATATTAGTGTAAAAATAAAATTGTATAAATATTTAATTACTTATTAACAAAATGATACATTTATTAATAAATGTTATAAGGAGATTGCAATAAAATTATCTCGAATTATTATTTAATACTTATTACTTTTATCAATAAAATATAAATATATTGATAGTAACAATTAAATTAGAATTTTGATTTTATTTAAAACTTAAAATTAAAATTACAACAACAAAAATTTTAAATACAAGTGAACGTTTCCTTTCCTTAACACATAAAGTAGTGTCGTACAAGAAGAGGAAGTCAAGACAGATCCACCAATAACGTTGACTTGATTTTAATTGGTTAAGCGAGTGGCCTTGAGAGGATGGGCGTCAAACTGTCGGCAATCGCGCCTAATATTTGTATTACACTATGAATTTGTTACGTATCCAAAGGTATTAGGTAGCCGAATTTTTAATAAAGAAAATTCAACACAGACTTTAGTTTTCAGTTGTCGGTTACGTATCCAACTTTTTTTTTTTTTCATCACGAGATATTTTATAAGGAACCAGTTATGAAAAGATATTTTTAAATCATTCACATTCAGATTAATTCTCGCTTGAATTGGATAAGTATTTTGCAAAAAGACAAAATTTTAACTTCAATTTTTAAACGACTATATATATAAAAAAAGTTCGAACTCGCGACTTTACTTATATCAAGATAACCTTTTACTGACTATCTGCGTCGTGAAAGTAGGTAGCCAACATTTTTAATACACAAAAACCGACAAAAGAAAAATACGAACCAACTTGCAGTTTCCTACCCTAGGTCCGTATGGATCTGTCTATTATCTTAATGCAATGCCTTTGTTTGTTTTTTTGGTTGAAAATGATTGGATCTAAACTTTAAAACGCAACACTGCCGACAATCGTGTTATTATCGGACTCTGCAAGGAAGCGGTTTCAAGCTTCTCTGTTCCTTTCAGCCGACCTGTGCAATTGGTCAATTTTCTAAATATCCTTTATTACCCTTGATAATTTTTTAAACAAAGAAAAAGGTTAATACTCGATTCTTTTCCTTACTCTGTAAACTTCATACAATGGAAAATTTAATTAGATGCTTCCAAGACTTCAATGATATCTTATGCCTAAATTGTTGTTAATTAATAAAGATCTAGTCTGATGATGGTTTCATTTTAAATCTTTTGCAGTGTAGACTACTGGTTGTAAGCATTTCTGTTCAAAATATTCCACGGACCGTAGATGCCTTTTCTTTCAAATTAAAGCATTTCGTACTTCTCTCATCAATTTTCTATTTCCATTGTTTATTATTATGTTGAAGAAAAGAGAATCATGCAACTTATGATGGACTAAAGAACAAGTTCGGTTTAAATAATTATAATTCCCATTGGCATGGAGCTCACATGAAATCCGTGGAGTTCAGGTCTTTCATGGTTAGATTCTTTTAGAAAATAATCAAGTTATTTTGGTTAAACTATGAAAGTCTAGTGATCAACTCTGTTTCCACATCTCCCAAGATAGGTATGCAGCTCACTCTCAGACCATGGAGAAACTGACACACACAGAATAAAGAAAGTCTACAATTGATTAATCCAAGCTAATGCCATTGGGATATCGACCCAGATGCCCACAATGAGTGTTTGAACTTGGCAAGCTACTAAATTAACTTGAGCTCACCTGAAACTGAAATTATTGAGGAAACCAAACTCCGGTCTTCTGCTTGCACTTCGGGCGCACAACTGTCAGTTGTCAATACATATCTTAGAGTCAACATTTAACCCCAAAATCATGTATATAATTAAACATATTGATATTGTCTTCTTCTTCAGTATCATCTATAGGCAAACCAAAACTTATAGAATTGTTTCCTTCTCTTATTCTCTGTTTATCGTTTCTTCGTAATATCGTAACATCCTTTGCAAAAAGGAGTCAGGTATTCTATGGTTTCTTTTCAATTTCTTTTGCAGACCTCTTTCCTAGCGTTATGGGTTCCTCAATCTGCTCTAACAACAATATACTAAATTGTTCCTCTTGAGCAAATCACAAAGTTGCAAAGAAAACCCCTTGAAAGTACTTTATCATCTCCCACATGCCATTGGAAGCTGTTACCTGTAAAACCCTACCAAAAACTAGCCGGAGAAAGAAAACTAAAATGACTTGTTGTTTAGAATCCAACTAAAACAAGTCGTTTTAGCCTAAACAACAGACTTTACGTCTCCTTATTGTGCCACATCATCTCCAAGAGACACATGTCACTCAATCATTAGATCATGTATCAACATATAAGCATAAAATTGATGCCATGTAGTAACTCTGTACACTTCCCATCCCAACTCCAGTAACATCCCCGAGTCTTTTGAGTCGCCGATACAGCACTTTGGCCGCTCCGGCCATTTTCCCCTACCAACCCACCATGGGTTCCACAACACACACAGCCAAAAAGGTCCGTTTGCGTGACCATGAGGACGACCCTGCTCAACCAGAACTGCCCAGCGACCCTTCCCCCCCCCAATTATAGCGCGGCCGTCTCTGGCCGTTCCACTCAGACCAACCCAATATCCGATCTTCCCTGGACAGAAGACCCAGCCATTGAACTGGAAGAAGGAAACATCAACCTGATTCAGGGACCACAAGGAATGGGGCTTGATCTGTCTTCCACATTCCGAACCAAATTGGACAATGTCTGGGATCAATCCATTGTGATCAAGCTCCTGGGACGACGAATGGGATTCACTTTACTAAGGGACCGTCTTCTCAGCTTGTGGCGTCCAACGGGACCCCTGAAAATTGTAGACTTGGAAAACGATTTTTATTTGGTCAAATTTAAGGAAGAGAGGGACTATATACATACCTTAACTCAGGGATTGTGGATCGTCGCCGGACACGTCCTCTCGGTCCAACCTTGGACCCTGGACTTTCGTCCCTCCTCCGGACGCGTTACCCACGTCGTTGCCTGGGTGCGATTCCTAGGTCTCTCTATAGCCAGCTATCATCCGTCGATCCTTGCTGCTCTCGGCAATCTGGTGGGGAAGACAGTGAAGATCGATGAAACGACCCAACAGACCTTCCGCGGTCGTTTCGCCCGTGTTGCTGTCACCTTGGATCTCAGCGCGCCGCTTCGTTCGATGGTGGTCTTAGACGGGGAAAGCATCCAGGTGGCGTATGAGGGTCTCCCTCAGATCTGCCTTCACTGTGGACGGGTAGGGCACGGGTCCGAAGCCTGCCCCTCGCGCCCAGTGCCTCCGATTGGCCAAGCATCAGGTCCTGCGGATCTGCAACCACCGACCTCTGGCCAACCCATCGTAGACCCCT
>JANZLF010000003.1:12806340-12828367 GCA_026546835.1 Erythroxylum foetidum
CACTTGTCATATTTTTAAGGGTTCATTTATTTCCTTTCCAAAACAATTTAATTTCTAGTCCAATTTCTCTCCAAATTCTAATGGCTCAAAGTAATAAATCCTAAAATCATGTATCTAATTTTCCAGTGCCATTGGACAGTTATTTTCAGTACCGGAAACCAAATCAGTCTGTCACTTGTAAATTTTCCGGTCCGGAAAGGTATCCCAAAAAATTTCAGAAAAAATTCTAAAATTTCACAAAAATGAAAAAACACACAAAAATCCACTCCAATTTGATTTTCAAGCACTAAATCATATGTTTCTCACAATAACACATATGTCGGAAAATGTCATGAATACATGTACAATCACGTGCATATACAAAAATTAAAATTTATGCATATATAAAGGCCATATTAGGCATGACCATGCCGAGATACGTTTACATACTCATATTCCATTCCAAATTACCATTTTACCCTTCCCATCGGTGTTGGGATGTTACAGATTTGTTCCTAGCCATTATTACAGAGAACTACATCAAAGACTCTAAAAATTAAAACAAGGGCTTAAGAGTGTTAAATAGTACCATAAAGAAATGGAAATAGCTATGATCAGGGCAGATGTTGTAGAAGACCGAGAGGCTATTATGGCTAGATTCTTATGTGGGCTGAATAGGGAAATTGCTGACACAGTTATGTTACAATATTATATGGAGATTGAAGATATGGTTAGTGTTACCATAAAAGTGGAGAAACAACTTAGTTTCAAAAAATTTTCTAAACAGTCTTAATTCAGTAATAGTGGTGGATTGCCTTAGAAGTCAAGCCACAAGAGAAGTAGTGAAGAGAGGAATTCGACTAAATTCAAAGATGATAGATTTACTCCAAAATCTAAGGAAAACAAGTACACTCCTAAAGAAAAGAGTGGAATTTTTTAGAAGAACAAAGAAACCACTACAGTGACCAGTAGCATGAAAACTAAGTGTTTTAGATGTCAAGGCTATGGCCATATAGCTTTTCAATGTCCTAACAAGAGAGCTATGATCATAAAAGATGATGGGGTTGTTGAAACAGATGGAGAGGAGATAGATTTAGAAATATCACCGTTGGAAGATGCCAGTGATGTAGAATATCCAGAGCATGGAGACTTGATAGTTGCAAGGAGAGCTTTAAATTTGTAGGCTAAGTATGATGCTCTAAAAGAACAGCAGGAAAATATTTTTCACAACAGATGCAATGTAGGTAGGAAGGTATGCAGTCTAGTTATTGATGGAGGTAGCTGTACTAATGTTGCTAGCACTTATTTTGTGAAAAAGCTTGGATTGTTGTTATTGAAACACTCGAAGTCATATAGGCTACAGTGACTAAATGATTATGGCGAGGTCAAAGTGACTAAGCAGGTGGTTATGTCACTTACTATTGGCAAGTATTCTGATGAGTTTTTATGTAATGTGATTCCGATGCAAGTAAGCCACATACTTTTAGGTCAACCTTAGAAGTATGGTCGTAAGATCACACGTAATAGCTATCTAAATACTTATTACTTTTCTAAAGATGGAAGACTTGTCACCCTCAAGCCATTGTCTCTTAAAGAAGTATACAAAGATCAGCTGAAGCTTAGACAACGAGAGGAATCAGAAAAAGCAAAGAGAGTTGAGCTGAGCAAACACAATGGGGAAAAGGAAAAAATGAGTGAGAGTGAGGATTTAAAAATTAGAGAGAGTGAGAGGGGGAAGGGAAACACTAAATGCAAGAGAGATAAGAGATTGAGATTGTATAAGAGACGGAGAGATTTTAGAGATGCTTATCATGAAAAAAAATCACTTGTCAATAGTGTACAAGGAAACTTGTTTTAGTGCTGCTGACCTTGATAATTCTTTGCCCTCTATTTCTAAATCTCTTTTGCAGGAATATAGTGATATTTTTCTAGAGGAACTTCCAAAAGGTTTGTCTCCCATTAAAGGGATTGAGCATCAGATTGACTTGGGTGCCTAGAGTTTCATTGCCTAATAGGCCAGAATATCGCATTAACTCTAAAGAGACTAAGGAATTATAAAGACAAGTGGAAGAGCTTATAACTAAAGGCCACGTCAAGGAGAGTATGAGTCCATGTGTTGTTCCTATGATACTAGTGCTAAAGAAAGATAGAAGTTGGAGGATGAGCATGGACTGTAAAGCAATCAACAAAATTACAGTAAAGCATCGACATCCCATTCCTAGGTTAGATGACATGTTAGATCAATTAAATGTTGTTGTGATTTTTACTAAAATTGATTTGATTGGGGGATACCACCAAATTCGTATGTTGTAAGGTGATGAATGGAAAACTACATTTAGAACTCAACATAGACTGTATGAGTGGATGGTAATGCCATTTTGTTTGAAAATACACCTAGCACTTTTATGAGATTGATGAACCATATACTTCATGCATTCATTAACAAGTTTGTTGTTATTTATTTTGATGACATCTTGATATACAGTAGGAGCGTAGAAGAACACATGCATCATTTGAAATGTGTGCTTGATGTCTTGCGTGAACAAAGGTTGTATGCAAATGTTAAAAAGTGCAGTTTTTGTATAAATAAGGTTAATTTTCTTGGTTTTATTATTAGTGCGAAGGGCATTGAGGTTAATGAGAATAAAGTGAAACACATTAAAGAGTAGCCAACACCTAAATCTACTTCAGAGGTATAGAGCTTTCATAATTTAGCTAGTTTTTATAGGCAGTTTGTTCCGCAATTTAGCACTATAGCTGCACCACTTATAAAGGTCATTAAGAAAAATGTTGCATTTGTTGGGTCCTTAACATGAAAAGGCATTTATGCTATTGAAAGATAAATTGTGTTCCACTTCTTTGTTTGCTTTGCCTAATTTTCATAAAATTTTTGAAATTGAATGTGATGCCTTTGGAGTTAGGCATAGTTGTTGTGTTAATGTAGGAGAAACACCCTTTGTCATATTTTAGTGAAAAATTGAATAAAGTGACTATAAACTGTTCTACTTATGATAAAAAAAAATTGTATGCTTTAGTGAGAGCACTCGAAACAAGGCAACATTACTTGTGGCCAAAGGAGTTTGTCATCCACACTAACTATGAGTCCTTGAAGCATCTCAAAGGAAAAGGAAAGTTGAATAGAAGGCATGTAAGAAGGGTTGAGTTTATTGAGACATTTCCATATGTCATTCAATATAAGCAAGGTAAAGAAAATGTGGTAGCTGATGCACTATCTTGCAGGTATGCTTTAATTTCTACTCTGAGTAGTAAGTTGTTAAGATTTGAGCATATCAACAATTTGTATACTGCCGATACTAATTTTGGAAATGTGTACAATGCTTACGAAACTACTACATTCAATAAGTTTTATCACCACAATGGTTTTTTGTTTAAGGAAAATAGACTCTGTGTGCTAAATTATTCTTTGTGTGAATTATTGGTTAGAGAGTCTCATAGTGGAGGTTTAATGGGCCATTTCGGTGTATAGAAAACATTGAACATTTTGCATGAGCATTTCTTTTTACCGCATATACGTAAGGATGTAGAAAGTGTTCAGTGTAAACAATCTAAATCTAAAGTTATGCCTCATGGATTATACACACCATTGCTTGCACCTAGTGCACCTTGGGAATATATTTCTATAGACTTCATTTTAGGTTTGCGTAGGTCTGCACATAGTAAAGATTCAATTTTTGTGGTTGTTGACAGGTTTTATAAGATGTCTTATTTCATTGCTTGTCATAAAACCAGTGATGCATCTCATTTTGCAAATTTGTTCTTTAAGGAATTTGTTCAACTTTATGGAATTCTAATGATCATAATTAGTGATAGATATGTCAAATTTTGAGTTTTTTTAGAATGTGTTGTGGGCAAAGTTAGGAACTAAATTGTTGTACTCGACTACTTGTCAACCACAAACAAATGGACAAACTGAGGTTGCCAATCGTACTCTTGGTACTTTGTTGCGTGCTATGATTATTAAAAATTTATGCACTTAGGGAGAATTCTTGCCCTTTGTTGAATTTGAGTACAATAGAAAAGCTCATTCTTCTATAGGTTTTTTACCATTTGAAATTGTGTATGGGTTTAACCCACTAACTGTTATGGATTTACTTTCTTTACCCGTGAGTGAATTATCTAATGCAGATGGTGAAAAGAAAGCAGATTTGGTAAGGAAGATCTATGAATAGAACTGTCGGTACATTGAGAAAAAGAATAAGTAATATGCATCTAGTGCTAATAAGAGAAGAAAGTTTTTTTCATTTGAACTTGAAAATTGGGTGTGGGTGCATATGAGCAAGGAAATATTTCATAATAAACAAAAGGCAAAGCTACATCCAAGAGGTAATGGTCCATTTCAAGTTTTCGAAAAGATAAATGAAAATGTCTACAAATTGGATCTCTGAGGTGAGCATGGTGGCATTAGCGCTTCATTTAATGTTTCTGATTTATCTCCTTTTACCATTGCATATTCAAGGACGAATCTTTTTCAAGAAGAGGAGGATGAAGTGAGTTCAAGAGAGATTCGAAAGACAAGTCAACTATCGGATGACCTGTTGACCATGCCAAAAGGACTAATTACTCTTGCTAATGCTAAGAGGCTTAGAGAAGCTTTTGGTGGGCTTATATGTACCATGGTTGATGAAGAAAAGTCCTTTGGAGATTAAGTTACAATCGATAACATCAAGGCAATAATACTATTCACGTGTTCTGACTTGGGATGAAATTTTGACATTGATTTTGGCCGAATCAGCCCAACTGACCAACATAAAAGTTGTAAATTTTTGTCTTATCTTTCCAACGATATAATATTCTCCTTAATCGGAGGACCAAAGCCCAAGATATTCTCAATTTACTAAAAGATGTTCTGCTAGAAAATTGTTACGACTTCCTAAGTGACTTTTAATTTTTCTAGTTAGGTTTTTCATTTCTAGGCCCACTTTTTGAGACTTAAAAAGATTGTTTTCTGCCCTTCCTATTCAGATTACATTCAGAATAACTTTAGGTCACTTTGTGAGGGATTCAATCCTAAAATTCTCTATAAACTAATTTTACGAACTTATCAAGTGATTAGTCAGATTGCTTGTGGAATTCTTTTGATGTCTTTGTGTGTTTTGGTTTCTGATTGCATTATTAATCTTGGGTCAAGACGTCGAAGGATATTTCAACAACTTTGAATTTTTATGCTAGAGTTTTGATCCGATCGATCAAGGGGTTCCTAATCAAGTCAATTCTAAGAGTTCCGTGTCACCAAGTGGCTTGTAGTTTAAGGATAAATAATATTTTCTATTGCATATAATGCATGTGTGGAAAAAATTACTTAAATTTATACTTTTGGCCTAGACTACCTAGAGAGTATAATATTAGTTAATTCTCTGTCACTTGAATGGATAAAATTAAATTATACTAATAGGAATGACCTGACAACCAGGGGACTATATAGTATTGAACCTACTATAAAATTTTATATGATAAAATAGGGAATTTATCACTCTTTATTATGCATGAGTAATGACTTGATAACCAAGGAACTCATTCATGTTTTAAAGATGTTGTATCATTTAGAAAAAAAAGGTCTATGTCTTAATGATATATGATTGTATTCTTATTTTAGTGTTTTCTTTTTATTAGATTTCTCAAAATGTCTATTATATCACTACGAAGCATTCTTGATGTTAACAAGCTAGCGGGTAACAATTTTGATGATTGGTACTGCAATCTGAGAATTGTTCTCATGCATGAAAAACTTATCGATGTGATCAATAAAACCATGAAGGAAGCGCCTCTAAGGGAATTGATGATGCCAATGCATTGGGTGCATATTTTAAGTACAATGAACAAAGTACTAATGCCAAATGTATAATTCTAGCATCAATGAGTTATGAATTCCAAAGGTATCATGAAGTTATGAATCCTACATAAATCATTGAGCATCTTAGGAAGATGTATGGTGACAAAGTAAGACTGCTAGATACCAGTTATCTAACTCTGTATTCAAGTCTGAATTGAAGCGCAAATCTCCTGTAAGACCCCATGTTCTTAAGATGATTGATCTTATAGAACAACTTGAGAAGTTAGGGTGTTCATTAGGGAAAGAATTGTCATAAGATTTGATCTTATAGTCTCTTATTGATATTTTTTCACCATTCATTGTTAATTTTAACATGAACAAGATGGACTGTGATCTTCATGAAATACTTAACTTGTCGATCGATTGTGAAAATCAAGCAGCATCGTCTGAGAAGGTGAAAGTGTCAGGGTCTGTGAACTTGGTTAGTTACTCTTCTAAGCGGAAGTGGAAGTGCAAGAAGAAGCCCAAGAAAAATCATATTGCAAATATTAAAGCTACTATCAGTATCTAATACCCTTTTAGTAGGAGATTAAACAAGGGAGAAGTAAAGCTACATGTTGGGAATGATGCAAGTGTTGCTGCCCTATCTATATGAACTATTTCTTTTGTTATGCCTATGAGAAATACTTTATTATTGGAAGATTGTTATTATGTTCCTAAATTTGTTTCGAATATTGTTTCCATTTCATTATTAGACAAACGTAGATTTTATACAATCTTTAAGAATAACAAATGTAATATATTTCATGGTGATGAATTATATGTATGTGGTTATTTACAATATGGTCTTTATGTCTTACCTAAAATGGTTGTTTATGCAATTATGAATGATTCTGGTCAAAAAAGGAAGAGAGATAATCATGCAAATCAAACTTGCCCTTGGCATTCTAGACTTGGTCATATTGGTGAGAAAAAAGTAAACAAGTTGTATAAGGAAGGATGCCTTAGTCAATATAATTATTAATCATATAAAACTTGTGAGTCTTGTCTAAAAAGCAAAATGATCAAATCTCCTTTTAATGGAATTGGAGAGAGAGCTAGTGAATTTTTAGGATTCATACATATTGATGTATGTAAGCCCATGAAAGTTCAAGCTAAAGGTGGATATTTTTATTTTATCACCTTCACTAATGATATGTAAAGATATGGATTTGTGTATCTAATGAAACACAAGTCTGAAACATTTAAAATATTCAAAAGATTCCATTTTATAAATAATTATTATTATTAAAAAAAAGGTCAGATGGCCTTGGTGGATTTGTTTTGGTTTGACATTTAAACCAAAATAAAATGAACTAACATGTGGTTGGTTTTTAAGTTTTAAAAACATTAAAACATTCACAAAGAAGATAAGGGTAAAAAGAAATGCTCTTTCACAAGAGATATGTTTTTAAGAATTACAAAGAGAAGGGTGAAATAGAGATTCTCTTTCATGTTTTGTATGTTAATATAACTTACAAAGTGAAGAAATTATTTCTGGTTTGCTGTGAACATTTATACAAAAGAAAGAAGAGAGTGAATAATATATACTTTTATTTTTTATGCGTCGTAATAAATGAGAGAAAAGAGACAAAATTATATAGTCTTATTATTGAAGAAAGAGTTCTTCAAAATCTTCCATAGCCATATCAAGTATTGAAAGTAGGACATATTTTTCGGTCTGGAGTGCATAAAGACTTCGTATTTTTAAAATTTAGTGTCAATTAATTCTCACAAATTTCATGTATTTATTTTTTATTGTTCTTACTATTAGTATGTTTGTTAAACCTAATAGATAAATATAACATTGCAATTTTTATTTCCATTGCATATGCGATCATTCTTGGTGCCTAAGAAGTTAGTGGACAAACATCTCTTCACATTGTACGGTGAAGATTTTTTATGTCTTCTTCATAAAAGCAAGAAGATTCAAAGAGGAAGACTGTAAATTAAAGGGGTTTTAAAGGTATTTTACCCTTCATTTTTACTAATAGCATTTGAAATACAAATTCTTAATGTTGAAGCCGATTTGGAAATCATTGGCAGTTTGATGTGATCATCATTATTGAGTTTCAGGGTTGCTGACATTTCATACAAGGTTAACCAACACTTTATATGGGACTCACTTTTTTGTTTTATTTTTTAGGTACTTATCCCAAAGAATATGCTTATGACATGTGACTCACAAAAATTAATAAATAATATGTAATGGTTATTGTTGAATATACCGTAATGGCTATAGTGGAGTATAATGCAACGGTGAATCAACGGTAAATCGTCTATATTTCTAGAATGGAGTAGTACAATCGGTAGAACTTAACATGCAGAGTAAGAAATTATAGAGGGTTGGAGAGAGAAAGGCTAGACACAGGATAGTGCTCAGTAGGGGGAAGAAGAAGGTTGAAGCGTTACAAGCAAATTCAATGTCTACTCGATCATTCCGCATGTTTATTTATAATGCAATCTAACTAGGTACCATAATAGAATTCATAACAGAATTCACATCAATCGATCATGTAATCCTTTAGGAATGCAGGAGTTCGTTTCTCACGCTGGAATCTAAGAAGGAGTAACGGATCGTCAGCTGCATCTCCATTTTGGGCTGTTACTGGTGGATTGAGGTCTATAACATTGCTGCCTCCTACAAATCGAACCTTGTCTTCAAGGTTCCAATTGGAGTATGAATTGCGGAACTCGTGGACGGGCATCCAAGTAGCGGCCTCAGATCCCAGGCCCTCCCATTGCACAAGTAGTTGGGGTTCAGAGTTGTCGTTAACCATTAAGGTGCGTGTGGCCAGAATGTGGGATGGTACACGAGGCTGTTCGAGGGCTGGCTCCAAAAGTGGCAATGGTATAGTTTGAGTAGGTGGTTGGCCGACACATTTCTTTAAAACGGAAACGTGAAAAACTAGATGAAGGCGAGATGATGGCGGAAGGTCCAATTTGTTAGCGACCAGACCAACTCTCTGGAGTACTTGGAAAGGGCCAAAATACCTTGGCCCTAGCTTTTGGTTGCGGTGGAGTCATAGGGACATCTGGCGGTATGGTTGGAGTTTGACGAAGAGCCAGTCGCCAACGTCGAAGGAAACATCCCGGCGGTGTTTGTCCGCCTGATTCTTCTTGCGGTTTTAGGCCTTGAGCAAGTTGGTCTTGAGGTGTGTGAGTATACGGTCTCGATTGGAAAAGCGTGGTCAACTGCGGATAGTTTAGCGGTGCCAGGAATGTAGCGAATTATGGTCGGAGGGTCGCGACCATAAAGGGCACGAAAGGGCGTCATACCAGCTGAACTATGGTGGGACATATTGTACCAATAATCAGCCTATGGCAACCCGTGGGCCCGAAGTGTGTTGAAGACAAGGGACAGATGATGAAGATGGTCGACAATACTTTGGCTGTAGACAAGGATATCATCGAAAAAAATTAGGACAAAGTGACGAAGGTAAGGTTTGAAGATACCATTCATGGTAGACTGGAAGGTGGATGGAGCATTCGTAAGGCCGAAGGGCATGACGAGGAACTCAAAATGGCCATCATGAGTACGAAATGTCGTCTTATGAACATCTTCAGGTCTGATCAAGATTTGATGGAAACCCGCAAGTAGATCGATCTTGGAGAATATTGTGGCACCGAAAAGCTCATTAAACAGCTCATCTATAGTCGGAATGGGAAATCTGTTGCTTATGGTGATGGCATTGAGAGCCCTGTAGTCTACGCAGAAATGCCAAGTACCGTCTTTCTTCTTAACTAAGAGAACAGGAGATGAAAATGGACTTATATTGGGCCTTATAATCACCTTGCTGAGCATTTCTGTGACTTGCCTTTCAATCTCATGTTTGTGGAAGTGAGGGTAATGGTAGTGCCGGACGTTAATAGGGGAGGCATTGGGAGTGAGGTGAATGGAGTGGTCAGTGGGGCGGGAAGGTGGAAGTCCAGATGGTTTAGTAAAGACATCCTGGTATTGCTGTAGGAGGTGGTTAAAGGCAGTCGGGCCGGAAGTGGGACGAGTGGTGGGTTGGAAGATAATTTGAAGGTTGAAGTAGGCAGCAACAGAGCCGATGATATGAGTCCGGCGTAGGGAATGTAGTTGGATGGGATGGGGACAATGGCTGTGAAGTCCTGTCTAGGAGATAGTGGAGTCACCAAGGCTAAATTGGAAGGTGGATGTGGAGTAATTGGTAAGGACCGGGCCGAGAGTGGTGAGCCAGGCCACGCCTAATATGACGTCAGAACCATGCAAAGGAAGGACATAAAAGTCAGTGGTAATATCGGTTCCTTGAATTTGTAAAGTGACATTCCAGACTTTGCATTCGCTGTAGATACTTTCGCCATTGCCAACCAAAACCAGAAATGAGACGGAGGGATCAATGTCCAGTCCAAGATGGTAAGCAATGCGACTCTGAATTAAGTTATGCGTGCTACCCCCATCTAATAAGACTTGGACCGAACGGCCTTGTATTTGTCCCAAAAATCGGAGTGTGGCGGGAGAGAGGCAACCCGACATGGCATTGTAGGAGATCATGGTTTGCTGGGGAGGGGAAGGGGGGAGGTGGGGTTGGAAATCGGGGTGGGAAGGTCGGGGAGACCGGGGTCGGGAGCAGGTGGGGGGTGGGTGAAGAAGGTGGGTCTGACTGTAGGGGAAAAGGGTCAGTGTTGTCGATAGGATAGTCATCGTCGAGAAGAAACATTTGGGGTTTGTTGCATTTGTGGCCCCTGACAAATTTCTCGTCACAGTAAAAGCATAACCCCTGGTCTCGCCGGCGTTGGGCTTCAGTATGGGTCAGGCGTCGGGTGAAATTAGGGCGACGAGTAGACTGAGCTGAATCTGGAGGAAGTTTAAAGGGGCTAGGATTGGGTGAAGGAAGGAGGCTGGGGCCGACAAGCTTCCTTTTAAAAGCAGGAGGGGGTAGTGATTTAAGTAAAATTTTGCAAGTCTCGGATAATTTGGCTTCTTGCAATCGGGCTAGGTTGATGGCGTGATTAAGGGAGGTAGGGTGGAAGGAGAGGACCTCGGTTTTGATGTCAAGGCAAAGCTAGGAAATAAAACAGTCCACGAAAAAGGTGGAAAGCAAGCCAGCGGTCTGATTGGATAAGGTCTCGAAGCGGGTTTGATACTCTTCAATGAAGGTTGTTTGGTAGAGTTTGGCTAATAAGCCTTGTGGTTCTTCAAGGGTGGTGAACTTGAAGCAGACGATGAGGGATTTCTTAAATTGTGCCCAACCAGAAAGTTGCTTGTTAGTTTTCATCCACCGATACCAACGTCGGGCTTTGCCTTCAAAATGAAAGGCGGCCATGGTGATACGTATAGAATCATCAGTGTCATAAAAATCGAAGAATTCATCGGCATTGAAAATACAGGATTCCGGATCGGAGCCATCAAACTTAGGAAGTTTAACGTGAGCGGCCTTGGGTGGAAAGGGGCAATCAAATTCGGCATCCATATTGGGGGAAGGAGTACGGTGGCCGCCGATATGGAAGGAGCTGGGCTGAGAGACGACGATAGGTGGCTCAGATTCTGGTTTTTTTCCTTTTAGTAGCTGTCTGAGGTGAGAAAATTGTTGACTGATTTCATCCATTTGATGTTTCATGTCAAGCATGGTGGATTGTTGAGCTGTGATAGTGGATTGAAGGGAGTTCAAGGTAGATGATTGGGATGCCAAATCGTTTTGGAGCTTGGTGATAGTGGAATCAAGCTTAGCTATGCGGGTGTTATCGGTCATAGAGGAGATGACGAGAATGAAAACACCAAATTGTAATGATTATTGTTGAATATACTGTAATGGCTATAGTGGATTATATTGCAATGGTGAATCAACAGTAAATCGTCTATATTTCTGGAATGGAGTACAATCGGTAGAACTTAACATGCAGAGTAAGAAATTACAGAGGGTTGGAGAGAGAAAGGCTAGACACAGGATAGTGCTCAGTAGGGGGAAGAAGAAGGCTGAAGCGTTATAAGCAAATTCAATGCCTACTCGATCATTCCGCATGTTTATTTATACTGCAATCTAACTGGGTACCATAACAGAATTCGTATCAGTCGATCACGTAATCCTTTAGGAATGCAGGAGTTCGTTTCTCACGCTGGGATCTACAAAGGGGTAACGGATCATCAGCTGCATCTCCATTATGGGCTGTTACTGGTGGATCGGGGTCTATGACATAATATTACCTATATTTGCAATAAAGTACTGACTAAAATATTAAGTCGAGGTCATTTTTGAATATTTGTAAAGAGTTAGGGTTCTTTTTGTATATACTGAAATGTTATAATCTAAATTAAAATTTGATTAAAACTTTAGGATTGAATTTGATCTAAATTTAGAATATTCAAATTAAACCTTAATGTTTGGACAACATTTGAGACAATTCCTATTTTAGTAATGCAATTAATTTTTTTCTTGCAAGAATGTTTTAATATTTTTTAATGGGCCTTTGCCATATAAATGGGATTTGTTTATTATTATTCTTTCTCACCTTGTCTCGTATTTTTTTTAATTTCTCTACTCGATACATTCGTCTCTTCTTATTGGCAAGTAACTAAATTTTTTAATTTTTTATTCTCCATTTTATCATGATTGAAACTAAAAAAGATGAAGTATTTATAACATCTATTACAAAATTCAGACATTTATTACACATTCGCTCTCTTTTTTATTTTTGGTAAGCCCATGAGGTGTCCTAGGAGGGTCTCAACTCATAAGAAGACGTCTTTAAGCCATCCACTCCTAGACTAATCCTAGCTCTATTTTTATTAGACAACCACCATAGTTCTTGATTGGGACCCAAAGTTAAAAACACAAATCACTCGCATGTTTTTCTTCCTCTCCAAAGGGTCTCTCAAATAGACACCTTAAATAATTTATATAAGTACAAAGCGATTAAACAAAGCACATTCTAATTTTACTCTTTATATAACGCACCCCTGTCAAGCAATAACTTAGCTACCTAGATCTCTTTATCCTTTGTCTATATTTACACTCTCTTCCTAAGGGTTCTTTCCCACTCAATGTTAAATTAACCATGCCTAATATTTCAAAGAAAGAATGATATTCCATTTAGTTATGCTTCAACTTTGTTTTTTTCCTAGTTATCGAGTCCTATCCTTGTAACATCCCATCACCGATGGGAAGGGTACATTAGTAAATTGGGACGGTCTAGTAGGTTAGACTGCATTTTGATATGAGCATTCATTTGGCCTCTAATTTTAGAGGAATGAGAATTTGCACCTGCATATATAAGTACATGCATTCATGACAATTCCCGGCATTTAATTATGACTGTGATGTGATTTGTGAAATTCTGAGATAACTGCGTTTATAATTTGAATTGGAATGTTTTAGGAGTAAAATTCAGTTGGATGAGACTCTTCGAAATTTTTCGGGATTAATTGGGAGAAAATGTTCATACCGGAAATCTTCCGAGTGACGGACTGATTGATTGTATAGTACTTGAATAATTGTCCAATGGCTATGGAAAATTAGATATATGATTTTAGAAATTAATATGTCGAGCCATTGAAATTTGGAGACAAATGGGACTGGAAATGATTGTGAAAAGAGAAAGAGATTTAAACGTAATGTGAGAAAAAAGACAAGAGGCATATCTGTCTAACCTTTTTAAAAGCCTTAGGTTTTGAAATTGGCAGATAAGCTTTTCTTTCCTTCCTAGGGCATGTTCTTCTCTCCATCGATTGATTCTGTTTTTCCTCCCTACATAATCTTTTGTTGCCCTCTCCCTTGCTCCTTCCTTGTGTTTAAGATCAACCCTAATCCATGAGAAGATAAATATTGTTGAGATTTTGGGAGATGACCGTGGGTGTTAGGGCTTAGAGAAGATTTACGGGAGATTTGAAGATTTGAGGCTTGATTGGTAAGTTAATTGGTTTAATGTTGTTTTGTTGTTGTTGAAATGCATTTACGGTGTTTATTGTGTAAGATTGGGGTAGTTGAGAGTGAGTTATGGTTGTTTTTAGAGAGAAATAAAGTATAAATCTGTCGGAGAGGAAGGTCGGAAGCCCGTACGTCGCGACCTATGCGAGAGCCTCACCGCAACGAATAAACATTCGTTCGCCACGGCGAGCGTGTAGGAGGTCACCGCGGCAAGCTCTAAACATTTGACGCCGCGACGAGCCCCCCTTTGACGTCGCGGCGAGCCCAAAGAGATTATTTGTCACTGCGAGCGTCTCTTTACGCCGCGGCGAGCGACTCCAGGACGCCGCAGCGAGAGTTTTAAGGCCGCGGCGAGGATCATTTTCTGAATTGGTTTATTTTAGTTTATGGGGCATAACTAATGGTGTAGACCTCCAATTGAGGTGATTCTTAGTTCGTAATAAACTAGAGAAAGAGGTCTACAATTGAGGTAAAAAAAAGAAAGTTTGAATTCAGGTTTTAAGATCTCAATTTGTGAATGAAAGTTGGGTTTAGATTGCTTTTGCAATCTAAGGGTTGTTTTTTTTATAATTGGGGTATAATTGTGAGATTTCTGAATTTAAGGAAATGCTATTGGGGTTTTAGAAACTGAGCATAATAGGTGAATTTTTGATCTAGAAAATAGTGGCATTGGCTTTGAGGTCTTCTTTGAGAAAAAGAGTATTGTCAAATTGTTATAGTGTCTATAGAATGAAAAATCGATTTCGAGACAAAAGAAAGTGAAAAGTGGGAAATAGCGCCAGGAAGGTCCTGAACATGTGTCGTACATCTTTCTTTAAGACATGTGCATCATTGAATTATTCCGATTGTGCATTTAGTAATGGGTACTTATTTGACTGTTATAGAGGCACCGATGGAAAGATATTCCACGGATATTGCTGGGACTTCCAGGCAGTAGCTCGGAAGTACAGGTGAGTAACTTAGTTGGTTCCTCAATCTTTATGTGTTTAATATTATGCACTTACACCATGTGGAGATGAATGGAGGGTTATGTGTGTTTGCTTATGATTGATTTCGGACCATAGGTATCCGGAGTATTGGGAACTCGATATCGAAGTGCTATTTGTGTGTAACTGTTTGTGAATGCTTCAATGAAATAGATTGTGAATGTGAAAATTGGTTATGACTGAAATACCGGATCAAAGGTCCGAAGGAATGGGAATTGGATATTGAAGTGTAAACTAGTTGTGAATGTGGTAAATTGTGACTGTATGAGAATCGGTATGATTGAGAATGATATGTTTGATTCTGATAAATTGGATTAGACTGTAATGTGATTTGAGACATATGCATTTCATACACAAATACATAAACGGATAATAATAGTTGTGAACTGAGTCGCCACTGATATTGAAAAAGAGTCTCGAGCTCGAACACTGATACTGAAAAAGAGCCTCGAGCTCGAACACTGATATTGAAAAAGAGCCTCGAGCTCGAAGGGAGATAGTGCATACCCAGAGGGCTCTCCTACTCCCCAGACGCGTTTGCATCCCTTGAGTAAGGGCGAAGCAAAACCGTGAGGGTGGCCCACCACATCAAAGCGGACAATATCAAAGGGTGGAAGTGCATTCCTTGAGGGCTCTCTTCCCCCCAAGACGCGTCTACTGAATACTGTTCACTGTTTAGCGCGCGGTCACAACACTGTAATAAAATGGGAAACAGTTACATATGCATTGCATACATATTGTGATGGATTGAATGTTATGAATGGGAATTTGGAAAGAGTGCATGATATAATGGTGATAACTGATTTGCGTAATTTCTGAGTTCTGTGAATTGGTTGTATATGCATAAGTTGAGTGAACCATCGATGATGTTTTCTCATTGAGTTCACAAACTCACCCAACATTGCAAATATTTTTCAGGAATTGAAGAGTACCCCGTCTGACAAATGGGAGTATGCCTACTACATGCGAGTCAGAGACTGAGGTCGGGATCAGTTCACGCCTGCATTAGTGTTATTCTGTTTTTTTATAAGATTTGCATTTCTGCAATTTTCGCAGAATAGTACTGTTATTTCATAGGGTCCCAATTGATAAATGTTGTATTTGTAATACGATTACTGAAAGTGTTCAGGAATATCATTGGGCCCAATTTGGCTATGGATTTTTATGCATGAATTGATTTAAATACTGCTGAGTGCCTTTTTAATGATTGAAATTGTGTTGTGTTCTAAACTGTTTTCGAATTAAAGCGGGACCAATTCGTTTATTGAATTCCGCGCATGCCATTGTTTTCAAATAAAAATGTCTTACTGAGTTTTTGAACTGAAATTGACTGCCCTAGCATACCACCCTCGTGAGGCATGGGCTCGGATATCACCCTCGATGTCGAGTTCGGGTCTTGCGGGAGCGGGATGCTACAGTTATTGATTATTCAACAGCTGCAGGGTTTAACGTAAGATGGAAAAAAAAGTCTAAAAGGATTAGAGTGGGATGCATTGAAGGATGCAAGTGGGAGTTGTAAGCAGCATATGATCATAAAGATAAGTGTTTTAAAATCAAAACATATAGATCAGAGCATATTTGTTTCACAACCAATAAGCCTACAATGGCATCAATGAAGTTTTTAGTTAAGCACTTAAAGATAGAATCTTAAAGAAACCTAACATAACCACAACTAAGATGATTGAAGAATGTTGGAAGAAGTTGAATATTTTTATTAATCCAAGTATATGTAGGGATGTTGAGCAAAAGTTAAGGAAGGAGAAAGCATTACACTATGCTCGTGAAAATTAGCAATCATTGAGATACAAATTAGCAATCTTGGATCAACTATGGAAATGTAATTGTCAATGAATCAAAAGGTTTCCTTGTTGCAATTTAAAAGATCATATATTTATTTTGCAACAAATGAAAGCTAGTTGGAAACATTAGACGCCCATACCTAAGATGGATGGTTTCTTCTTAAAGACTTAATTATAAGGGCAACTAATTAATGCAATTGGAAGGGATGAGGATGGAGGTATGTATCATATAACATTGGCTATTATTAAAGTGGAAACTACATATTCTTGGAGTTCGCTAATATTGCTTATAAGAGATGATTTGCATTTAGATCATGGAGATAGAGTCACTGTAATATCTTATATGTAAAAGGTACATGCATTTTTGGTTTATTATGTGATTAAAGTATTATAGTGTTATATTTGTCTTATGCATCTTTTGATTGATTTATGTATATAAGGCTTGGTAAGGGATGCATGTCATATAATGCATGTCAAACATATTTATCATAACTGGAATGCACAGTGGAGTGGAAAAGAATTAAGGAGACAATTTTAGGCATGTGCGTGGTCAACATATGTTGAGGTTTTTAATAAGAAACTTAAGAGTCTAGATAAAATTAGGCTTAGAAGTGTTGTTACATTGATTGAATATCCTAAAGAGAACTGGGTTAGGTCATATTAATCATTCAAAATAGTGTCTTATTTTATATAATAACACGAGTGAGAAGTTTAACAGGTGGATACAAACCGAGGGATAGACCTATTATTAGTATGTTGGAGACCATTAGGACAATGATTATAAAGAGACATTAAAAAAGGAAGGTGTATATGTATAGATGGAAGTTTGATATTGCACCTATTGTTATTAAAAAGATTTTAAAAATAAGGAGACAATATAATGGAGGATTATATGGAATGAGAATGGAGCTTATGAGGTGAGCAAAGGAGATGGGAATCATGTTACTAAGTTAGGAAGCGAGAATTATTGTAGTTGTAAAGCATGAGACCTATATGGTTATTTATGTAAACATGCTATCGACATAATCAATCACTCCAAAATAAGACATGAGGCATTTTTCAATGATTGATAAAAGAAGAACAACTTTATAAAGCTATATGATAAGATGTTGCTTCCTATTAGGGGGATAAGCCTCTTCCAGAAAATGATTTTGAGCATATTCATCCACTAGTTAAAAGAGTAATGCCAAGAAGACCGAAAAAGGCAAAAAGGAGAGATAAGAATGAACTAACAAAGTGCCTATTGCAAATAGAATGTCATAAGAGGGAATTTTTAGGTACAACAGTAGAAGATGTAATATAACAACCCCAAATGAAAAATTTGTCAATGTAAGTAATAAGTAGATTAACATTCTTTGTTTTATTTGGTTTCCAATAATAACATTATGCATATTATGTTATAAGTCTCAATAACTTCTAAAGAAATACAAATTTTTGGAGACGGATTAGCAACAACAACAACAACGAAGACATATTCTCAGGTAACTCGGATGACTTAACGACAATTAATTAAATAAATATAGTGTTACAATCTATCCTAATCATTATACAAATTTTAATTTCAATAACCTCATATTAATAGTACCATTTCAATTAATTAGGAATGCATATCCAATCAATAAAGCATAAATTTAAGTTTAACATTATGCATATTAATTTTGGACATGAAGATCCTACATTATTCATATCAATATGTGTTTTACTAGTTGATCAACAAGTTGCCAATCCTATGAGAAATTTTGGATAAGAAGATGTTACATCTTTCACATTGTTTTTTTAACCTAGAGGTCTTAGATTCAAAGGTAAATCTAGCATTACATTAAAACAGTTACAAATTATAGCAACTAAAAGGAAATCAACAATGGGAGCAATAGCAAAGATATTGACCTCCAAATAGTTAAACATGCTTAAAGATGGTTTATATTTTGGATTCTACTTTGTGTTAAACCAATAGCCATAGATTATACTTTATAAATATATTTTAGGTTATACTTTGTGTTATCATCTCCCTGTTGGTATTGGACTTGGTACATTTTGGATTATGCTTTGTGCCAGTGACTTTATTATTTTTCCTTGAAAGAGATATTGCTAGCTGTATATATGATATGCAAGTTGAGAAGAATATTTTAGTAGGCATAGGTTGAACACAAGCGTAAGCATTATCTTGAATTATATTACCTAAAATTTCTCTTAGGAAAATAATAAAATTTCCAATGAGATCACTTTATTGAGCAATTAGAATGTTTAAAAAACAATAAAACTTAACATAAAGGAAAAGAAATCTCAAAGAAAATAAAATATAAATTTTTATAGATTATAAATTTCATACACCCATACATATGAAGATTGAACTAAGCCTATTTTGAAACCAAATAAAAGATGAACAATGAAACTAAAATTAAAATGAAGCCTACTATTATATTTAATAATATCAAATTCAACACTTTATTATCCTTCATCAACATTTCAAAGTCTTGCTTCATAATTTTCATTTGCTCATTAAGTATCTTCATTTCTTCTAAACTTCTCGTTTATTTAACCACCTTAAACACATATATTTCTTTCTTTAACTTATGAATAACATAGACAACTCTATCGTGAAATTGTTTGTTGTATCACTGGAAAAGCTTACAATTACCAACTAGGTAATTAGGACATCTAAAATATCTTCTCCAGGATTATTATTGTTGCTCTATGAAGTCGTTAAAGATTCTTTTAACCCATAATAGCAAATCACTTTTAGCCCATTATTATAGTTAGAACTACTAGATTCTTTAAAATTCCTTTGCAAAATTGCATAAGTAAAATAAATTGTATACGTTAAAAACCTGTTTGTATTACATTATTCATCGTTACATGACTTCATGTAACTTACTTGCATTACATGAAAAAATTCCTTTACTTAAGGAATGCAAAATGCATTGGTTACAAATAGAAACTAAATAAGATAAATAAAACACAGTGCATAAAGGAAATAACACTAGATATTTTCTACATTTCATGTCGCATCTCTAAGACCCGTAGCACAATTAAAAACTTCCCTCAGTTTTAGTTCTCAAATCCCTCCCCTCTCTTGTTGACAATTGACAAATGCATAAAGGTCACCTATGCAACATTATGATACAATGTGCTCTACAAGCAATTTGATAAGCAATATGATTAGCGCAAACGTAATTGTTCCTCTATCGCACCATATTGTAACTATTGAATCAAAAGAGAGAAGTGAAGGAGGTGTACATGCTCATTAGGTTTCCTGTACTACTAGCCAATCAACACTTGCCATTTACGTATCTTTAAGGATAAAGATGAAAAGGTATCATATCTTTTATTCATAATCTATGGTACCTCATCAAAATAGAGTCAATTGCATTATTTAGGACAAGTCTTTCAACAAATTTCATAAAAATACAACTTTAACATTGTCATCCCAATAAGGACAATCTTCTTACAATTATCCCTATCAATTTAGAACTTAACTTTTCCACTCTTAAATAAATAGTACATAAAACCATGCAATTTTATATAAATTATGACAATCAATTTGCAATCTTTTTTATCCAGTGCTTACATAATTGTATGCATAGTTTTTTCTTTGACAAAAGAGAATTCGATCTTTAAGAACTCTGTATAGACTATTGAAAGAGAATTTCCTAACAAAAAATGACCAAGATTTAATGTTGAGTCCAAACTAAAGTGCATGATGTTGACAAGTGGAGAGAATAAGAGACGAGACATCACCAGACATAGAGATGACAACTGGGTCCAAGCCTGAACCAAAGTCAACTAACTAGGCTCGAGTTGAGGACCTCAAGCTTATTTTTTTTTAAAAAAATAAATCTCAAGTTGGATTTGAAGTCGGGCTCAGGCTCGGGCCTAATACCTCAAGCCCATTTGGGCAACAAAGTGATGCAACAAAGGAAAGCCAAGCGAAGAAGCAATCTGAAGCAGATAAGCAATGCGTGATAAAAACAAGGTGATAGAGAGAAGTAACCACGACAAAAGAAGATTACATCATAAAAGCAATGCAATATTGAAGCAAAGCAGCTATGCATAACAAGCAGAGAAGCAGAGCCACAATGTGCATCGAAGTAACTTAAAAAGTAGAAAAATTGTGAAAGAGAAGCAAAGAAGAAGTGGAAAAAGGAAGCAAAGCCACAACGTGCAGAGAAGCAACGCATAAAAAGGAAAAAATTGTGAAAAATTAGTTAAAAAAAAGAAATACATGCAAATAATAAAAATGTTAAATTGGGGATTTTGGAAAATTAGGATTATATAAGATGTTAGAGAATTTAGTTAAAAAGATTAATTAATTCAGCTTGTGATTAATACAAATTAAGCAAGATTGTATTGAATCTCATGTATGATAAAATGGTTATATGATAATAAAATCCTACAGAAAGAAAAATAAAAAATTTCATGTAGAAAATATTTAACGAAAGAGTTATCTTTCTATTAACTCATGGGTATTTTTAAGTGTTTATCAAATGTTGACATTATTTTTAAACATTTATAAACACTAAGGTCATAAGTACAATATGGTCGAAGTGACCTTTTGCATAATGCTTTTCTAGTCATTTTCTTTGTACCAAGAGACAACATTAGACAGTCGTCCGTTTTATTTTATAAACAAAACAATCACCTACAAATGATAATTAAACTTGTGATAGCAGAAAATCTCTCTGTACAAGCAAACCTGCAAATGATAATTAAACTTGTGATAGCAGAAAATCTCCCTGTACAAGCAACCTGCAGCTCTCTCTCACACACGATCATTACATGCAAGACTTCTTCACTGACTTAGTCTTTAGACTTTATCTCAACAGCCCACTTTTTCCTTGTTGCTAATAATATGTGGAAGATCATGGACAATGGCTTACCTCCTCAACGTGTAGCAGCTTTGTAGGAGTAATGTCTTGATTTTCTATTGCTTTTGATTTCCAGTTGTAGGTGGCAAATCCACCAACGTTATTCGTTTTTTATAGTCGTGTAGGAGTTCCACATATTTAGGACAAACTTTTGTATTTAAAGGTTGTTAGAGCATGAATAAGGAGCATTGAGCATTATCAGAACTATTTTCTCCTGTCTTCTTCCCTTCTACAATTTTCTTAAATTTTTATTATCATTGGTATCAGAGCTAACACCACTCCTTCAAGTCCTCGTGTCACGCCCACGAGTGGTGACGCCGGCATTGCAGTGTTCGCCCGGGGCTAGAAAAGGTCTAGCATACAACCAACCCGTGGGTACGTGAGTGGTGACGCCAGTATAGTAGTGTTCGCCTAGGGCTAGAAAAGGTCTAACGCACAGCCAGCCCGCTGGTGCCTGGGCTACAACATGTGGTGGAATGTTACGGTCTAATTGTCCCACATCGGTAATAGAAGAAATTGATGTGAGATTTATAGGTTTATGGGCTCTCCCACTCTTCAAGCTAGCTTTTGGGGTTGGTTATCTCATAAGACCTATAACAATTAGTATCAGAGCTAACACCACTCCTTCAAGTCCTCGTGCCATGCTCACGAGTAGTGACACCGGCATTGCAGTGTTCGT
>JANZLF010000003.1:12977074-12991664 GCA_026546835.1 Erythroxylum foetidum
TGAGATAAAAGATAATTCATCATCGTCTTCACTTGAATCTTGTTCAGATTCACTGGTGTCATCATTCTTGATCTCTTCGATCTTCAATGCTTTTGATGATGAACTTCTATTCCTTTGATTCTTGTGATTTTTGTGACAAGCCTTTAATGCTATAGATTTTTCCCTTTTAGGTTTGTCTTCAGCATCAAGCTCCACTTCATGTATTTTCAAAGAACCAAGCAGCTCACCAAGCTTTAATTTGTTCAAGTCCTTGGCTTCTTATACTGCAGTGACTTTAGGTCTCCATCTTTTGGGTAGATCCCTAAAAATGTTCCTGACATGGTCTTAATTATCGTAGATTCTCCCAAGAGCTTTCAATCCTTTAACAATAATTTGAAATCATCCAAACATCTGATCAATGGACTCATCTTCTTTCATTTTAAGCAGCCCATATTGATGTATAAGAATGTTGATCTTGGACTCCTTTACTTAGTTTTTGTCTTCATGTACGATGGATAAAGTGTCCCACATCTCCTTCGTAGTTTCGCATCCATGAACTTTATCGTATTCACTTCTTCTTAAGGAACAACTCAGAATGAATTTGGTCTTTGAATTTAATTGAAATCTTGCTTTGTGACCGGCTGACCATCTAGTACGTGGAATAGTATTGCCTTCATCATCTACTGGTACATATGGTCCATTCTTGATGATTTCCAAAAGATCTACGTGTGTAGATTCAATGAAAAGCTGCATCCTATCCTTCCAATAATGATAATATTCACCATTGAACGCAGGAGGTCTTATGACGGAGGCACCTTCAACAATAAACACGTGTGATTCTGTCATGGATCTTTGTCCTCACTGTGTAAAGGTGGTTCTTGGAAACTGAGCTCTGATACCAATTGAAATAAATCACACGTTAATAACAAACTCGCAAAGTACACAAGAAGCGGGGGTTGAATTGTGTAATCTTTTTGTGAATGCACAAAGTTTTGATAATCTCTTGAAAAAGAAACTTGTTCAAGTATTAACAGAATACCAAATAGTTACTCAGGTAAATCACAAATAACTTGTATAAGAAAAAGGGTATTTAAGAGTAAAGAGTTAGAAGATAGATGATAAACGATGCAATTTTTATACTGGTTCACCCCAAACCTTGGGCTACATCCAGTCCTCAAAATCCTTCTGAATTTTCACTATATTTCGTCAAAATTACAAGTATTCTTTCCTTCCTTCCAGAGCGTCTTTAGGTCTCTTACACTAAGTATTCTTTCAATTATGTTAGCCTCTCCAGGCTCTCAGTCTTTTCTTTCTCTCACTAGAAAGATAATGTGAGCTTTTTTTACAGTAATGTTAGCTCTCGTATATCGCACTTTGTATATAGAATTTTGTAAGTAATCACTTGTAAGCTCAAGGATTGTAAGATTGTTCAGTCTTCGAATACGACTAATAATTATAGTCTAAGTTTTCAACCGCTTCTTGAATCTTGAGAACCACTTCTTGCTTCTTGTTTCTTGTTTCTTGCTTTTTGTTTCTTGTTTCTTGTAGAAATCGTTATTGAGTTCTGAGTTATCAACAAAATTATTAAACGTGAAGTCATTTTGACTTAACAAAATCTTCTTATTGGAATGACTGTTTACTGTAAAACCAAACATCTACAGATCCTACCCACAGGACTTAGGTATCGAAACCTTTTGATTCCATACACTGATCTAAAAAACTTATTTGAACTTACACAGGTTCTTATATGATACACTGGACTTCATGATAAACTGTTTAGCTACTGTCCAGAGTCTAATGCATAGTTTACTCATCCAAATCCTCTGTGGAAAAACTCAGACTTTTTCATAAGTCTACCATTTAAAAAGAATGAGGATGTCAATCCTACGAAAGCCACACATCCAGGGATGAACCCTGATGACTTGAAGCTTGCACAAGATAAGTGTGCCGTGTTATTGTAACATGGATTGATATAGCCCACAAAGCCTGATTGGGTTTGCCAAGCATTCTATGTCAACAAACTTTCAAAGCAGAAACGTAGAAAGAAATGTCTAGTAATAGACTACAAGCCTCCGAGTGCATTCCTGCAGGATGATAAGTTTCCTCTGCCTAAAATTAGTACACAGGTACTATTTCTTAAGGAAGCTATTATCTTCTCAAAGTTTGATCTTAAAGCAGGATTTTGGCAATTGGGTATTCACCCTGAAGAACATTACAAGACTGTATTTTGCATTCCCAATGCTCAGTACCAATGGACTATGATGCCCTTTGGACTTAAAGTTGCTCCATCACTGTTTCAAAAGTCCATTACAAAAATCTATGAGCCTATCTTCAATAGTGCCTTGATCTACATTGATGATATTCTATTGTTCTCAAAGACCCATGAGGAACATCAGGCCCTTCTTCAAAGATTTTTGGACCTCACATAGCAGTATGGTATAATGCTTTCAGCCACAAAAAGCACTATTGGTATAACAGAAATAGAATTTCTAGGAATGCAATTCAAGGAGGGATTCTATCAGCCAAGTCGACATATTGCAAAAGAATTGTTACAATTTCCTTATGAAAATCTCACTATAAAACAGATCCAACAATACCTTGGAATTGTCAATTCTATTAGAGATTTCATTCCACATGTGGTAAACTTCACATCAAGCTTATCTAAGCTCTTACGCAAGAATCCACCAACATGGGGAAAAGAACAAACAACAATTGTCAAGCATCTTAAAGAAATTTGTTGGGGTCCTCCACCTTTAAAGATTCCTAAAAAAGGATAATGTGTCCTGCAATCAGATACTAATGATGAACACTAGGGAGCAGTTCTTCTTGAAGAATTCAATGACTAGTTCCATTATTGTCGACATGCTAGTGGCTCTTTCAATGAATCTGAATGTCACTATCATATCTCTTATAAGGAGATTCTCGTTGCTAAAAGAGGTATAGAAAAATTCTCTATCCACCTCACTCCTTTTCGTTTTGTCATTAAAATCGATAACACTTCTTTCCCCAAGATCCTCGAACATGCTGGCAAAAAGATTCCAAATAGTCAAATTTTATGTTGGCAAGAGTAGTTATTTTCTCATAAATTCGCTGTCAAACATTAAAAGGGTCACCAAAATATCATTGCAGACTCTCTGGACCTCCAAAGCCACTCTTATTCTTCTCCTCAGCTTTAAAACTTCCTATTCCTCTTTTTTGGCTCAGGGAATTTCCTTGATTTGCTAGATATCGCAAGGAGTTTCCTCCTTTGTTTGTTAGAACTCCGAATTTTGTGAAAGATTTATATCCTTTATTACCACAAAGTCTTTTTTATTATTTACGTCTTGTTTTGGTGAAAGACGATATTATACCAAGCCCTAGTCTCTTTGATCCATCCACACCATATAAGATGATATATCACCTTTATGATGATATTGATGACTTCACATTGTGGCATCTTTGGGCTATGTCAGCATTGTATGCTTGTTCAGTCGCATTCTCTCCACTATATGTATACTGGCATCTTTCATATCCTACTGAGTTTAGATCTCTTCTGTGGACATTCCTTGAATGGTTTCAACCTTTAGACAAATTAAGAACTGAAATGTCCAAAATTTTAACCTGTCATCACTTATGGGATTCCTCTCTACAAGATAGAGATGTGTTTGTCATTTATCTCCTTCATCTGCCCTATGTGATGAGTATGTCTGGAAAAATGTGCACATTCAATCATCTTTAGCACTGGCGCACTACAACTTCCTGGTCAGCTGACGAAACTTCTTTATTGGCAGAACTCTACCAACTTCTTGATCAACTTAACCAGACTCATGATGTCGAATATTCCACCCTATGCACTTCTCTTGGACCATATTACGGTGATCCATATACAAGCAGGTGATCTAAATCATCTTGTCTTGAACACTACTACAAGTCCATCTTATGATCCAGTCCAAGACTCTAACTCTGTCATGACACCATGGCCTTCAAATTGGACCCAAACGAATATTGATGAACTAATTAAACAAGTTGACAGAGATATGGAATTGACAAATGACCTTAATCTTTCAATGACATTATGAGAAAAGCACAATGATGAAAGATGAGTTCCACACGTCACCGTCAACAGCTATTGAAGATTCCATCTTACCATCTTCCTATTCACCTTTTGTAAAGTAGTATTGTTTACTACTGTGTGCTTTAGAACTTTGTGTAAAAGTAGTTTACTTTTTCAAAGTTAGGTGAATTATTAGCTTCACTTTGTAAAGTAGATTCCTTAGAGATAACGTTAGTTTACATTTCTATCCCTCGCTTTGCCTATATAAGCAGGGTTCGTCTTAGTTTGTAATAAAGTTTTTTTTACTAGAAGTTGTAAATCATCTTGGAAAATGGAGAATCCTTTCTTCAAAAAATAGTTTTCTCTTCCCTAAAACCTTTAAACCTTGAAATCATATCTCCTCAGTGCTTAAAGATTGTAAGATGAGTATGCTCTACACTCGCCTTATATAAGGATCTTGTATATAAAAAAATCTATGACAGTCTGGAAGAACTATTGCTTCTAAATTCCGTTGCCTTGTTGTTGTCAGAAGCGTTAACGGAGCCTAAAGAGTAAGAGTGTGTGAGTGAAATAGGGTTCCTAAGAGGCGTGAGTAGTAAGTCCCGTGTTAGCCGAGGGAAAGGCGTTGAAGAGGTGTAAGTCTTCGATAACTAGAATAGCTACATAGTGATACACACTTCCAATCCAACTTTGGTTAATCGATGTCTTCAACCAGTATGGTGGTTTAGAATGAAAGTTAGCTGGGAAGGTTAACCAGAAAAAGGTCATAGTTTCCTAAAGGACTAATAGGGTAGCTCGAGTGGTATAGATCTGAACCTCTAGAACCATCGATTAATGACCATCTCAAGAGAGGCATGAACAAGGAATCATAAAGGAAATTGAAAATGTCATCCATAAATGCAGAAAGAATTAAAAAAATGTACATGACATTAAAAAAATAATGTTAAAGAAGTCTTATCCACTAAATTGCTTCATTATCTGAAAGAACATTATGGTTATCCTTCTTTTATTCCTACATTTAATAATTTGAAAATCCATTGTTTCACTTCCTAAGCTCATCTACAACTATAAGAGACCCAATTTGAATTGCTTCATTAGATAACATAGTAAGTCAGTTAATTATTATGTTTATGTCAAGACATTGGATCAAAACCTTACCTAGTAAAAGTGCCTCTATCAATAGAAAATGTTTCTGCATCAGGAGTGACAGATGATGAAAACTGATAGTTAGCAACTGAACCTCTGACTGGAGTTGGAGCATTATCACCTAATGATTCAAAACATAGAGTTTGGCCTTCTCTTGGCGAAGTGTTGGCTTGAACACTAGATACATTCGTAGGTGACGTAAATACAAGAAAATCAGATGGACTAAATCCAGAAGAAGTTTTTCTATCCCTTCTAAAAGATATTCTATTAGCAGCAGCGGCTAGATGCCACATGATACACTCATCAAAATCTGCATCATCTAAATACGAATCCTAAAATCCAAATCACCTCAAAAAATAAGCATATTATTTGCAAGATAATGTTGTTGTTAGAGTTTCAAAACCAAGTGAAAAAGCACCTATTCCTCGTTGTAATCCTCGTGTAAATGAGGTATATTTGTTGATGCTATACGAATTGTGTTCTTCGACCTTAAATTCCTCTCAGTTTCAATAACATAAAAAAGCTCTTGACTAAAAAAATAAAATAAACAATGACGAGAGAAGAAAGAAGCACTAGGATACAAACTTGTCTTTCCACGCAAAGAACTGTATAATTCACACAGGTTCTTCAAAATCATTTGTGCTTCTTTAAAGACAAACCTTTTTTCTAGTACATTATTTACCTAGTCGGGACCTTCAGAGATATCGACTGCCAACAGATTGGGCACTCTTTGCTTCTTTGGCACCTAACATAGTTACACTTCCATTTATAGCTCTACATGCTTAAATAATCTTACGTTGTACTTCTGAAGGGAAGTAAATACTAACTCTTGACCTCTGAATTGAGATTCTATGAACTTACCAATCCAAAATGCATTGAAGATGATATTCATGTTTACAATTGGTTACCTGGAATAGAAGACAAAGTCTATAATGTCAATTTTTCAATCAAAATCTGAATTATAACAATCTTTAAACAACTCTCACTGCAATCACATCCAAAGAAATGAAGAAGTTCATGATAAAAACAAAGGAGGAGAAAAGACAAAAATACAACACATCAGAAACATGAATGAAATCTAAACACGTTTATGCACTTATCACACCGGAAGAATCACTTATTATTCCCAACTTTCAAGATGATTTAAGAAGATTGTAGAATCTCCTGATGAGTAACTGTATAGTAATGATAGCAACCAATTGTAGACAAAGTCTTAATTATTTGTAAATAGAAATTCTCTGACCACCTTTCGGATTTTCACCTAATGCCAAATTACAAAACCCAAGATTGAACGGATTCTATTAAAATATAAATGAATAACATCACTGAAATCCGATGCACAAGGATGAGGATTAATCCAAGTTTTCAAATTCTGAGCATCGTAAGTTAGATCCAACAGTAGCTGCCAAATCCTAGTCAAGTGCTAACTTCATCTTCATTCAACTTCTCATTTTGTTTTTTAACAAAAATGAAACCACGTTATCAACCACAAGACAAAATCTACAATGTTCAACTTGATAGATTGAACGTATTGAAGAGCTTGTATCGTCTTTATTATTTCGTGTATGTGTGTAATGTAGAGAGTAGTGAAATATATAAAGGAATTTACAACAGATACAAACTTGTACTTCAGATTCTAACAATCATAAAATAACAAATTCCAGTATATGAGTAACCAACTTATACAGTATCGGAATATCCTTTAATATGCCACCTCAAGATGAAGTGTCTGGATAAAACATTCTTGGTTTGAAACAGATCAAATTTGGTGTGAGAAAGTAGTTTCGTTAAGGCATCCGCAATTTGACCATGAGTACTGGAAATGTGTGAGACTCGAAGTTGCTGCAGTTGAACCTATTCTCTGATAAAGTGATAATCCAGAGCCAGGTGTTTTATTCGAGAATGATATACTAGATTTGAGCATACATAAGTTGCACTAATGTTATCACATAAGATTGTTGGAGGAGCCAGAGAGTGTATTTTAAGTTCATCCAGTAGGTTATGAAGCTATAGTACCTCAACAGTAGTATTTGCAATTACTCGATATTCAGCTTCGGTGGAAGATCGAGCAACCATACGTTAGCGCTTGGAAAACCATAAGACTAGATTATCACCAAGATATATGACAAATGTAGAAGTGGACGTCTTGTAGTCAAAGTTGCCACCCTAGTCGGCATCACTATAGGCAGTAAGATTTAGAGTCACCAATCAATGAAGGAGTAGGCCAAAATCATGTGTATATTTTAGATAGCGAAGGGTGGGTGTCGGTTGGTCTACTCATAAAATGAGATAGTTTGTTGACGATGTAACTCAGATCTGGGTGGGTTACCATGACATATTTCAGAGCACCCAAAATGCGATGGTACAAAGAACCATCAACCATAGTAGAACCATCAACAAGTTTTAAGACAGTGGAGATACAAAATAGAGTGCCACATAGTTTCGAAGCATCCATATTAAACTTATGTAAAAGATCATGGATGTATTGTTGTTGTGAAAGAAAGAGGCCGTTTATGGTGGGAGTGATCTCAAAGCCCATAAAATAATTTGGTGTGCCAAGGTTCTTCATAGAAAAACGAGAGGAGATGGCATCCATGAATTCCCTGAGATGAGAGCTGGAGTTTCTCATGAGCAACAGATCATGAACAAAGACAAAAAAATACATTGTGATGTTGTGAAGATGATAAATGAAGAGTGAAGAGTCACTACTACTTGTCGTGAATCCGTACTGAACAAGGAACTTCCAAAGTTTAATATACAAGGCCTACAATGCCTATTTCATACCATAGATAGGTTTGCGAAGTTTACACACATGCATGAGAAATTTTGAATGAACAAAGCCCGAAGATTGCTTCATGTAAACTGTCTCCTAAAGAAATGCAGAGACCATCTGATGCAAAGCCCGAATGAACAAAGCCCGAAGATTTACATCCATCTGATGCAGAGACCAAGCTTTTGTAAAAGCAATAGTAAGGATCACTTTTATCGTCGGATGTTTTGCAAACAAGAAGAAGGTTTCCTTGTAATCAAGGCCCAGACATTCATTGTAATCTTTAGCAACTAGGCAAGACTTGTAGCGTTTAATTGATCTATCAGGTTTGCGTTTGGTCTGAAATATCCACATGCATCCCACAACATTCATAGCTTCAAAAGCTGGAACTATGTTGGATCCCAAACTTTTCTTAGAATTTCGAGTTAAAATTTGACATGAAATGGGAAATTGGTGGTGAATTAGTCATGTGTAAAGGAAAAAAAACTCATGATTTTGAATGATTATGTGTAATGTTTTATGTGAGCCATTCTAATTGGAGCAAATTGACATGATATGTTTGAGGATAATGCATGAAAAGAGTATTTTTGTATATGGATGTGTTGTGAGTGTTTTTGAGTTAAAGAAAATTGATGTGAAAAGATTTATTTTTGGTTTTGGATGACTTGAGTTTTGAGTAATGTGTATGTGCTATGAAATTGAGAGTGAACAATTTGATTTAAATGGAAGTTGAAAAGCAAGAAATAAATAGTGAAAATGTGAGATTTTGGAGAATTGTAAGTTTGAAATTGTTTGGGATGAATAGTAGCAGGGTTGACTTTTTGACCTGAAATCTTTGTAAATTTTTATGGGTTGATTTAGGTTGAATGTGAGAAAATGATCTTCATGAAAGTTGTAGCTTCTATTAAAAGCTTTCTATCTCCATAAAGTATGAAATTTTTCGATATCAGGATTGAAAGTTATGATGACTCGAAATTAAGTACATTTTGCTTTGCATTTGAAAAATGTCCATTAAGTGTAGGATTGTGTACTGTACTTTGAGGCAAATTATGGACTGATATGCTTTGAATTAGAGTAAGTGGTCTTCATAAAAGCTATAGAGAATTTGTATAGCTTTTAAATGATGTATAATATGCTATTTGTGGATGTGGGAATTGGAAGATATGAAATTTTAAAGTTTGGATGTGAAATAGGATGACACATTTTTGGGCAGAAGATGTGATTGAAAAATTGACCTAGATAGAGGTTGAAATTGCTTTTATGTTCTGCATGAAAGTTTTAGATTATGTTATGATCTTTACATTGATGTAAAGTATGAAATTTTTGGACCATGGAAGGTGAAGTTATGATTTTTAGAAGTTGTTATACTATTTAGGGTGACTTAAATTAGACAAAAACTTTTAGTGGGATTTTGACCCCTTTAGAGATAGAATTGGGTTTTGAATTCTTATGACAATTGTATAGCTTTCTTTTATCTTTCCATTGATACAAAATTTGAAAAATTTGGAGTTTTGAGTCACAATTTATGAATTTTAGAATTTGGAAGGTTACCCTGGCAAGCGGTCGCGCTGGGTTGTCCTGGCAAGTGACCCGCTAGGTCATTCCCGCTCGGTCGCTCCCACTCGATCGCTCTGACTCGGTCGCTCCTACTTGGTCACTCTGGCTTGGTCGCCCTGGCGAGTGACCCGCTCGCAAACGCCTCGCCCGCTCGCGAGTGCGAGCTCCAATTTGGAATTTTTCCTAACCGACCTATCTCCATTCTTCTGGCCATAACTTTTTTGTCCGACTTCCGATCAACCTGATTTTTGAAGCGTTGGATTCCTAAGACATCCTTCTATCTGTTTATGGAAATTTGTAGATTTTTGAGATTAAATTGAGGATTATTGATTTAGTCAAACTTTCAGTATTTTGGTGACTTCTTGATCTGTGGAGATCCGATTGAATTAATTGTTGTTGAAACATAAAATAGAGACATGGGGATACAAGTCATATGAAGGAATTTAATTTCAAATTAGCACCTAAGACTTTCAATTTTTGAATTGAATTCGGGTTTAGTGTTTAGTCTTGGATTAGTAAAAGCTGAAAGTGTTTAGGCCATAACTTTTTCTCTAGTCATCCAAATGAGGTGATTCTTGATTTGGATTAAACTAGAGAAATAGGGATAAAAAGGTTCTGATGGACTTGAGTTTCAATTTAGTCTTTAAGAATATCAATTTTTGGATGGAATTAAATTGTAGGAAATTGTTTTAGCATAAGAATAGTCCGAAATGTTTGGGGAATAACTTTTGGAGTAGTGAACAAATTAAATGATTTTGGTGTCATTATGAAATTGAGGCAATGAGAAACATTTCTCTAGAAGTAATTTTAGCAAATTACTTCAATTTGATGGTTACAAAAATGTCCTAAAGTAAGCATGAATTAAAATGAATTTTAGGGGCAAACTTGAAAGAACAGTTAAGGTTTTAAGTTATAAGGCATATATGTAAGGGCATAATGGTCATTTTTGCATCCTTTAATGACAAGAAGAGTGGGATGCCGTTTAAGTAGAAGAAAGGCACGATTTTGGAATGAAAAGAAAGAACAAAATGAAAGAAGAAAAGAGAAAGGGAGAGCTTCGGTGGAGAAGAGAAAGGAGAAAGAAGAAAGATACTAGGGTTTCAATTTTCTTGGGTTTCAAGCGAGATTTTAAGTTGCTCCAAGAGGGAAAAGGATGGAGGAACATGAGAGCTCTATTATGAGCTAAGAAAATCCAAAATTAGTGAAGGTTTAAGGTAAGAGGAAGATTTTGATTTGTTAAATTATGAAAAAACTTTGGTTTAGATAGCTTTGAAATGTGACGGGTTTGTGAATTATGAAGTCAATTTTGATGATTGCATGGTATAATTGGTTTAGGTTTGGATTGATTTATGAAATTATAAATTGAATTGAGATTTGATTGAGACGGATTGAAGTGTTTTAGGTATAGGATTGTGTTTGTTTGTGCTGGAATGTCGGATAGGAGGTCTGATAAATTGTGTTGCTGGATTGTGTATGACTTGTGTGGATTGGTATGATTTATAGAACTGAGTTTAAACCTATTATAGATTTTTGGGTTTAATGAAATATAGCTGTTATGCTGCCCAATTTTTGAAAAAAAAGGATAATAAGATTTAGTTAAAAGATGAATTATGGGATATGTATGAATGTATAAGAAGAATCTTATGATTTGAGTTTTGATTTGAGGATGAATTTCCAATTGGGAAAAATTAAGTTGCTTTGTATGAGTTTTTAATGAATGAAAAAGAAAAAGAAAAAATTTATACCGAAATTGATCGGCTTAGATTAAATGTCTTATGGTTTCCAACGCGATAGTTTTCTATAAGTGTATGTTATCAGATGTCGGAATTTGTATTTCAGTTGGATTGCACCGTATGTTTGGTTTGTTTCTGAGCCAATTCGATTTCACTTTGTATTCGATTTGTTTTCGCTTCTTTCGCTTTCGTCCACTTTGTTTCGGTTTCCGATTTCATTCCGATTCGATTAGTTGTGATTCGATACTTTCTCTTTGTATGTCGCTTTCGTTTGGTTTTGAAATCTGTTTGATACGTTCTGACACTTTGTTTTCGTTTTTGTTTTCCGTTCTTATCCGGTTGGGGTCCGGTCCCGAGATCGGGTCCTAACACCAATGGACATGAAATGCATGTCAACCATGTTAATGGACATTTCATTGCGATGTAGATTCATCTATGTGCGACTCAGACTTTGAATATTGGATGGATGAATATTCTAACAGTGACGATGGAAAGAAGAGCCCAAAAAGAAATCACAGGAAAGATTTAAGTGCCAACCTTAAATGAGGATCCAACCTAAACATGATGGAGATGATGGCTTGATGCCTTGGATTCATATTAAGCCTAGATCAAATGATCCCTCTTAACTATTGAGAGTAGTTGGAAAGAAACACTGGATCTAACTATGAAGCCCTATGCCAATTATTTCTCCAATCCTTATGGAGATCCCAAAACCATTTTCTTGAATAATGATGAGATCATATGAGAAAATTTTTGCCTTTTCGGAGTATCTATGAGGTTATACTCAAGATCAATAGGTATCAATCCATGAGACAATTGTGTACCTATTTCTTGTATAAAAGAAGTATCAAATTGGCAGATACAAAATGTTATATTAGAAAAGACTATCCTTCGCTGAATTGATTCAAATCTTGATGGTTCATCCCAACAGACACAATGATTAAAGTCAAAGGATGATGTTATATCTCTCTAAGTGCGATAATTACATCAATGACTACTTAATTAAACTACCCAGCTTGATTTTGATTTAAGAAGATATATTGAATAATATTATTGTGGACCAAATTTTTCTAAAAAGGAAAGAGAATTATAAAAAATTTAAGAAGAGCTTAAACGAATTGTGTTTGATGTGGTTTAAAAACAATCCAGAGTAATATATGAACCATACCCTATGAAATTTTTAGTCGTATGACCGACTTATAACACTCCATCAGCTACTAACTATAAAAAAGTCTTCAAAAGATCCTATTTATTTTGAACAAACCCTTCCAAAATCATCAAATAACATTCTAAGCCAAACCTACAAGAAAAGAATTTTTTTTATCTTCTAAACATGTACAAGTAAAAACACCACTAACTTCTCCACCAAAAGAAAGATCTTCAACTAAAGAACCCACACCTAACCAAGAATGCATAGCTACCCTTTAATCAATTCCTAATTGTTGGGCCCGGGTCCTGGATCCCTATTCCCGAGGTGGCCCCTCGTGGTCGCCGAGTAAGGGACGCACGGAGGAGGGATCGAAAACGTGCAAATAACACCAAGGCACATCAGCGGGAAGAGGGGGCCTCGCCGCAGTGTCAGATTGCTCGTCGCAGCGAGCTCCCAAGCCTTTGAACCCGTCCCCAACATCTATGCCAAATCATACAATACACATACATTCACACTCATTTTAACTATGAGATAATCACCCCAATTACAAAAGACATCATGTCATTAAAATCCGAAGAAATTAAACAAGCATTCTCAATATGACACAATACATATCAAAGTGTAAATCCAAAATACATGAGGATGCTCAATGCCGGTATGCTTTAAAAGCTGTCCAAAATAGCCACTAACTTAATGCAATGATCTTTAACTATTGCGGAGTTCTTCGATGCCTGGCAAGGATCAACTGATGTCTTGAGTTGCACCTAAGGAGTGAAAAAATAATGGGTAGAGCTACACAACTCAGTGGCTAATATAATTATAGCCATCGGTAACTAGCACAAATTCAGGCGTATGTATGTATATATATTATCTATATATATATACATGCAACAATTCTATCACTCGCATTCTAATCAAGCAATTTACGCATTCAACATAATTAATTCAACTTACAAAACATGTCACAAGTATGCCTCAAAGTGAACAGATCAAGTATGCAATGCATATCACACGACTCGAGGGTTTCATGGAAGCAAAAGGGAGAAACCGAAGTTTACACCCTGAAAAAAATGAGTCCATTCGGAGCTCATATGCCACAAGCGGGCAGTCAAGAGAAGGCCCTTGTCAACGTGCACTTGACAAACGAAATGGTTCCACTCTCGCCTAAACAAAAGCAAATAATCATGCTTAGAATCATTTTATCAGATGGTATGATTTCATGCTTTCATTTATTCAAAATGTCAGGACCGAAGTCGAGACATAACAGGCTCAGAATCAAGATTTACTTCTATCAATTCTCATGCTCTTACAAGGTACATGTAATCAAAATCCTTCAAATCTTAGAACAAATCATATTTAAACATACGTAACATATAACATATATTCACACGTAGGCAAGAATTTGCCTAATCACACAATAACTATAAGTAAATTACCCACCTAATATCGCTTGAGAATCCAACTCACTATTGTACTTCCTCTTGCGATTGGATCAGGTCGGCTTGGTTTCCTATAACAAACCAGGTTCCCAATTAAGCAACATTCAAAGGAAATTCAATAAGCTTTGGAAATAAAAAATAATAGCACTAAAAGTCTACGTTCGACTTCCAACCAAAATCCCGAATCTTTAGAGGCAAATTCCAAACTTCTTTTCTTCATAAAACTTGTAGCCCTAAGGCTCTAGTCCCCAACGAATCCAAAATCACCTTATTTGCACATCTACAGCCAAAGATATGCCCAAAATAACAAAATTCATCTTTGCTGGAAACTGGGGGCTCGCCGCGGCGTAGGCCATGCTCGTCGAGACGAAGGCCACGCTCGTCGAGACGAAGGCCACGCTCGTAGCGATGAAGGTCATGCTCATTGCGACGAACGACCTTTGTGCACGTCGCGACGAACGACCTTTGTGCACATCGTGACGTGCAAATCTAGAGAATGTCTCTGAACTGATTTTCCAGCATTTTCCAACTTCAATCCCTCCCTTTTGCAAATGCAACACATCTAAATCTTGATTCAAGTCCCATACTACATTGCAAACCCATTAACACCTTAAAAACAATCACAACTCTTCCACCGAATGATTCCTCCACAGGACTTTGACTAGCTGAACTGTAACATCCCGTTCCCGATGTGAGGGTATATCGATAATTTGGATGGTTTGAGTAGTGAGTGCATTCATATCTAGTTTGCACGTATAGTGATGTTGTATCAGTGATAAATGA
>JANZLF010000003.1:13114067-13126044 GCA_026546835.1 Erythroxylum foetidum
GTGTTAGGTAAAACCTAACCAATAACTATCTACCTCATTCTTGTGTTAGGTAAAACCTAACCAATAACCATCTACCTTATTCTTGTGTTAGGTAAAACCAAACCAATCCATATGTACACTAACTATGAAATGATGCGTCTACAATTAGTGGTACACCATATTATTTCTATCTTTTATAACAGTATGATCTCCAGTACTCCTGGAAAAAGGCCTTGGCTGTTATATGACATTTAATAAGTTCCTCAAAGAGTCTACAAATGCAGCCGCACTTATTCTGTGTGATACAGTCACAGTTAGCATATCTTTAAGTCCCGCTATTTGTGCGGTCTTGAAAACTGCAGATGCAAAATTTAACCCTCCATGGCACTTTTATGCTTTGCCTGTAGTTCAGTTCACCTCCCGGTGTATTTTTTTAGTTTCTCTAGGCAAACATTAGAGAACTTTTTTTTTTGTCTTTTTCACTTCATTTGCTTAGATGAAAAAAGAAACGTAAGTGTATTATAGCTCAAGAAAACTTGTTAGTGCTTTCTTACATGCCTGCTTCTAACTAGTCATTGTTCTGATGGGCTTGGGAAAGAAAAGTGTAGAAGGCACTGTCAGGAGAGAAACAATATAACTCTCTAAAATATCAATCAAATATTAATGTAAAACAAACTCTTAAAATTGCAATAGTAAAATAATATGAGAATAAAAAATTTTAAGTGACAAAACAAATGATAAGATTTACGTGAAAAACCTTTCAATATAAAGAAAAAAATTATGGAACAAATTAATAAATAAATTCACTAAACTTAATATGGATTTATAGAAAAAAAAAGTTATCTCTCACCTCCAATAACAAATGGTCCAACAAAGATTTATGATTGAAACCAAAGTTAATGTTACAATCAATAATTACTCATATCAATCTCCAAAACAATCAAACAAGGATGAGAATATAACCCTCTTTGCCCTCTCTCTGTTTTTCTTCACTTTTAAATATTGTGCCTACACTCTCTAAAAAACCTATGTCTTTTTATCTTTTATATCATGAAATAAAATTTTATGCCACTCACATGATCACTCACCGCCTCAATTGTAAGTATACACGGTTACAGAGAGTTACACAATATCCACACATGATTGTGTATCTTTACATGGGTGTATATACGACCATGTATGTCTTCACCTCTTTATACTTTATTCAAATGTTTATAGATACTTACACGGTTGATCCACACAATCGTGTAAGTCAAAATAAGGGTATGTAGCTCTCTACATGATTATGTATCTCCTTAGAAGAGGTTCTTTCATCTTGTTTTCATTTGTTCGTCATTCCCTTAAACTATAAAACCATCTACGATTACCGAAAGTCTCAAAATAGGGTTAGATACTATGAAGAAGACACATTATTCTCCATCATCAACTTGAAATACATCCCAACAGGCTTACTACAAAGCTCATGCTTATTTTCAGGAACCACTCTAATCAACACAATTCAAATATGTATGAACCTTCTTTAATACTAATTGTTACTTTTCTATCATGAACCTCAAACCAATGATATCTAAAGTCGATGTGCTTTGTAAGGGAATGATATATAGTATTTTTGCTTAAGTTGATAGCACTTTGACTATCACAAAATACTACATAGTCTTCTTATTTCACATTCAACTCTTGAAGGAACCTTTTCAGCCAGAGCATCTCCTTATAAGCTTCCACTATAACTACATATTCTACTTCAGTTGTAGATAAAGCCACACACTTTTATAACTTGGATTACCATGAGATGGCTTCTCCTACAAACTTGAACAGAGAACCTGAAGTGAATTTTCTCCCATAAAAATCTCCAGCCATACCTGTATCCATAAAACCTTTTAAAATTAGCTCATTATCACTAAAGTACAAACTCCACTTCGATGTGCCTCTCAAATATCTTAGATTCCATTTCATTGATTCCCAGTGAATCTTCATTTGATTTGACAAGAATTTGCTCACCATCTCAACATCTTGAGCAACATCTGGCCTTGTGCACATTTCTCCTTTTTTGTTAAGGGGCATGCACATTTACACAACTTAAAGTGAGATGCTAGTGGCGTATTAACTGGCTTGATATGCATCATATTGAACCTTTCTAGGACTCATTCAATACATCTCTCATAAGATAACAACAATCGCTTCTCCTTCTTGTCTTGAGTTATCTTCATGCTTAAAATCTACTTTACATGCCTAAATCTTTCATATCAAAATTTTTGAACAAATCCTTTTTAACTTTTGAATTCTTCCAATATCTTGACCCACAATTAACATAAAAAAGAATGATGAAATTTTAACCTGAGAGCATCTTGAAATACATGCAAGCATCGACTTAAGTTCGCTTGAAACCATGATCAGTCATAAATGAATTGAACTTCTGATAAAAATACCTTTTAGTTTGTTTTAAACCATAAAGAATTTTCTTCAACTTGCAGACCAAACTTTTCTTTCCTTTAACCTTGAAACCTTATGGTTACTCCATGTACATGGCCTCTTCTAAATCTCCATGCAAGAAGGTTGTTTTAACATCTAACTACTCGATTTCAACATCCAAACAAGCAATTAGACCCAAAACTATTTGGATTGAGGTCATCTTGATTGTAGATGAAAAGATTTCATCAAATTCAATACCCTTTTTTGACTGAATCCTTTCACTACCAAATTTGCCTTATGCTTTACCAGCTTGTTGTCATTATTTTGAACATCCATTTATTCATTAATGCCATTATGTATTTTGGAAGCTTTACAAGCTCTTATGTATTAATTTTCTTCAAAAAAATATATCTCTTCCTTCATAGCTGTGAGCTAGAGATCATTATCTTCATAAGATGCAACTTCTTGCACATTCTCAAGCTCCCCCTCAGCAATAAGTAATAGGTTTATATACCTTGTAGAAGGCCTTTTCTCCCTTGTTAACTTTTGAAGCTATGTTTAATCAGCTGTTGGATCAAATTGCTTACCTTAATGGATTCATCTTCAATATTGTTTGGATGTGGTTTATATAGCTCATCATTATTAGATTGTATATGATCATCACCAATGTGTGTTTGGCCACACACTTCATCTTCTTCACTTATAGACTGCTTAATAATGGAAAGAATTCGTAAAGAGCTAACTATGTCATTTGATGAGCTGTAGGGTGATGATTTATCTCTGCTTAGAAGATCAACACCTCTCTTGGGCTCCTGGAACACCATATCCTTGCTCTTGATCACCTTTTGCATCTTTAGGTCATAAAGTTTGAAGCCAAACTGATCACCTAATGCAAGGTATTGACTTTGAGTCAAGCTTATCTCTTTCATCCTTTGATATATGTTTAAATACCTTGTAGCCAAAAACTCTCAAATGATGATATGTAGGATCTTTTCCAGTCCACCCTCTCTCAAGAATCTCAAAATCCAATGAAATTGAGGGAGCTGGATTAATCAAGTAGACTATAATTTGGGCTGCTTCTCCCCAAAATTTCTTTGGCAACATAAACATCCTGAGAATGCAACGAACCTTCTCTATAATGGTTCTATTCATCCTTTCAGCAATCCCATTGTGTTGTAGAGTTCCTGGTTCAGTTTTCTCATATCTAATGTCATTAGATGTATAGTATTCTTCAAATACCTTAAAAGTATACTCCTCTTTGTTATCTGTTCGTAGGAACCTTAACTTCCTCTCAGCTTCTCTTTCTATCATAATATGAAACTTTTTGAAAGTTTCATATACTTGACTATTAAAGTTCAACATATACACCCAAGTTTTCCTCAAAGAATCATTAATGAATGAAACAAAATATCTGTTACTTCCTAATGACTCGTTCTCAATAGGACCATAAACACTTGAATGTACAAACTCCAATAACTCTAAATTCTATGTAGATATTTTTTTGAAAGAGACTTTATGCTACTTTCCTCCCAAGCAATGATCGTAAGGATTAAAAAATTGTGAGTTCTTAATTGGGATAAGGGATTTTCCAATTAGTAACTTTAGTCCCTTTGCACTTATATGTCCTAATAATCAATGCCATAGATTTAGTGAAGTGAAGATTCCTCTTTGGTTGACTATACTTCTCCACCACCATACATCTTTAAGTGTGTCTTGTATAGTGAGCAACATAGCTCTCCTTGGGCAACAATCATAGCACCTTTGGACATTTTCCACTTCCTATCCCTGGAAGTATGCTGGAATCCTTCTTGATCCAACATGTTGGACGATAACAAATTTAGCCTTAGATTGGGGACTTGTCGTACATCTCTTAAGGTCATAAGCATATGACATTTGTCGGAACTTAGATATGGCTCATAACTACTATCTTAGCATAACTTTAGTTTTCTATCTTTACACTCCCAAAATCTTCACTCTTATAGCTTAAGAAGTATTCCATCTTTGGAACACAATGATAAGATGATCCTGTATCAATCAGCCAGTCAGAGCCAAAATTACTGAAATGAAAGCATTCACTAGTTGTACAAACTAAGGACACCTCATCATCTGTGCTTGAAGTAGACTCTACTTTTATCATCATCATCATTCTAATGATGTTGCCTTTTTTTAATCCCTTTTGTACTTATAGCATAACATCTTAATGTTTCTTGCCTTATTGGAATAGTGACATGCCTTTATGTCTTTTTCATTTCTAGACTTTGAATGGTTCTTAGACTTGTCACTACATTTAGTAACATTACTTTTATTCCTTTCCCTGTTTTCTGCCACAAAAGCCTGGACGTTGTCGACTTTAATTTCCTTTCTTCTAATTTCTTCATTAAGCATACTTTCTTTGATTACATCCAAAGAGTGCACACCTTTAGGAGCTGAGTTGTTTTACCACTATCATTTTCCAGTTATTTTGTAGCATACTTAATAGGAGCAAAGCTTAAAGCTCATCATAAAAATAATATTTACGAGCTTGTTGATTATGTCCTAGAAATCACTTATATGCTCCAACATTGATTTCCTAGCCTTCAACTTCAAGTTCACAAGCCTCGTAATCAAAGAGGCCTTGTTATGAGCAATTTTCTTTCTATACAAACCTTCTAGCTTCTTCCATAGCTCAAAAAGATCTGTTTCTTAAGAAATATGGTTGAATATACTAATATCAATCCAATGTCTTATAGTGCCCATAGTTTTCTCTTCATCTTTTCCTATCCTCTGTCTGACATCCTTTTACATTTTGAAGGAATATCGTCCTTCATACCTTTGTCCACATAAATAAGATCAAAGAGATCCTTGTAATACAGAAGGTTTTCCATTATGAGCCTCCAAATCAAGTAATTTGATGACGTTAAATTAGCCATATAGTTGTTTCCATCTTCTATTATGATGATTATATACCACTTATTGAGAGACAAATAATACAACTCTCTAAAAGATTAATCAAATATCAACTAAAAAAACCTCTTCAAGTTGTAGCAACAAAATAATATGAGAATAATAAACTTTAAACAGTGAAACAAACACTAAGATTTACATGAAAAACCCTTCAGTGTAGAGGGAAAGACAATGGTGCAAACCAATAAATATATCTAACAAACTCAATAATGATTTGTAAAAAAAAGATGATCGGTTGCAAACATACACGATTACAGAGAGTTATACGGTCTTCACACACGATTTCGTATCTTTATAACACTGACGTGTACATGATAATGTATAAGACCATGTGTGCCTTCAACTCTTCATACTTTCTTTACATGTTTATAGAGACTCACACGATTTATCCACACGGTTGTGTTAGTTAAGTCATGAGTGTGTAGTAACTCTACAAGCTGTGCATTTACCCATAAGAGATTCTTCCATCTTGTCTTCACTATTTTATCATTCTCACAAACATAAAGCCATCTACAATCATCAAAAGTCTCAAAATAGTACTGTACACTAACCTCAAAACCTTGCTTGTAAAATCTAAAGTCATATAAGGTTGGAAAACAAGAGTGGAAGATGCCTAGAAATTCATTCTCCTACAAATAAAATGATAAGTGTAAATTGCATTATGTTTTAGGGTTAAGTTTGATATATATTTAATTGTTAATTCAATCATTTAGTATATGTTTAGGTTAGAATTGTGTAAGTTTGTTTATTATTTGTGTTTTAGTGTTTTTATAGGTTAATATAAGTCTTTGAGCTTAAATATTATATTTTAAAGGTATGTTGATGTGTTTGCTAGTGTTTCAGGGTCAACTTCGAAGAACATAAAAGTTTCAGAAACATTCAGGTCGAAACAATGGCCCACAACGTAGCACAACAAGCTATAATCGTGACAGAAACACTGGAGTTAGCCCACGATCGTGGCCCATATGTCACAATCATGATAGAAGCTCAAGACATGGCCCACAATTATCGCATGATCGTGACAGAAAGCTTATACATGGCCCACGATCATGGCCTGCATAGATCAAACACATATCCATTAAAAAACGTTAAGTTTCAAGAGATTTTTTGGACCTTAGGGCTACTCAGAACATAAAGGATATATAAAGAACAAGACAAAGAGGTAGATAAAGATTTTGCATTTGCCACTTTTGAGAAACCCTAGGGAGAATTCATCGAGCAATTAAGGAAGAGAAGAAGGAAGAGAGAAGAGGAGAAGAAGCTGTTTTGATGTACTTCTCGAATTAGGAGGTTTCTCAACGCTGCTGCCTCCCGTACACCATTCGATTTTATTTCCTATTTATTTCAATTTTATCATTGTATAAAATTGGATTGAATAGTTGATGATAGGATCTAAATGTTGAGGATGTTCTAAACTCACTTTTAGAGTTTTATTCTTGAATTAATGAAATTTGATTGTTTTTATGTTTATTGAATTTATTGTGATTAAATTCTATGATTGCATAATTTGTAATAAAATGAGAGGGTGAATCGAATGAAAAATTATTAAATTGGGCTAACGAGGGTTAGGTGATTTAATAGAACAAAAATTAAATCAAATTGATAATTGTGCAAAGAGAGATCTTATGTAGGTTCTCGATAGTTTATTGGATAACTTCAGATCTAATTAAGGTTTTGGATAGGTTGTTAATTAAGAGATTGTAATTTCCATAATCTGATTAGGGTTTATAATTTAGGGTTAATGGTTATAACTCGAGGGAGAGTAATCAACCTTAGGATCGTCTAGAACCAATAATTCGGTAATTCATAATTAATCAGGTTAGAGTCAAGGATATGTAAAATTTCCTTTCTTTCAATTGGTAATTCTCTTACGTTGATTTTTGGGTGTGTGTTGCAATTGCTGAGTTATTAATATTTTGGTGATTGATTGAATTGAATTCTCATTTTAGATTTTAGAATTAGATTATCCCTCTTCGTGGAATCGACACCTTAGGTGCTATGCGAATGAACCGTGCACTTGTAGATTATCGAGGTATTTATTAAAACTTACACACATCAATATCCCGATCAAGTTGTTGGTGTCGTTGTTGAGGAGGCGATTAGTTTAGTTCTTTAGTTTAAGACGTTTTCACTATCTTTTGTTTTAAATAACAATAATAATAAAAAATAGAGAAAGAAGTTTGAGATGTAAGGTAGAGACACAGCAAAACATCTTAGAATGAGAAGGAGACATCTGAAGAACTAGATGCCAAGAAGAAGTGGAAAGAACAATTATGGAAAATATGTATTATAGGGAGCAAAGAACTTTTGTGAATTACAATGAGGCAAAGTATGGTTGGGGAAGCAAATGATCCTTGTTGGAACATGTACACTCTAGGGTGGTAGAGCCACCCATATTTCTATTAGTCTAATAATGCAAGTACTCATATGGGACGTCAAGACCTGTCTGAATTTCAGCAAGATGAGTCCAATTCATGGGATTCCAAATTAGGCAAAATCATGGATAAGCTAATAGACATGGAAGAGAACTAAAAGAGACTAGAAGAGTAATTTAGTCAAGTAACAAAAAAGTATGTCACTTCTATTCACAACTTCTATTCACAACTTTCTCATGAATTTTGTAAGAGAAGTGTAGAAGACTCTCTGAGCAATATGGAATTATATCAATGAGAGCAATATGAGGCTATCACACTTAGAAATGGGGAAGAACAAGAAGAACTAGTGTAAGACCATACTAGACCCTACCTTATAGAAGACCAAGAAATCAAGAGAGAGGATGAAGAAAAGGATGAAAACCCCTCATATTATCTGCCAGATCTTGGTATACCATGCTTAAACATTGAAAAATCTTAGGTAGATGTCCATAAAAAGAACCTTATCCTTCGGATCAATGATGACCAAGTAATATTCAACATGAATGATGTATTAAATAATCCAAAGGATAGTAGCTCATTCAGGATAATTGATGTGTTCGAATCTTCTAAAGAACAAAAGGACAAAGAACATATGACAACAGACATCGAGTTTGAAGAAGCTATGAAATTCTCTGTTCGTGGAAGCAGAGGAGATGAAGGTGATTAAGGAAGAAAGAGAGCAACCCACCTTCTTACAGGACAAACTATTGAATTTAATGGAAGATTCAGAGACTTTTGTTATTTTCTATTTTGTTGATAGTTTGTTAGTGAGAACAACATTACCGAAATTAATTGGTTTTCTCAACTTTATCAATATTATTCTTCTGATCATTTTGCAATTTGTAGTTTACTTACAGGCTACAATATTGATGTTGAATGAAAAAGGTGGAAGCAAGCCACTTATAATTGATCCCGACTGAGTTTCCAAGAATAAAGCATCTAGCTACCGATGTTAAAAGAAGCGCTGCATGGAAGGCAACCCATAGATTGTTAATTTCATGTTATTTCCTTTATTTTTTAGATAGTTTAAATTCTGTAATTAGGTTATTTCGTTCCAAATAAAATCAGGAAGGCATAGAATTTCGACAAGAATTATATGATCGAGATAGTCAACAAAAGAGAGGTGAAAGAGCTATAAAGAGTTAAGAAGTGATGTTGGCAAAGTGTATAAGAACAAAAGAAGAAAAAAAATTAGAAATTGGTGGAAAAATTGTAGGCCACGATCGCGGTCGATAGCAGGGTAAAACTAGAACACACAAATTTTAGTTTAATGTTTTACTATTTTATCCTTCATTCACCTATATATTTATTTCTTCACTTTTTTACTCACTTTAATTTTAACTTTATCTCTCTAAGTTTAGAACCTCCAAACACTCTCACTTTTGTCTATCCAAATTTCAAACCTCTAGTCTCTTCCGACTTCTACTTACTTGAAAGCCAGTATACTATGCATTAAGCAGTCATCAAAGTGCGATCAATAATCGAGACGAAACCAAGTCTCGGGATGAGAGAAAAGGAACAAGGCAACTAACTACGGAGTACCTTTCTTGATCTTCTTAGATGAGAAAGGAACCAGCTTTCATTCTCTTCGCAATATGCAAATTATGGTTCCAAAGTATTTTCATTTTGAGACTTCAGATAAACTAGAATTTAGAGACAAGGTTGAAAATTTAGCAGAGAGAATTTAATGGGGACAGTTTATCTAATTTCAATACCCAGTTTATGAAGAACTTACCTTAGAGTTCTTTACATCCCTTTAGTTCGAATCCAATAAACTTAGGGAATTAGGGTTTAGGTTATGGGGACAACCTTACAAGCTTAATTATGAGATGTTGTATGAAATTTGTGGTTTCCCCAAATTGTTCATAGTGGATTAGCGTGATGATTTTTGTGTCATCCTTTATTGGATTGAACTAACTGAGTTAAAGCGTTTCGATGCTAAGAATGCACATAACAACATTGTAAAGAGACAAGAACACTTGTTGCTGCACAAATTCACGTGTCAAACTATTTTTGACAAAACAGAAACCAAGAAGTATTCGATGAAGGAACTTTTCATGTTTTGATGCATGGACCACAACATCCTAGTTTGCATAACCACCCATATCTTTAATGCAATTATTGCTACTCGACATAAGAGGAATAATAATTTAGGAGTGAGTTACTTGGTTTCGGTACTATAGAGTTGAGTGCAACGGACTCATAGTCTACCGTCCTAAATTCATAAACCATCATCATCTGTGGCAAGCTGAAATCTTGAAATCCTATAATATGGAACTTTAGGATATTAGTGCTAAGACACATATCAAGAGTAGGACCAGTTAAGTGAGTTCAAGTGCTCAACAATAACAAGAAGAAGATTCAACCAATGAGGAGTATGAGGAGAAAGAAGAAACAAAAGAATTGGGTTGGAAGAAAGTGTTTGATTCAATCTTTGTGAACACCAGGTAATTACAGGTACACTTACAGAGAACTCTAGAAGAATGAAAGAGATGACTCGAACACAATGATGTTAGAGTCGAGATATACCTCGTATCCATCATTGCTTCGAGGCTCAAGGCATCCAACTGCCACCTCCAACACAATCCCCGCCTCCATCACCATGAGGCTTTGTTCTAACCCTTTTCTTTTTAACTTTTGTATTTATTTACCTTTTGTTTTATTTTAATTTATGTTTTTTCTTGCAATGTGTGTTTGTTTTCCTTCTTCTCACATTAAAGACAATATGTTGTTCAAGTGTGGGGAGGGTTATGTGTTTTGTTTTGAATGTGAATTTTGCATATTGTATGATAGTTTGTTAGGTTGCATTTTGTGAATCGTATGAATGTCTCAATGGCTTAGATGGATTGAAATTGATTTAATTTTAAACATAGTCTATTAGGTTGTAAAGAGTCGTTAGCTCGCAAAATTTAGTGAATTGGGTTCTTTGGCTAAATATGCAAGTTAATTAGGATTTAGTGTGAGTTGTCACACTCTAAATTGTTATATTCATTCATAATTTTATGCCTTTTGACTAAAGTAACTATGCTATTATTTTTTTCATGAAAATAAGTAGCTTAAGCAACAAGGTAGGCAATAAAAAAATGTTGGTTAATTTTTAAATAAATAACTATTTCACTGGCCTTCAGGTTTTGAATATAACTAGTAGTCAGTTGAGAACGTGAAATAGCTGAGTAACCTAATCGACACACATCACAAATGTGTGCCTCCGCATCAAAAAGCTATAATAACGTTTCAACCAAGCAGCGTAATAAAAAAACATGACTTAGTCAAGTAACTGAATCAAAATTCATTACTAATGTTTGCCTTCGAGTAAAAGACAAGGTCCATGTTCAATAAAAAAAAATAAAAAATATGTTTTCTAATAAAACATACCGAATTTGTAAATACCTTGACTTTTTATGAATACGTACTTAAGAGTAGTTACAGAGTTTGAATGACCAAAGAATTATTAATATGTGTGTACAATTGAAAAGGGTAAGGAATTTGACATTTAATGTTTGATTAATATGTATGTTTAGTCCAGAGCCCCAGATGCAGATTTTGCATATTATGATTTGAAATAACTTGAATGATTGTGTTTAAAGTTAAATTTATTTCATGAAGTTAAAGCCATTGTCTGTTGCAGTGTGTGCTTTGTAATTTTGTGTGTTTATTGTTTTATTTACTTGAGAACAAGCAAACGTTTAAGTGTGAAGATGGTGATAAGTGTAAATTGCATTAAGTTTTATGGTTTAGTTTGATATGTATTTAACTGTTAATTCAATCGTTTAGTAAGTGTTTATGTTAGAATTGTGTTAGTTTGTTAATTAATCGTGTTTAAGTGTTTTTATGGGTTAGTACACGTCTTTGAGCTTAAATATTATATTTTTAAAGTACCTTGATGTGTTTGTTAGTATTTTAGGGTCAATATTGAAGAACTGAGAAATTTCAGAAGCATTCAGGCAAAAACTGTTGGGCCCGGGTCCCGGATCCTCAAATCCCGAGGCGGCCTCTCGGGCTGCGCCGGCGACGGGCGCTCCATATACCGTCGGACCCGATCCCAACATCCATACAAAGAACCGATTCGATTCGAATAACGAAAGATATGCTCATACATATACATATTCTAAATATATATTCATTATTCTAAATGCATAAACCAACCGTCATTTGCATTCAAAGACATTCATCAATACCTTTGGGTTATCACATATCGCAACATAAAAAGAAATCTCAAAATACAAGAGTAT